>JARHVA010000441.1:4705000-5127500 GCA_037957365.1 Torreya grandis
GGGGAAATTAAAAGAATAAAAATTCATAAAAATAATGAAACATGAGACAAAAAGAACAAGTAAAATCTATGTTAACATTTATATCAAAGATGAGCATGTGAAAGCTAAGTCTGTAAGTCTCAAAATGTTTCTTGAAGCTAAATGTGTTTGTTATTATGTATTGTTGAATAAGAGTGGGAATCACAAGATGCCCCAATGGGTAAGTGGATGTAGGTATGGACATCACAAGATACCCCAAAGTCTGAATAGATATATGAATGGGCATTGCAAGATGCCCCAACATGTGAGTTAGAGGGATGTAACATTGAACTATTAAAATGAATTGCATTGGGTTGATAGGTGCATTTGGATATAGGTAAGTGTGTTGGTTTTTTATATTTTAAGGAGGTTGAATTTGACATAGGATGCATAGGAGAGGTATGAGGAGATAAAGGAGGTAAAGAAGGACCATGGATGATATGCTTTGGAGTAGACATTTGAACTATGTACTCCTTTAGTTTATGTGACTTAAGAGGTTGAGATTCAATGGATGCCACAATATGTTTAAAGTTGTTCATGTTAGATATCCTTTCCTTATGGGTGTAAAAATAAGGATCAATTGTGGTTTGAACAAAATTAGCAGATGAGGTGTAGGTATGGGATGATTGTTATTGATATGTAGGTAGTTGATGTTGAGGTGATTGTGGTGCTTGAGATTTAATTTGAGAAGCATGAAGATAGTCTTGATAACATTATTTTATGAGAATATCAAGATTGAAATGTGGACCAAGCAAGGAATAAAGAATAAAGTGGTGAAGATCATGATAAGACTCATGAGAATGACCTATAGTATCATGCCACCAACAAAATTTATCAGGATTGTACCATCTTAGAGGAGGTTTGAATGGATCAAAGTTCATGAGTTTAGTGTTGACCAATTTTGCCCACAGGCAAAATTTCGGTCACCTTCTTCCCCTGCTATTTAATGCCAGTCATCTTCGGGTTGCACAAGTTCAATGAGTTCGATTCATGGCCTGGTTCAAGTGGTTCAACGGGCTTGGTTCAATGAACATGGTTCAAAATGGATGGTTCAATCTTTTGGTTCAATGTGGCGGTTCAATTGACACTTGGTTCATCCATCGCTCAGTTCAAGCATCTTGGTTCAACAATGTTGAACCATCGTCACATTGAACTGTTGAACCATTTTAGTTCAACAAGTTTGGTTTGACGAAGAGTTCATCACTCAGTTCAGACGCTTCAATTCAGCAATTGGTTGAACCATTGAACCGTTGAACCAATTTCGGTTCAGTGGCTTGGTTCAACGGGTTTGGTTCAAAGCAAACAGTTCATCATATTTCTTTCATTTGTCATCGGCATGCAATGGTTAAACCCATTAAACCGTTGAATCAATTTTGGTTCAATGGCTTGGTTCAAGGGTATGCCCTTGGCCGAAAGGGGCAGTCCAAAAGTTTAGTACCCTTCTGAAGGGCAGGCGCTTCAAGCAAAGGATCAGGCAGGTTCAGTTCAAGGTTCAAAGTTCAAGTTTGTTGAAATTGGCTAAGTCTGGAATTCCTTCAGACAAAAAGTTTGAAGGAATTTGGGCCGGATACACAAAGGACTTTTCAAAAGGTAGACATAATTTCTGTAGACAATTTGTCTACGGGAAAATATCTGTGGACAAAAAGTCTGTGAAAAACAAAGCAAGGCCACACAGACCCAGTGAAATTGACCCAGGGAAATTGTCTGCAGACAATTTGTTTGTGGGAGCCCGGGAGACCATCTGCATATACAAAGGACCCACTGAAGGACCTCAAAGGGTAGGTGCCCTTATGGGGGACTTCTGGCCCAAATCCAAAAGGAACATTTTCAAAGGGGTGGAGGGTCACTTTCCCTTTGGGGAAATGTTAAGACAGTTTTTGAGGAAGCAAGGCCGTAGAAAGCCAATGAAGGCCCGATGACGTTGTGATGGGGATGGTGATGTCTCGAAGGATGTCAAATGAAATAGAACAATTTAGCCATTGGTTTTCAAACCAATGACGACCATATGAATGTCAAAATTAACAAAGTGAAATAGCTGTTTGTTTTTAAATCGAGAGAGCGCTAACCATGGAAAAGGAAGCCCAGGATGCAGCGACCCACCAGAATCTCTGCCCTCAAGGGCCGAAGGAGCCAGAAGAGACAAGATTGAGAAAAGACAAGAATGACAAGGTGAAAAAAGGACAATGCAGTCTAAGTGGCAAGGGGAAGGTGATTTATTGCCCAATAATCCTCAAATGGCAAAAATAGCAAAAGGCATGGTCCGTGCATTTAAAAGGGGACAAATCTCAATCTATTGCAGAAAAAGAGAGGCAGCTTATGTTTCCACATTAATGTTTGGATGCCAAAGTCAAATTTGGTGATTATACAACATGGTTCCAGTAGGCCTCTTCTAGAAAGATGACATCGGCAACAGTGTTTTCCTCTTCCCAATGAGAAGATGCGATGGGCCACTTGTAAAAAAAGAGTGCCAAATGGTCTCCTTGCTTCTCCTATATATGAAAGACTTGTCATTTGTAAAAGAGGATCTTCCACATTTTGTAAGGTGTAGTCCTGGAAAATTTTCCACCTGAATCAATAAAAGTAGTTTTTACCTCCATCTTGGATAGACATATCCGAGTATGTCTTGAGTGTTTGTTTTGTGTTCAGTCATTGTTTATTGATGCTTTCACAGGTTCAACACCAACATACCTGTTGTCTACAAGGTGCCATCTCTGCAGCTGATAGGAGAAGAGCAGTATTTGAGAAGTGTGAAATAAAAGAAATTACTACATAAGTGTGCATCTCACAACACCTTTGGTGATCTCTATTTCTATATTTTCCATTAAGGCCTCCCTGCCAGTTTCTAGCAGCCTGGTCCTTCTGCCAAGTGTGAAGTGTATGTATGTAGTTGTCTAATTTCAAGAGTGGATATGAGAAGGTTGACTTATTTTGGTGCATCGCCTCTTTAGAGTATTTTGTTTTCCTATATCTCTCTCCCTTTTCATCCCCCCCATTATATATCTATATATATATGTATGTTTGCACTTGCTGGAACAAACATGATGCATCAAAGGGAGCTAGCCCTTATCTAGAGACTCTCCCCTCCAGCATCACTGATCCCACAGGAGAGAGGGGAGTTTACATGGTTGCGAGGAGAAGGTAAGAGCTCAACCTCCTACCAAGGGTGAAATTTCCTACGTCAACAGTTTTGGCATACCCGGTGGGACCAACTGGGACATGTTTTGTCTAAAAAAGTTGAAGAATTTTTGGTGTGTTCTTCAACCGACCAGCCTTTAGAGGCTTTGCATCAAACACCAATGGTGAATTTGAGTTGAATCTGCTGGTTAAGTAGCCTGGTTGCATTAGAAATCATTTTTGTATGAATAATTATTTTGCACAGAATCATGGGTCTTGTGTTCCTTCATATGACTTCGATTAGACTCAAATTTTTTAGAGAATCGCCTCAAGCAGCTCTCCTAGTTGCCCTGCAATGATAAGGGAAATGACGTTGGAGTTTGAGAGGTAGACAATGGAGATTGATAGATTAGAGGAGCAGTACGGGTATTAGCAGGAGCTGATGTACAAAGATGAGTGTTTGTTTAGGCAAGCACATGCCTTTCAATCCATAGAAGAGGAGCTAGCAAAATGGAGAAATCCATTTTTTCAAGGCAGTCAGCCTTGCACACCCCTTCCTAATCTAAAGAAATCCCCCTCTTTTGCACCAAATCCTTTCTATCAGATTGCACTTGCTCACTCTAGCTCATCAAATACATTCACTCTCAATCCCGTGCGCTTGGCTTTCCAACACCAGAGGGCATCAGAACAACCTCCCATGGAGATGAACCTTCTAAACTCCTTAGATTGTGAATCTTCCATTTGGGGGAGTACCACCAGCCATCACATCTCTCTCAAAATTGCTCCTATTAAACAAGATGATTTTGGTGACCTCTAAGAAAGACTCTTTCAGGACAACCTAGCCAAACAAATTGAAGATTTAGAGGCTAGGATGAAGCTGCTGCTTGAAAGAGAGTTCAAATTTCTAGACCTTGTGAAGGAGCCTTAGGACCTTGGAGAAAACAAAGTTGCTACCTATTCACAGGAGCAAAATTCTAATTCTGAGTTCCTAAACTGGGGGAAAATAGTAGAATCATGGGGCAGGAAGGAGGAGAAGCAAGGTTTTTCTCAACACCTTGAAGAAGTTGAAGCTTCTCCTGCTCATGATAATGCTGGCAACCTCTAGGAAAATCTCTTTCAAGAAAATATAGCCAAGAGAATTATAGAGTTGGAGTCACAAACAATATTCTTTAGCCAATGTGTGGTGGACCTGTTTGAACCTAGCCCATCCACACACCTCCAAGAGAGCTATCAGGCCACAATTGATATTGATGAAGTGTTGACCAAGTGGAGAGAGGAGAATCATTTGATTCTAGCTCAAGGACTACCTCCTCTTCCACGTGTTTTTCCCACTTCACCCCTTCTCAAGGAGGAACCTATTTTGCAAGAGGTGAGTGAGGAGCAGAAGATCCAATCTAAAGTTTTTTAGGAGGCTATCATGGGTGATAATGAAGAAGAAATCATCATCAATGCTCCTTATGAAGACCTCATCGAGCATGCATATATGCAGATGTTCTAGCAATACGAAGAGGAACAAAAGCATGGTGAGCTCTCTTCCCCTCTGTTTGACGAACTTCCTTGCTATTTTGATGATGAGGATGACTATGCTAAAGAGCCTGAGTTAGAGGAAAGAATGGAGAGGTCTGTCTTCCTAGAGGAACACTTTGAAGAAGAAGTTTTGAATAGAGAGGCGATGTTCTATGGGATGAGTAATCATTTTGTGAATCCTTTTTAGACATCACCATAGTCACCCTTCTTCAAGAAGGCCAAAAGGAAGCAGAGGATGAGTCTGACAGAGCCTACAATGAAGCAGAAGGAAATGGGTCGGACCATGATACATTGTAGAAGGAATGTGCAGATCAAAAGGCTTATGGTGATGAGCCAACAACCATTGATTTCTTGGTGAAGAGCACCAGTATGAGGGACCAGCATTCAATAGGCTTCCAAGGACAAGCAGAGTACATATATGTCAGAAGCATGTTTGATTCTGATCCAATTGGATTCCAGCCAAACCAGGTGACAGATAGGAGGAGCAAGTCACCAATTCTCTCTTTCATTCAGCTACTTGCCTGGCACCATAAGTATTTTTGCTAGGAAGGGGACTTAAGAAATTTTCCCTTTGATCCAAGAGGGAGGCAGATTTTCCTGGTTAGCTATATATAGTAGTTTGCTTTCAGTTTCTTTCCTAATTTCCCTAAGTGTAGTTGCACAGGTAGTTTTTTTAGCCTTGTGTGTTTCCCTTTGCATGTGGGGTGAATCTACGTGTTTGATTCTTTGATCTTTTGGGGCTGTTTCTATTTTTAAAAGTTACAATCTGACTTCGCATCCAATGGACTGTAAGGCAACTAGATTCTAAGCATAGCAGGCATGCTTCCCCTATGAGTCACCAATTTGTTGACCAATTTTTCCCACAGGCAAAATTTTGGTCACCTTCTTCCCCTATTGTTTAATGCCAGTCATCTTTAGGTTGCACAAGTTCAATGAGTTCAATTCATGGCCTGGTTTAAGTGGTTCAATGGGCTTGGTTCAATGAACATGGTTCAAAATTGATGGTTCAATCTTTTGGTTCAATGTGGTGATTCAATCGGCACTTGGTTCATCCATCACTCAGTTCAAGCATCTTGGTTCAACAATGTTGAACCATCATCCCATTGAACCGTTGAACCATTTCGGTTCAACAGGTTTGGTTTGATGAAGAGTTCATCACGCGGTTCAGATGCTTCAATTCAGCAATTGGTTGAACCATTGAACCATTGAACCAATTTTGGTTCAATGGCTTGGTTCAACACTTGGTTCAATGGGTTTGGTTCAATAGTTTTGGTTCAAAGCAAATAGTTCATCGGCTTTCTTTCATTTGTCATCGGCGCGCAATGGTTGAACCCATTGAACTGTTGAACCGTTGAACCAATTTTGGTTAAACGGCTTGGTTCAAGGGTATGCCCTTGGCTGAAAGGGGTAGTCCAAAAGTTTAGTACCCTTCCAAAGGGTAGACACTTCAAGAAAAGGATTGGGCAGGTTTAGTTCAAGGTTCAAAGTTCAAGTTTGTTGAAATTGGCTAAGTCCCGAATTCCTTCAGACTTTTTGTTTGAAGGAATTATTTCAGACAAAAAGTCCAAAGGAATTTGGGCCGCATACACAAAGGACTTTTCAAAAGGTGGACATAATTTCTGTAGACAATTTGTCTATGGGAAAATGTTTGTGGAAAAAAAGTCTGCGGAAAACAAAGCAAGGCCACATAGACCCGGGGAAATTGACCTAGGGAAATTGTCTGCAGACAATTTGTTTGCGGGAGCCCGAGAGACCATTTACATATACAAAGGACCCGCCAAAGGACCCCAAAGGGTAGGTTACCTTGCGGGGGACTTCCGACCCAAATCCAAAAGGAACACTTTCAAAGGGGTGGAGGGTCACTTTCCCTTTGGGGAAATGTTAAGACAATTTTTGAGGAAGCAAGGCCGTAGAAAGCCAATGAAGGCCCGATGATGTTGTGATGAAGACGGTGATGTCCTAGAGGACGTCAAACTTAATAGAATAGTTTATCCATTAGTTTTCAAACCAATGATGACCATATGAATGTCAAAATTAACAAAGTGAAATGGCTGTTTGTTTTCAAACCGAGAGAGCGCTAACCATGGAAAAGGAAGCCCAGGATGCAGCGACCTGCCAGAATGTCTGCCCTCAAGGGCTGAAGGAGCTAGAAGAGACAAGATTGAGAAAAGACAAGAATGATAAGGTGTAGAAAGGACAATTCAATCCAAGTGGAAAGGGGAAGGTGATTTATTGCCTGATAATCCCCAAATGGCAAAAATAGCAAAAGGCATGGCCTATGCATTTAAAAGGGGACAAATCTCAATATGTTGCCAAAAAAGAGAGGCAGCTTGTGTTTCCACATTAATGTTTGGATGCCAAAGTCAAATTCAGTGATTATACAACATGGTTCCAATAGGCCTCTTCTAGAAAGATGACATCGGCAACAGTGTTTTCCTCTTCCCAATGAGAAGATGCAATGGGCCACTTGTAAAAAAGGAGCGCCAAATGGTCTCCTTGCTTCTCCTATATATGAAAGACTTGTCATTTGTAAAAGAGGATCTTCCACATTTTGTAAGGCGTAGCCCTGGCAAATTTTCCACCTGAATCAAGAAAAGCAATTTTTACCTCCATCTTGGATAGACATATCCGAGTATGTCTTGAGTGTTTGTTTTGTGTTCAGTCATTGTTTCTTGATGCTTTCACAGGTTCAACACCACCATACCTATTGTCTACAAGGTGCCATCTCTGTAGCTGATAGGAGAAGAACAATATTTGAGAAGTGTGAAACAAAGGAAATTACTACATAAGTGTGTGTCTCACAGCACCTTTGGTGATCTCTGTTTCTATATTTTCCATTAAGGCCTCCCTGCCAGTTTCTAGCAGCCTGGTCCTTCTGCCAAGTGTGAAGTGTATGTATGCATTTGTCTGATTTCAAGAGTGGATTTGAGAAGGTTGAATTATTTTGGTGCATCGCCTCTTTAGAGTAGTTTGTTTTCCTACATCTCTCTCCCTTTTCATCCCCCCCATTATATATCTATATATATATGTATGTTTGCACTTGCTGGAACAAACATGATGCATCAAAGGGAGCTAGCCCTTATCTAGAGACTCTCCCCCCCAAATTCACCAGTCCCACAGGTGAGAGGGGAGTTTCCATAGTTGTGAGGAGAAGTCAGGAGCTCGGCCTCCTGCCAAGGGTGCAATTTCCTATGTCAACATTTAGTGAGTGGAAATTTTGTCATAAGTTGTTCTAGACTCAATGGAGGGTGGGTTGGGGTAAAATTGGTTGAATTGGATTTTTCATTTTGAGGTTGGGGAGACTTGGATGAATCAATGGTATGAGAAGAAGATTGGAAAGATGCTTTAGTATTTATTTGAGGTGTTTCAAATTGAGTCATAATAAAGTCTTGTCTTTTTGCTTGGTCTAAGGCTTCTTCTAAAATTTTAGTTGAAAATATTTTAACTTTGTATTGAAGAAGAGGTTTAAGAGTAGTGACAAATAGTTTTAAAAGAGTGTCATCATTCATGTTATGGTCCACTTTATGGGAAAGAGATTTCCATCATTTGATGAAAGTATGAGTATATTCGTTAAGATGTTGCTTGGCATTAATAAAATGACTAAGGTAGTTTTCAAGAAGGTCATCATGTTGGAATTCCTTCACTACAACATTGACTAAATCCTCTAGTTGTGAGATGGAATGTTTAATAAGTTTGTTGTACCATTCAAGTGCATCACCAAAAAAGGTTTTGGCTAAGAGTTTTGTGGTAGTGAAGGTGTTGGTTTGGACCCATTCATTATAGAGATTACTAAAAGACTTAAGAAATATAGTAGGATCCTTAGTCCCATTATATGTGATTGTTGGAGAAATGTTTCCAATATATATAGATGCAATAAATGGAGCTAAATTTTCATTTTGAAGATGTTGAAGCATTTTGTTATTAATTGTAAGTTGAGGAATGTGTAGACACCGAAATCGTGTCTAACCCTTGGTCATCCTCCCCCTTGGTCCATTCCTAACCCATTCCTAAACCATACATTTACTAATTTAAAATAATAACATTTATTTTGAATTAATATCCCAACCTTTGACACATCACCTATAACACCTCACATTGGACTATTTCCCACCCTATGACTCACCTTAAGACTAAGTGACTCACCCAAGACCTATTCTTACTCCTTTCTAACCGCCTAACCAACTCTCATGCGTATTTAGCCCAACCTTCGACAATTCTCCAATGGATCGTGCACTTGGCGGATGGAGAACGGGCTTGGTGGCTCTTTTACTTGTTCTCCACCCACCGACGTCGATCAAATGTTGGCCGACGCTAGCGGGATCGCCGACATCAGTTTTACTTAAACCGAATTCAACCTCTCACTGGATCAAATCACAAATTGCTAATCTCTAGTCAACTAATCAGAAATCTCAAATCCTCTTCCAGTGAAACAAAGTTCTCGTGCACTTGCTTTCCAGTGTTCTTGCTTCTTGTTTTCTTGCAGGGATCAGCATTCTTGACAACACTTTCTAGGCACTGAGGTCTTGCATCAGCCATTCCACACAGGTTTTGCATGATATCTCCATCACCAGCGACAATGGAAACATAGCTCCTGCACCTCTGCCAACTCATGTCACAGCTAAGTATTTGTACTATTTTTATTTCAGTGTCATTTCAAATATATTAGCATTCTGTCTACTGTCTATTCCAAGCATCCTTGACACAACCTTACCTGTTCTTCCCAGAGAGGATGAAAAGCCTTCTCTCACCCTTATTCCCCTTTTTTGCCTCTGACACCCATTTAGTCTCTCTTTAGACAATACTCTCTATCCAATCAACTCAGCACAAGCTATCAGAGACCTACAAACCCTCCCAAGACCATTCTGGTCGACCTGACTAAACTGTTTCCCGAAAAGGCTGAGAGGCCTTTTTCCTACCCTTTACCCCTTTTTCTGACAACATACCCTCTACCTTAATTCTTCCTAAAGATTATATCTACTATCTTACCACCCTATACAAACTCTCAGACTACCACAAATCATTCTGCAAACCATTCTACTGACCAGATTGCCCTGAAACTAGCCTTGAAACTTGTCCCAGGCCATTGCCCAACTGACTCGACCATTGCCCCTACTGATGTCGGCATACTAACTGACATCGGTGACCTTACTTGACCGACGCCGGCAAGATCACTGACGTCAGTGACTGTGCAAAGCAGATTGCTACAAATAGGTACGCATTTGCTTTCATTTCTTTATTTCAATTTTTATCATTTCTATTTCTGTCAATATTCTACTTTTATCAGTGGACTGTCATCCCCTGAGAAGTCTTTTGCACTTCAAGGACCAAGCTTTCGCTTGGCAGTCCACTTTCTAGCCATCTAACTATTTTTCGTGTTTAAGTCTCTCTTTTGCTACATGTGTCATCCTCCACAACCAAAGAGGAGTTCCTGCTATCGTCTGATTTTGGTGCGCAAAACTATATCCAGGTACATACAAGCCTTAGACCATTTCTCTTAGTTTCTTAATTCTCTTTGAATGTGAAAGCGAAAATCGTATAGAAACATTTTGGCACGTCCGGTGGGACCCTAGGATCTTCCTTGGGCTATTTTTCATTTCTTTTCATATAGGTGCATTAGGTTTCTCCTTTTGACCTCTTTCTTCTCTCTCTCTTCCAAAAGACATCATAAGCAAGATTTAAAAAGAACTCTTCTTTCTTTTCTTGCATCTTAGACTAATCAAAAGTCATACTCTTCAACCCTTTCTCAACTTGTTTTCATTCGAACTCGCATTTCGACTTGGGCTTAAAACACATTGCATTTCATTTTTGCTTGCTTGCATTTCTTAGTCCACATCTAGTAATTAATAACCACATCTTGAATTAATCGTAGTCCACTTTATGTTACACAACCAAATCACTTGCATAAATCAAACATCAAAACTTACCTGAGACAAGGCCCAACTGGGATTTCATCACCCAACGGATACCTTACCCGTCCCGGCAATCCCACTTGGATTTCACCACCAAGGGGAAATCCCACTCTATTCTCTGGCAGAGGATAATCTCTAGGGGAAGTATATTTTGGCTAAGTGAGACCAGCTTATCACTGGACTCATGAAGTGAGGGGAGCTTGCTCCTTAGCACCAGGCCAAGTACGAAACCTAACACAGACTCTTGAGTGCCTAAACAAACTTGAAACCATCTTTAGACTACTTCTTCTAGGACCCGTCTCAAAAGCCAACTTCCTAAACATATTCTAAGGCATAAGCCAACACGATCCTAATAAAATTATTCCTAGGGATTTAATGTTTAGGATCTGCCTGTCTTCATCTTATTTTTTATTTCTATCTAGTTTTTTGAGCTAGTGAGGAAGTTTTCTTCTTTTTTTTCCAAAAAACTCTCAAATTTTCTAAGTTTCTGGAAAACACAGTAACCGACATCGGTTTTATCACCGACGTCAACAAACTTTTCTTCACTGGCATCGGTTATCTGACTGACATCGACAGCCTGCTTCACCGACATCAGTTTTTATACCGACGTCGGTCACTATCTAAATCTTTTTTCCAAAATAGCAAGCTTGAAATCTGACTTTCTTGCTGTCTAACACCCATTCTAGTTTTCTGAGACTAAAAAACACAGTTTTCTGAAACCTGACCCTTTCTTGCCTTGAATGGTTTTGACACGCAGTCAAACCAAGGCTCTTCTTGACCACGCGAGGCAACAACTGCTTCCGCCTTCACCGTCCATAACCAATCCTCTAATGGAGTATCATTCAGAAACTGAACGAACTCCTACCCAACCGACCCCGACTCAGCCTCCCATTGTCCTTGAGGGGGACCAAGACTTCAAAAGGTTCCTTGACCTCAATGTCAAGGCCCTTCAACATTATCTCGTGAGAAGCCAAATGCGAGATCCTTCAGGCAACCCAATTTATGGGATGCCAACCTCCTTAGTCAAAACAACAGCCATATCAACAGTGTCCACAATTCAACCTATAGACAATCAGGTCAACACTTCGACTAATAATCCGATCGTGTCTTATCTTCAAAATTTAGCCTCTCCTTTTAGACTTATCTCCATTGGGGTTTTGGCACCACCTCAACCTCAAATTACTCAACTGAATTCTACACCCTTCCAAAACCTAGTGGTCTCTATCCCCCCTACTCTTGCACCTATCAATGCAAGAGTGACTACTTACCCTTCAATTAATGTGGCCACTCCTCAACTACCTTTGATGGCCCCTATCCAATTTGTGCCCACCAACCAACAAGTGCCCTTCACCTCAACATCTGCCCCGATAACTAGCTATCCATATGTTGCGCCTACACAAGCGCAACCAACCACGTCATACGCTCCTCTCAATACCTTTCAAATGCCCTACAACCTAGGTGGCGATCCACCCGTCAATCTGTCAGCTGATGTAATCAAAATGCTGATGGACAAAATGTCTAGTCTCGAGACCTCTGTTTCTGGTTCATGAAATGCTCTCTCGTATGAGCAAATTTACAACGAACCCATCCATCCCTTCATCCCGATTTGACCATACCCCAACCAGTGGGAGCTTCCTAAATTTACTCATTTTCATAGTAGAGAAGACCTGAAACAACACCTACGAGCATTCAGACATGCTTGTTATCTCATAGCGCATGATGATGCATTGTTGTTATGCACTTTCCCCATGTCACTTGCTGGTGCTACTCTCGACTGGTACAGTTCTCTCACTAGCCATTCTCTTTTTACATTCACCCAGCTAGCCCAACTCTTCCTCGACCACTTTTCCATTAATATCACCAAAAAGGTCTCAATCACAGATCTATATTCTATCCGGCAGTTTGAGGACGAATCCATAGCAGATTTCGTTGCTCACTGGAGAGGCCTAATCAATCAGCTCTCCTTTTCCCTACCTCAACCTGAGCTCATTGAGATCTTTTCAAGAGTATGTGCCAAGCACATCTCTTCTACCTTGCGGGTCCAGACATTCCACACCTTTGACGATGCTTTTACAATGGCTAGAAAGCTTGAATTACACTCCATCAAGGAAAACAAAGTCAGGTTGCAGAGTAAAAACCCCAACTCCAAGTCCAATGACTCTTCCTCTAAACCTTCTTCTTCTAATTCCAAATCTAAGGCATCAGCAAATGCTGTAGTCATTAGATCATCTTCTTCAACAAATAACCAATCTCAACCTTCCACATCAGACTACATCACCAAACAATTCCAGCAAAGATATGCGCAACGTCAGTATACTCCACTAGGAGAATCATACGCATCGATGTTGGACAAACTTGTCAAACAGGGGGTCCTCAATCTCCCTCAAATCTGACCGCCTCCTCAATTCAATCCCTCGCGCGCTATCCCTGCGTGGTATAGGGAGAATGACTTCTGCAGTTACCACCGTGTTAAAGGTCATGACACGGGCAACTATAAGACCTTTAATAACATCATTCAGGACATGCTTGATAAAGGTGATCTTGTCTTAGACAACCCAAATGTGCCCCCCAATCAAAGCATAGATATCTTCAAGCAACCCTTTCCCAATCATCCTCCTAGCCAAAACAATGTGCAGACCATGACTAATGACTCCCAAGAACATAACATTCGTACAGTCAACATGGTCTCACCTCTTCTATCTGACCAACCTCTCTCACAGTCTCAAGAGTTTAATCTGCCCATCAGTCCATCACATGTGGAAAAATCCTCTTCTCTTGTTAGTTCTCCATCAACTTCCCTTATATTGGAGGATGCCTTGGCCATACCAACACCACCAGCCTCACCTTCATCATTCCTCCTACCAATGGAGGACCTTACCCTTCCTACTCCTCAACCACACGTAGAAGGCACAATCATCCCTGCCCTCTACCCTCTTGAGGAGCCACATTCTCCAGTTCCTTCTCCACCAAGAGAAGAACCTGAGTCTCCATCTTCCTCGACCAACGATGATCCAGTTATAACTCCCCCACACCTTGGGTCTGAGACTGCCACACCTAACATATTTTTGGCTCTGCAACCATCCACATCTTCTTGAGGATGAAGTCTCATCCTACATCTTCCCAACCATTCTCTCGATTAGTAGAGAAACTAGGACTTCTCCAACCAAAGAAAGTGGAACATCAGGCATTATGGGAGCGACTCAAATCTCCTCATCCTACCCAACCTGTCTCATCTCATGCCACCGACTCTCTTGTAAAAAAATCCCCCAAAGTCTCTGACACGGATCAGACTTCCATTTCCAAACCTTTAAAACCTCAACCATTCACATCAGAACACAAACCCTCATCCACCATATCAAAACCCATCAAGTCACTTGGTGTTCACCCCGTCACTAACCTCACTCACCCGCAAGTAAAGGTAGACTTGACCCTTGCCTCACCTAATAGTAGTCCTCAAGCCAAACCAAAGAATATTGCTAAGCCACGACAGCGAACCCCTCCTCCACCATGAACATTGCCCTCTATTTTGGGCCCTCATCCTTCTACCCTAATAGGAGTGCTCCCTACTCCGACCCTTAACCAAAACAAGTTACCTCCATTACTTCCTTTGCCAACCACAAGTCTACCCCCTCTCAAAAATTTGGCACCTCTCACGAAAAAAGTGCCGTCTTCACATGTGGCCACACCACCAACCCAAAAGGTGGTACAGAAGCCTTCTTCAACACCTCCCAAGCAAAAGTCACCAACGCTTCATGCATCAACAAGCACATACCCCTTAGTGGGTTCATATGCTTTGATATTGCGCCAAATGTTTCAGACCTCTAGCATAACCCTTCCACCTATCAAGCCATTCCAACCCCTCGGGTCAAAACCTTCCTAGTTCAACGATACTAAGATTTGCCTATATCATCGTACGCCAGGACATGATACCGAGGATTGCTGTGCCCTCAAAGTGGTCATTCACCAATACATGGAGAAAGACACTCTTCTTCTTGAGGAAACTATCAATAGACATTCGACATCGTCCCATATCCCTCAAACTTCTTCATCGACTATGACCTCTCCATCTCCTTCACCTCCTCTCTTCGAAATTAACACCATCCACATAGCCACTAGGTCACAAAAAGATAAGGCAAAAGAAAAAGCTGCTATTCCTTGGACCTACCCTTTTGTCCATTTACCTCAACCACCAAAGCCCAAGATTTCCATCCTAGGTGCATCCCAACCCTCTTCTTCAGGGGCAATCAATAACTCTATGTTAAAACACCTTCACCAAATGCCCGCGAAGATGACCTTGTATGACCTTATCCAAAGCTCCCCCCAGCATCGTCAAGCTCTAATCAAAGCCTTACAGGTAGCGGAGGTCCAACCTGAAGACCCTCAACCACTAGCTGCCCTAGTCTATTCTTTATCCCCCGTCACCTCTATCACTTTCAGCGATTCTGAAATTCCTACCTCTACCCCATAAGATCAGGATGTTGCTCTTTTCATCACAGCCTACATTGATCAAACCCGCATTAAGCGAGTTATGATTGATGGGGGCACCAGCATTAATATCATTTCTACCCACACCTTTGATCAATTGGCTCTCCCCAAGAATTGTGTATCAAAAACTGACGTAATTCTTCAATCTTTTAATGACACCACCACTAACACTATTGGCACCATCGTCCTCCATATTCACATTGGCCCACGCACAATCCCAGAGCTCTTTTACATCATCAAGGGGGAATTCCAATATAACATGCTATTAGGATGACCCTGGATCCGTGCCATGGCTTGCGTCCCTTTTACACTTCACCATTGTGTCAAATTTGAACACGACAGACAAGTCCATGTCATTCCTGCCAACCCATCCCCTTTCAAGACTTGTAACATGACCTATCGACCAAATGATGTTCGTATTCCTCTCAAGACACCAACCCAAACACCATCTCCATCTGTGGAAGCATCAACTAGTATGCAAACAGTGGTTGCCATCACATCACCTTCTCAAGCGACAACCAAGGACCCCATGGACGATATCTTCCAAAGACTTTCACTTGGGGAATATCGCTTACTTACCCTAGACATGTTCCAGACTCCTCAAGAGTATGGACAGGTTCATCAAAGTCCAAGCTATGACCATCAGATTGGAATGGTCATTCCTTATGGTCCTCCTAGCCTTCGAACCAATCTTGTCTATGGGGGGCTGGATCGAGCTCCTACTGACAGGAATCCTTTCTTCTCACCTCAACCATTCACATCCGATTTTTCCTTTCTTGGCAACCCCACCTTTGCACATACCTACCTTTATAGGTGTGCATGGAAGGGTTTTGGCTTTGGGCACTATGAACAAGGCTCCCATCGGCCCATCAAACCACCCAATGACGACAATGCCAAGAAACGATATGGTCTGGGTTTCCAAGAACCCACTGAGGCTTTCGCAAACCTTTGCCCTGAACCCACCATCAATCAATCTCCTCCAGACTCGCCTATTCTTCCATCCTCACCTATGGAGTCGGTGGTTTCCATCCCTCCTAGTTTTTTTTTGCATAAACACCATCCGTTTGGAACCCCTAACCTATCAAATCAATGGGGTCTCCAGGTCTCTCCCTCTCATTTATCCCAACATGATAGACGATGAATCGACAACCATCAACACTGTCTACTGCATAGATGACAATGCCATTCTTACTTATATGGGTGCCGATGACTCTTTCATTCAGCATTCCCTCCCTTCTGAAACATAGGTTATGTTAAATGAATCAACCATTGACATTAATCTTCCATCTTCTGGTGTTCCTCATGTCTTAAAGATTGGTCAATCTTTGGACGCCCAGGAGTAGATCGACTATACCACATTTCTTTCAGACAATCGCAAGGCTTTTTCTTGGACCTACGGTGACATGCCTGGCATCGACCCTAACATTTCTACTCATAACATCGTCACAAACCCAGAGGCTAAGCCTGTTAGGCAAAAGCTTCGCAAAATGCATCCTCACGTTGTACTTCTTGTCAAAGAAGAGCTTCAACATCTTCTCTCTGTCTCTTTCATCTAACCCATTGATTATCCGTAGTGGGTATCTAACATTGTTCCTGTTACCAAAGCAACTAGTGGGATCTAAATCTGTACGAACTATCATGACCTCAACCTGGCTTGTCCCAAAGATGACTTTCCTCTTCCCAACATTGACCAACTTGTTGATCTCATGGCTGGCCATGAGATGTTATCCCTCATGGATGGGTTTTCAGGATACAACCAAATCTTGATTGCACCGGAAGATCAGCACAAAACCACCTTCATTACCCCATGGGGAACTTTTTGCTATCGGGTCATGCCTTTTGGTCTAAAAAATGTAGGCACCACATATCAGCGTGCCATGACTTACATTTTTCACGATCTCCTCCATAAAATCATGGAGGACTATGTAGATGACCTGCTTGGCAAGTCTAAGCTTCGTCACGACCATTTGACTATCCTCAAGATCATCTTCTCTCACCTTCTTCAGTATAATGTCTGTCTTAACCCCAAGAAATGCGTCTTTGGGGTCCTCTCAGGAAAGCTCTTGGGGTTCATCGTCTCTCTTCGTGGCATTGAGATAGATCCCACCAAAATTTGCGCTATCCTCGAGATGCCACCTCTGACCAATCTCAAGCAACTTCACAGTCTGCAAGGGAAGCTCCAATCCATCCGCCGCTTCATCTCACAACTTTCTGACCGCTGCCAACCCATTCATCATCTCCTCAAGAAGGATGTCTCCTTTAAATGGGATAAAGACTGCCAAGAGGCTTTTAAAGCCCTAAAATGCTATTTGGTCTCTCCACTAGTCCTTATTCCACCAAAAGATGACCAACCCTTCTACCTCTACATCTCAGCAACCAACCATTCGTTAGGTGCCATGATCGTGCATCGAGACGAGCAACACCGTGAGCAAGCGGTCTACTACATAAGCCGAACACTTGTCGACTATGAAACTCGGTATACTCATACCAAGAAACTTTGTTTGGCATTAGTCTTTGCCACTACCAAGCTCCATCACTATCTTCTCAATCACAAAACCTTTGTCATCACTCACACTAACCCTCTTAAATACATGCATTCCAAGCCATATCAAAACCAGCGTATGGATCGTTGGCTCATGCTTCTTGCTGAGTTCGACTTGGAATTTGTCCAGAAAAAATCCATAAAGGGGAAACAATCGCTGACCAACTAGCAGATGCCCCTCTTCCCAACAATCAACCTTCTCAGTGCGAGTTTCCCGATGAATCTATCACTACTCTCTCGACTGATGACACATTCTACCAAATGATGATGTTCTTCGATGGCTCCAAATGTCAACTCAGTGGGGGTGCGGGGGTCATCCTCATCCCACATGAGGGTGAGCCCATGCCCCTATCTTTCAAACTCGACTTTGAATGTATCAATAATATGGCTGAATATGAAGCCTTAATTTTGGGACTTCAAACTGCCCTTTCTTTAAGTATCAAGACCATCAACATCTTCGGTGACTCACAACTTGTCGTCAATCAAATTAACAGTTCATATCTTTGTAAAAATGAAATTTTACAAAGGTACAAGTACCGTGTTGACACCCTTCTAGCATCTTTCGACCATCACTTATTGCAGACTATTCCTCGATCTACGAATAAGTTTGCTGACACCATGGCTTCCCTCACCTCGCATATTCCCTCTTCATCATCCTCATCAAGAATTTATGTCATGGTACATCGTGTGCCATTGCCTTCATACATTTCCACTGACATCAACTTCGTCCACACCATAGACTCTAGTCCACATGATATATGGTATAAACAACTTGTGGACTACTTGTCTCATTCTATCATTCCTCCCAACCTCTCTAGCAATGCATGGTGGGCTTTCATCAAATGCACCACTCGCTATACCATGCTAGGGGGCCTTCTCTATAAAAGAGGTTTCGACGGCCTTCTTCTTCACTGTTTAACCTCCACTGAAGCCTCTCATGATGTTAAACAGGTCCACGATGAGATTTGTGGCAGACACTTCAGTGGTAACTCGGTTGCCAAGCGCATCCTTCGCCTGGGTTATTATTAGCCCACTCTTCATCAAGACTGTAACGATTATGTTCAGTGTTGCATCAAGTGTCAACAACATGCTAAATTGCTTCATCTCCCTAGCCACGCCTTATAATTTTCTCAAGATTTCTAGCCTTTTTCACAGTGGGGCTTAGATCTCATCGATGAGATTAACCCTCATTCATCTCTTTGTCATCAGTCCATCATCACCGCCACTGAGTATTTCACTAAATAGGTGGAAGCTATTCCTCTCATCTCCACAAAAGCTGACAAAATTATCGACTTCATCAACACCCACATCATCTGTCATTTTGGTGTACCTCACAAAATCATCACCGATAACGGCAAGTCATTTAAAAACAAAACTGTCTAGAAACTTTGTGACTCCTTTGGCATCAAACTCAGCTTTTCTTCACCTTACTACCCACAAGCAAGTGGGCAGGCTGAGGCTTCCAACAAAATCTTAACTAAAATTCTCATGAAGGTGGTCAACGACACTGGAGGGGATTGGCACGTTCACATTCCCTTCACTTTGTGGGCCTATCGCACTAGTATCCGAACCTCTACGGGTGCTACCCCTTTCTCTCTAGTATACAGAATAGAGGCTATATTACCTCTCGAAGTACAGATCCCATCTCTCCGCATCTCTCTCCATGACATTCTTTCTAACGATGACTTTCGTCAAGATCGATTAGCTCAACTTGAGTTACTCGACGAACGTCATCTTGCTGCCCTCAACCATCTCCATGTCTATCAAAATTGCATCAAACGAGCCTATAACAAAAATCTAAGAGAATGAGATTTCAACATTGGAGACCTCGTCCTCAAATAGAACCAACATGTGACCAATATAGAACAGAGTAAATGAGGCAAATTTGCTCCTAATTGGCTCGGACCTTACGTCATCACGCACAAGTATGGATCAGGGACTTATCATCTGTCTTCTCTTGAAGGGCAACCAGAACCTGAGCCCCTTAATGCCTTGCATCTACGACCATTCTACTGTTAGTCGAGTACTCGTCCACTTGACATTTAACTTGAGCTCATCCCTTGAGCAATCTCTATCCTCTTAATCCTCATTCCTTTTAACCCTATTCCCCTACAACAAGCTCTATGTATCCCTTTTATACAGTATGGATGCTTTGTCCTAATAAAAGGGAGCCCTTGACCTTCTATAGTCTTGTCCATGACTCAACATTCTGTCAAAAATAAATCAAGATGTCAAAATATCCAAGGTCACAAAATAAATTAAAAAAAAAAAAAAAGACAGACTGCTCCCTCGAAGGACAATTGTACTATCATTGCTGTATCTAATAGACTGCTCCGTCGAAGGACAACTATTCAAAACCCTTATATATAAATCAAAAATATAGACCACTCCCTTGAAGGATGGCTATGACTAAATCTTGCTACAAACAACACTTTTTTAGAAGCTTCCCGCATCGATCAGCTTCACAAATGACCACCAAGCAAAATGACATCTCTATGTGGACTTCCCGCATTGATCAGTCCGCTCTAAAAAAAAAAAAAATGGGTCATGGACTTGGCTTGTAGTTGTCTCAGGGTCTCCTATCAAAAGGGGCAAAGTTATCACTACTAACAAGGGGTTACCCTCTCCTCACATATCACATCACCTACTCAAGGGACTTCGAGCTCATTTTAATGTCAAAGTGATTCGATTACCTCTCTAACACAACCAATGGTCAACGACGTAATGCATGAATGGGGATTTTTGTTTCTAAAAACCCCCTACTTATGTTATCATTATGGTCCTTGTCAATGAAAAGGCAATTATGCCTTTCACTTTTTGCCTACACTTTGGTCACATTCAACCACATCATTTGTCAAAACAATTCAATCCGAATCTTTTAAAACCACTCACATAGCCTACTCATTCTGGTTTTCATGGACACCAATACACATGGAAACTATCAACCACACAATTTATGTCAAGCATAAACCATTACTTGCTGAAGCATAAATAGACTGCAATTCATTTTTAGCATACATCCATCACAAATATGGATAGTTTCTAGGGATGAAGAGCCCTGACCAATGTTACAGAATACACCATTTGAAACAGGCTGTAGCATCATCTTATCCTCATCATTTCAAGCATGTACCCTCAGACAAATGGGAAGTGCTACATCGTTATCATGACCAAATCAAACACATCAACCACTTCTACCCTTTTCCTCCCTCTTGGGAGAACTACATTGGCCTGAGGCCCTAACGACAAGGGCTATGTAGGTAGCACTCAGTTGACATGGGGTCTTCTGAGGTTAGCTCAGCCATTCCTTCGTCCATCCACCTCGACCAATGACCATGGAGATCGCGACTATCTCCTTCGACTACGACCACTTCCAAGGTAACTTTGCCTTGGTTGTTTTTTGCATGTATGCTACCTCATGAATGATTAGCAAAATTGTGCGCATATTTTTGACCTTCACAAGTATAGTATTCGTGTTTCCAGGAGCACTTCTTGAGCTCGGGATACCTGAAACACGACGACCCATTGGAGCTTCAGCTTAGATTGAATCACCCAATCAGCTATGACTATATGCTAGGGCCCGATTACTTCAATTTTGGCACTCCTTGACCCTTGACTTGCGGTAATTTGACTTGACCATCTCGTGAAGTGGTATGCTCACAATCACAACTATTGCAGCGTTCACACTCACCATTTTCATCCACTCTCTGTCAAATCAGCACCTGACTTCAGGTTCCATTCCCTCAACTCCCGCTTTGAGGGGGAATACCTCATCCCATTTGGTGCAACCAACCCTCCTTATTTTTGTCTTGTAGTTCATCTAGAACAACCAACAGGGCAAAGTCAACGTTATCCCACACCTGGGGCAACCAACTCCTGTTTTTGTCTTGCATTTCATCCAGAACAACCAACAAGACAAAAAGGGGCAAATGTAGACACCGAAATCGTGTCTAACCCTTGGTCATCCTCCCCCTTGGTCCATTCCTAACCCATTCCTAAACCATACATTTACTAATTTAAAATAATAACATTTATTTTGAATTAATATCCCAACCTTTGACATATCACCTATAACACCTCGCCTTGGACTATTTCCCACCCTATGACTCACCTTAAGACTAAGTGACTCACCCAAGACCTATTCTTACTCCTTTCTAACCGCCTAACCAACTCTCGTGCGTATTTAGCCCAACCTTCGAAAATTCTCCAATGGATCGTGCACTTGGCAGATGACGAACGGGCTTGGTGGCTCTTTTACTCATTCTCCACCCGTCGACGTCGGTCAAATGTCGACCGACACCAGCGGGATCACCAACATCGGTTTTACTTAAACCAAATTCAACCTCTCGCTGGATCAAATCACAAATTGCTAATCTCTAGTCAGCTAATCAGAAATCTCAAATCCTCTTTCGGCGAAACAAAGTTCTTGTGCACTTGCTTTCTAGTGTTCTTGCTTCTTATTTTCTTGCAGGGATCAGCATTCTTGACAACACTTTCTAGGCACTGAGGTCTTACATCAGCCATTCCACATAGGTTTTGCATGATATCTCCATCACCAGTGACAATAGAAACACAACTCCTGCACCTCTGCCAACTTGTGTCATAGCTAAGTATTTGTACTATTTTTATTTCAATGTCATTTCAAATATATTAGCATTCTGTCTACTGTCTATTCCAAGCATCCTTGACACAACCTTACCTGTTCTTCCCAGAGAGGCTGAAAAGCCTTCTCTCACCCTTATTCCCCTTTTTTGCCTCTGACACCCATTTAGTCTCTCTTTAGACAATACTCTCTATCCAATCAACTCAGCACAAGCTATCAGAGACCTACAAACCCTCCCAAGACCATTCTGGTTGACCTGACTAAACTGTTTCCTGGAAAGGCTGAGAGGCCTTTTTCCTACCCTTTACCCCTTTTTCTGACAACACACCCTCTACCTTAATTCTTCCTAAAGATTCTATCTACTGTCTTACCACCCTATACAAACTCTTAGACTACCACAAATCATTCTGCAAACCATTCTACTGACCAGATTGCCCTGAAACCAGCCCTGAAACTTGTCCCAGGCCATTGCCCGACTGACCTCGACCATTGCCCCTACCGACGTCGGCATACTAACCGATGTCGGTGACCTTACTTGACTGACGCCGGCAAGACCACCGACGTCGGCGACTGTGCAAATTAGATTACTGCAAATAGGTACGCATTTGCTTTCATTTCTTTATTTCAGTTTTTATCATTTCTATTTCTGTCAATATTCTGCGTTTATCAGTGGACTGTCATCCCCCGAGAAGTCTTTTGCACTTCAAGGACCAAGCTTTCGCTTGGCAGTCCACTTTCTAGCCATCTAACTATTTTTTGTGTTTAAGTCTCTCTTTTTCTATAGGTGTCATCCTCCACAACCAAAGAGGAGTTCCTGCTATCGTCTGATTTTGGTGTGCAAAACTATATCCAGGTACATACAAGCCTTAGACCATTTCTCTTAGTTTCTTAATTCTCTTTGAATGTGAAAGCAAAAATCATATAGAAACAAAATGATATTCCCATTGGCATCTCTAAGAGGATGAGGGATATAATTTTATTTGGTTGAGACATGATGAATTGAGGTGGCTAACTAATCATGTTGCATAAATTTTGTTTCATGCTCATCATTTGAGATTGATTAGAAGTTTGCATGATATTCATTTGATGTATGACTTGTGCAAGAAGTTGAGTTGTATCAATAGGTGGGTTTGAAGGTGGGATATTGGTGTTGATAGGATTATTTCCAACATTGGTATTGGGAAAATGATGATTATTATTGGTGGGAGGGAGATTATTTTTAGGTGGAGGATTCTGAATATTGGTATTAGTTGTCTTAAGTATGGTAGAAGAAGAAGGAATCTTGGTCAAGCCACCATTATTTTGAGGATTGTAAATAGTATTATCATCAAGGTTTTTAAATATTTGGGAACCATCTAGATTATAAATTTGAGTAGTGTTATTTGGTGAAGGACTCAAAACATTGGTATTATAAGGAGGATTATGATGAAGGATCTCAACTACATTGCATTATGTAGTGAGTGGTTTACGCTTAGGATAAGGTGAAGGAAGAAATTGAATAGTTTCATCGGAAGTAATGAAATAAGTGAGGTTACTATTTAAGTATTTAATAATGTAATGTTTTTGACTAAGGGAAGGATGAAAATATGTCATCATGGTGAAATAAGACTAGATAAACACACAAGGAGAATAATAAGTGACAAAAAATAGTACTAGGTGGACTTGGTTGACCTAGTGCAAAAATAAGGACTATAAAACTATACAGGGTCAACCCGATCAATCTAATACAGTGTACAGAGACTATTATAAAAGGTAAAAGAGGCTTAAAATAGTGATAGGTCAACCAGGTTGGCCTAGTACATTGTATAGGGGTAGAAAAAGATACTAGTTTGATAGGGTCAACCTAATACAATAGACAGGGGCTGATTTCTTATTTTACCAATATCTTTAGTTCTACTTATCCATTTTGAAAATAAAAAAATGCATTGGATTCATGATGATGTAGGGAAGATGATAAAATTGATATATAATTATGAAAGAATATATAACCATGTCATATAGGTTGACCTAGTTGATCGTGTAAGGGCAGTTTTAAAGACTATAAATTGTGAAAGGAAAGTACATAACAAAAAGATATAGAGAATAAAAGACTAACCTTGGTGGTTCAGAGATAGAAATGAAGGATATTTATGATTAAGAACCTTAGAGGAAACTACCAAAAACTCCTAAATTGGGTCTAGCTAGTCGACTAAGCAATATAAGAACTTACTAAAATTGTACTAAAAATGCACTAGGTCGACCTAGTAGTCTGGTAAACTAAAAGTCTACGCATAAAGATAAATAGATACATCGATAGAATTTATCTAGTAGATCAAAATATCTAATAAAAATTATGATAAATATAATTAAATAAGTGAAAGAAATCCTACAAGGGTTAGTTTCACATCAGGTTCTCCAAAATGTATTCAATTAGAATTGCATGATGTACATGAATTAATCCTAGATAAAATAAGATAGAGCACACCTATAATTTTTATTAGGTATATTAAGTGGGAGAATGACCAATATGGGGATCAGCTAGACCTGATTAAGGGATCATTTGTATCACCTTTCACAACATATCATGCTAGGTAGGGTTCCAAAGCCTACAGTCTAAAACAATCGCACAAAAAATCTAAAAGAGTCCTAAGATTTGATATTTCACTCATGATAATAAATAATAAAGTAAACTATTCTAATAAAAATAAAAGTAAACTATTCTATTAACAATAAAAGTAAACTAATCTAGTGCACATCAAAGCTTATGGCACAAAATGAGGGTTAGAACAAAATAAATAAATAATAACTAAACTAAACATGTATAAGAGACATATACTCATGTCAATGTATATCAAATATTAATACATAGGAGAGAAGAATACATATTGCATTATCTATCTATTCTTACAAAAGAGAAATAAAGTTAGGATTACCTACCTTTGAAGATGAACTTGTCGAGTCTCAACCTCTCCCTTGGCCAATGGTGCTTTGCGAGAGATTGTTGTGACTTGTAAGGAAAACTAAGATAAATTATATCTAGGCTACATGACCTACCTAAGTGTCCAAAATACTTCCTTACAATATAAGATAAGAGCTCTAAAAGAAATTATTAAACCCTAAAGCTTTATTCCTTAAGTAGAATGGTTAATAAGCAAATGTTCATTCACACATATTCACTTAATTCAACTCATATGAAATTGGTAAGGAATGAACTTGTATATATAGTAGTAACTTACCCTAAATTATTTTGAACATGTTGGATATGATAGGTTGATCAAGTTGACCTAACAAATTATCAGGCTAATGCCTAAAGTCTATGCTAGGTTAGTTAGTATGCTAATACACCAAGAAAGCTAAAGTGTCCCCAAAACAAGTTAGATCAACCAGGTTGACCTAGTTTATTGAACAAGAAGCCTGAAAATGCATATGGTTGATGTAGTAGTATAAATTACCAAAAAGGGAGATAAAACAAGGAAAAGAGGGATAAAGTAATGAAAAGAAGGATAAAGCATGGAAAATGACATGAATGATTAGGAAAGAGAGAAATAAGGCTAGGGTTCATGGTTTTAGGAAGTAAGAGTGTAGATGGCAAGTGGAAAAAGGAACAATAATATTACGAAGCATCGATGGTATATCCATCCATTTCATGATGCACCCCTTAAAGCTTACACTTAGAGAGATTGAGACTCGACAGGTTCTTGCAAGATACAAAGTGTCAGCAATCAATAAAAGTTTGAAAATATTATATGTATACACTAAAAAGAATGGATTAGGGATCACCAATGATCACATAGTGAGGGAACCAAATATCTATTTTATCGAGTGTCCATTAGAGGACATGCCAAGATGATTTAAAAACATTGCTCAAGGAATATTCCACTCCTTCATGAAGGTTAAGACTACAAGAAAGGATTGGAAATATATGATGGCAAATGATGAGTAGGAACAATGGATAAAGGGATATGACATGGATGGGTTTGACAAGGGATGAATTTTGATGCCAAGTGTTGAGGTATAATGAAGATAATAAAATATTTTACCATGATGCCAAAAACTAGTTTTCATCATAGTTCTTTCCCAAGGCTCCAGAAGACTGGTTTTCACCATTGGATGGATGTTTGTTTTTTGAAATTTCTAACGACATATTGATTTATTAGATATGGGTATGATATGTAGGATGTAGAAATTTATTGATCTTTATCCAAAACCTATTTTAAAGATATGTGATACTAGGATCATGTTATCGATAATATATTTACTAATGTCCTTATGACCTTTGTTGAGTCTTGATTGAGACCTCTCTAGGCATCTATACTAGGTGTCTTCATCATCCCTAAAAGAGATAATGTTGCTTGAGTTTGTGAGGTAAAGTATGGATGAATTTAGTGTTTGGTTTTGATGGTGATGTATAGGACTTGAATGGATGATAGGATCATGATAGGGAGGTGTGATGGGTGATTAGGAAGTGGGACTAAAAATCACACACATCTTAGGAGATGTTGGACCTTCCATAGTTGATTGGTGCTATTTGACAAAATACTGTAAGCAATCTAAGATACTTTGACTTTACTATTTTTCTTTGATCTGATTATTTGAAATATTATCGGCCATATTGATACTAATTTTGACATTATTTTGATTTTTAGACTTGATTATATCTCTAATTCCCTCTAGTCCTTGACATTGGGCTTTACCAAAGGAGATTAATCTTTGACTCAGAAAATGATGATTATTTTATCTTTGATGGTCCCCTAGTGAATCAAAGAGGGTTTCAATAGGGGAATATACTTTTTGATTAAGCTGATGATTTGATTT
This sequence comes from Torreya grandis, assembly GCA_037957365.1. NCBI lineage: Eukaryota > Viridiplantae > Streptophyta > Pinopsida > Cupressales > Taxaceae > Torreya > Torreya grandis. Next base: position 4,731,993 of record JARHVA010000441.1, read on the forward strand.
TTATTGATTTTGACTTGTTGGATCAAAGGTGATTTGATCATCATGAATGAATATTTTATTATGATCCTGGACCATTGTATTTTTAGAACATCTTATGTTATTTGGTGATGTAGATCTAAACACACTTTTATCTAAAACTCTACTTTTGTCTATTCATTCATTCACCCATGTTCCTTTTGGACCACATAAAATAGTGGTTATAAGGTTTCTCACTTCTTGTAATTTTATATATACTTTTCACAATCTATTTATACCTCTCAGTTCATCCACAACCTTCTATAATGTAGGAAGTCAATTTTATACAACTCTGCCCTACCTTTTACCAATCCTTATAGCCCTTTTTTGTTGAATTTATTTATGTACGATGTTATATAGACACCAATAAAGAAACTATAGTTAAATTTAGATACCCTTTTTCCTACATTATCTCCTCACCAAGTTACATCTACCAGGTCTTTCCATATATCACTTTTTTAGGCTTCTTTGATCATGGTTTAAGTCTCCTTATGTCAATTAAGACCCTATTTATACACAATCTTGTTTATCTATATGAACACTAATATTTTAGATTAAAAACTCAAAAATATATTTTATTATGACATCACCCACATTACTACTAAATTTATTGAATTTTCACCAATTAGTTTGCTTGTTAAGACACTTTGATGTTCTCTACCCTAATTTAGGGTTTTCACTACTTGTGATAGGCCTGAGAAAGTTATTTTAGGGTTTTAACATGCATTATTAATTTTCAAAACTTTAAAACACTCAATTAAGTTTTGTATGACCTATGTACAAATTTTCTAGGCCCTAATATCTTTTGAACATTCTCATATCATGTTTGGATCATGCCTTATATAGTGCCTTAAAATACATAGTATGCCTGAGTGAACTTATAACCGGGTTTTGGATACTTTTTAACTTACCAATGGATTTGAATACTCCAAATACTTAAAAAAAGTCTTCCTAACATAAAAACAATGATAAAAACAATTAACCCTATTGGTTTTACTCATAATCCCATTCCATGCATGAATTGCACAGGTTCTTGAAATATAGTCTGCCAAACAACATTTCAATATAGAGTTTTTAGTTCATATTCACTTACTTGTAGCTTCATGAATATTTTATATGGTTCTATTTCATTCATTAAGGTATTATACATTATCTCTATTATGGTAATCTCCAAACCTCACACACTTGCTCAATCTTAGTAGGCATAATGTCATCTAACAAGGTATGCAGATTATATCACATAAGAACCATAGTGACACACAAACAAAACTATTAAGAAATATTCACAATCATAAATTACATATACTAATCTCCACAAAAGGCTTCCAAGGCCTTGCTTCACTAGTCCCTCCTGAATGATGTTTCTCAGACATTAAGGACATAAATTATAGAATCTTGATCATATGAGTTCTTCTACCTAATAGTTTGTTGTGTACCCACTTCTAAACCATATCATGCATTCCTTCTTGATTTATTTGATTGCACTAAAAATTTGATATCAACAACATATATCCCAATATTATATGTACAAACTTGAATCTACTTCATGATTTAGTTTTCAAAACACATAATGAATAGAAATATAGAATACACAAACTTATTCATGAATAGTCTTGTTCACAGTTCTGAGAGCAAAATATTTAACCTATAAACATTTTTAGATACTCACTAGATTTAATTTTATCCATCACCATCCTATTCATATGAAGCTTTAGTTCATTACAAAAATGAAGACATGCATATTCCCAAATACTATCTTGGTAGACCTTTAATCTTTCCTCATCTTGTCTACCCTATGTTCTCCATATCCTCCTTCCTACCTTGAACTACACAAAATAAACCTTTTACTCCCATTCTTGGACTCTAAAATAAGACATATAATTATTTATTGATTCAATAAACTTTCACATTCCTCTCACCCATGTATGGTGGTGGACTACCACCTCATACTTTAACTTGATATATGAATAATAACCAATCTTAGGACCTTTATTGAGACAATAAAGGTCTATTAAAACATTATTCATTAATTACATATCATCATCATTTGTGCAGACCACCTAAAACATATTGGAAATTTGAAAATTATTTTTCGTAAGAAAACTTTTTTTTAACTCTAATTCAAATTGCACTCATAACATGACTCTTAAGACACTTCTTAGACCATCTTTGAGCATTCCTAAGATTCCCTTAAATCATTTAGGGAAGAGTCTAATGATGTATGTTCCTATTCATCCTTATAGAGGGAGGTGATTAAATGATCATTGATAAGATGAAAGGGGTCTATGATGGATGAAGGGGGGGAATATGGTATGATGAGGTTAATGAATAGTGGTGGGGAAACATGATCCTCATAGGGGTTCCTAAGAGACTCAATTTTGACATCAAATAAAATCTCCTCAAGATCAACAAAAAGATCACTAAGTGTAGCTATAGTACATGTATTCGATGTAGGATCAACTCCTCTCTGACTATCTTTGATAGATACAACTTGTAATAAATTTGCTATGAATTCATCATCCAAACTAGGATCAAAACATATTCTTTGTGATTGGTTGACATTTGAATTGGAGGTATCTTTAAAAAGGTATACATAGTCATCCTTTATTATAATATCTTTGAGGGATGATGTTTTTGACAAATAATCTGATTCATATATTGGTGTTGAACATGATCTTGATGGAGATAAGACTAATTTTTACTCTAATGCCAACTTTGATGTACATGATATGATTCCACCAATATAGGATGTTTTGTTCACAAGTGACTTATCAATGTGGGGTCTTCAATATGATGGGTAAGAGGAAGATGATAGAGGGATAATGCATTCACCAAAGATATTTCCATGAAAAAAAGACTCATTAGATAAGGGAAGACTAGGTTTATGATAAATGGAATCATATTTGATGGAGGGTTTGTGAAATATGGGGGGACCATGGAAGATGGATGTGGTGTCTTAACCTTGTCTTGAAAAGGGAAGGGCTTGATTATGATTGGGAATGAAATATTGGCATACCTCTTCTTGTTCACACTTAGATGTACACCCATATGATTCATTCTTTATTTCTATGTCACCATGGTTTATGAGGTCTTGGACATAGTTTTGGAAATTAATACATCAATTAATGGTATGCCCCTAGGTTTGGTGATATATACAATAGTGGTTAGATTTATAACAAGAGGTCTTAGGCATAGAGGGATCAAGATATTGTATGGGTAGATAAACCATCATGTCTAAGATAAGAAGTTTGTGGAAGATGTATTCTAAAAGATATAAGAAGAGGAGTATAGGGCCTCTCTTCACTTTATGACTTGGATGTGGAAGCATTAGAATTTATATCAAATGGTTGTTATCATAATTGGGTTGGCAAACAAGTAGTTGATAAGGTAGACAGGATTAGATTCCCTTTGCTAATAGAGTAAGGGGTAAATGACTAGATATTATTTTTAGATGGAGGATTTAAATAAGATTGGGTATTATGAAGGCTAAAATTAGACTGACGTGGATGGGTGAAAATTGGGGGTAATTTTAGGTGCTCAAAGTCTATAGAACGTAGAGTGCTCATCTCAAGAAGTTGGGAAAGAAGTAAATCCCTATTGGCTATGATAAATTACTCAATCAGGGTATTGACCAAATATATTTTGGATGCCATGGTAAAGATAGGATAAAATATAGAAGACGTGGTTTGCTAATCCCAATTGACAAGTGCAGGGAATTGATTAAAAATATTGAGGGATGAAGATGGGATGTGTGGAGCCAATTTGGACAAAGGATTTATTTATTTTGATATCAAGTTTGGCTAAATGATATGATATGTTAGATGGGATAAGATAATATTAACTATACCAATTTAATATGTGAGCTAGACTTTGATGATTAATATTGATTTGATTGGGTGAGCTACAACAAGCTCTTGATAGGGGCTAGACTGGACCAAGAGACCAATTTTAACTAGGGATTGATTGGATTAACACTAAATTAAGACCAAAATGATTGAATCAAATTGAATTATTTGATTTGATTGATATGTTGATAGGATTTTGATTATGATGCAAACTTGATTAGACACAATCAAGCTTATAAGGACCCCAATGAAAAGAATTGTTTGATAATGTAAATGAAGACTAACATATGACTATAGACTCAATGGGATGACTAATACAGATAAGGGTATAACAAAGTAAAGATAGGTTGGGATATGATTAGGACTATGTTATATATAAAAGGACTATTATAATGGATAAGGTGATTAGACTAGATAAGATCAAGATAAGTGACAAGGTGTCAACTAAGATGGGGTGGGTTTTGTGATGGGTAATAAGGTTTGGACTAAGACTCTAAGGACAAGTAAGTCAAGGTGATGTGAGGATGTGGTGATAAAAATGACTAGTATGTGACCTAAATTGGTTATGAATAATGTGTATTTAGTATTAAATGATAAATATGATGTTAGGGATGATTAATGCTAATGATATGTAAATAATATGAGGTTAAACTATGATAAGATGTGATGGAGAGATGTCAAGATTGGACAAAGGCATGTAAGTGATAGGATATGATTAGTGATAGACAAATGAGACTAAACTATTATGTGATTAAGCTGAGACAGGTGATGATAGATAGGAAAAGACACTAGATGAGACAATCTTAAAAGATGTACATAAATGTACAAAGCAAATATGTACAAGAGGATGTAGAGGATGATATGATGATGAGATAAGGATATACAAGATATGAAAGAGACCTTGATAGTTTTGTATAGGTTTGGTTGAAATATTGACTTGGCTTAAAAATAATATTGGTTTAACATAACACACAAAATCAAGCAAACCACAAACCTAAGATTAGTAAATTGATTGGGAGTATAACTAGATGACTACACCATCTAACAACTTCATAGGTGAGGCTTTAGACATGTGATATTTTACATAATCTCCCAAATCCTTTCAACCCCATTTCCACTTAACAATCACTTAGAAGTTGATATTGAATTTGGAAGTAAGTTGACTATTACAATCAAAGGTCTTATTATAAGCTATATAGGATTTCTAAGGGTGTCCTTGATATACACTAGGTACATAGGCCCCAATTATGTGTAGGGTGATATCTAATGTTTGGATCAGAGAATTACATCCTTACCTTCATGGGATCCTGTTGGGGATCAACCAACAAAGTTGATTACTATGTGAAAGAAACTAAACGAGGAATTAAACTAGAAAGATATGTAACTAGTGTTAGGTTGTGGAGCTAAAAGCTTCACCAGGATGCAAACAAGAGAAGTAAAGGAGGATCCAGAGTTGCGGGGGTTGCTGAGGCAGTTGCAGGAAAACCGCCATCGGTCTGATCAACCGACGTCGGTCAGACAGCAAGGAGGAAGCAACCGACGTCGGTCACCAGTCGGCCGACATCGGTCATGGAGGTGCCGACGTCGGCAGCCTGTGGGAGAACAGGCAGTTCACATGACGAATCTGGAAGAGTCTATTTTTGGACTGACAGTTTGCATGTTGAAGGCTAATCTTAGTCTTGAGTTGCGAGTCTAATTATTGTAATTAGGTTGTCTAATTATTGTAAGCATGAGATCTATATATGGACTCATAGGCTGTATTGTAAAGTCGTGCTAGAAAGCCATAGAGCTTTTAGAGAGAGCTAGTGTAGCTCCTCCTAGTTCCAAAGGGGTGCTAAGAGTGTTTGATCAGGGAGGGTTGCAAGGTCTGCAAGGTCAAGGAGCTGATCCACCGGGGTACTGGTTGAAGAAGGGTTCTTCAAGGGTGTAGAGAGATCTACAATTGTGAGTATGGTCTATTGGATTGCAGGTTGAAGGTTCATGGGAGATCTACTTGGAGTACGGCTGTGTGCTTGGTGAACTGGCAGCGTTGGATACTGACTGGTTGGTGAGGTGAACATCAATTCTACATTGGAATTGATTGTTGTGACCAAGAGAGTGGGAAGAAGGTCTTGAGGTGTGGCAAACCTCTGATGTGGAAGAAGAAGTGGCATCTTCTTTATTGTATATTATTCTGAGTGTATATTAATACAAGATAGTGTATTGTCTCTCAATTCCTGTGTTGTTTCATATTTCTAGTTACTTATTGATTCTGGTTAATTTCCGTGTTTAGTTGCTAATACGAGTAGTAATCATATGAGCTCTAATTGGTGGAGCATAGAGACCCTGACAACTAGAATCAGAAATAGCAAAGAATAAGAGATACAAGAAACCACCTTGAAAACTTGTATTAAACTCTTTACAAAAGGAATACAATTGAAGAAACTTCTTTTCTTCCACACCTCTCTCAGATGTACAGATCTCTTTCTAGATCTCTTTCCCTCAAGAGCTCTCTCTCTCAATTACAATCAACTCCAACAACCTGGATTGATACACATATACAATCTTGTACTGTTCAATTCGATAAGATAAGAAGATATAATCCTATATATAATATTAGGAAACATGAGCATACAATTATAGCCATTAGATGCACCTCCTAATCAAGGGCTTTAACAGTCTTACTAAAGATAGAGATGCAGACTTAAGACTAACACTTAATCCTATCATGCAAACATTTTGTTCTGTCCATGGAAATAGCATTTTGGATGCACAGGTGATCGACATTGGTCCCTGCCTGTCTGCACCTGACTGACGTCAGCCAAACATAACCAATGCCGACATCCCCTAGTTGACTTCTGACTGATGTCGGTTGCTCCTGACTGATGTCGGTGACTGTGTAAATCTTGCAACTTTCAAACTCGCTCATTTGGTGAAGCTTTTAGCTCTAAACCTTAACAATCTCCCACTTGGAGATAAACAACTGCACCATTACCTGTATAGCAACATCTTCTAGCTCCTCCATCTTCAAACTCAATCATGAAGACCTACAAAAGTTGAATGACGATTCAACTTCTCCTTTGTTACCAGCTTGGTTAACATATCAGCATGGTTCTTATCTGTATGGATCTTCTCCAGCTTCAACTCACCATCCTCTAATACCTGTCTAATGAAGTGGTACCTAAGCTGTATATGCTTTGTTCTTGAATGAAAGGCCGAATTCTTAGCCAAATGAATTACACTCTGACTATCACTGTATAATCTGCAACTCTCTTGCTCCTTTCCTAGCTCTTCCATGAACCGTGTCATCCATATCATCTCTTTGCTAGCCTCTGTGACTGCAATATATTCTGCTTCTGTAGTTGATAAGGCAACAACCTTTTGCAACCTTGATATCCAGCTAACGGCCATTCCACCAACAGTGAAAACATATCCTATGGTGCTCCTTCTGCCATCCAAATCACCTACCATATCTGAATCTACATAACCAGGTAGATAAGTATTTGAACCTCCATAGCACAAATGCCTACTGCTGGTCCCTCTCAGATATCTAAGGATCCACTGAACTGCTTTCCAGTGCTCCTTCCCTAGATTGGCCATATACTTACTTACAACTCCCACTGCTTGGGCAATATCAGGCCTAGTAAAAACCATTGCATACATTAAGCTCCCTACTGCGGAAGCATATGGAACTCTACTCATGTACTCTACCTCATCATGTGAATTAGGACATTGTTATTTACTCAATTTAAAATGTCCAGCCAAAGGTGTGCTTACCAGTTTTGCATCCTGCATATTGAACCGTTTCAACACCTTGTTCACATAATCCTCTTAAGACAAAATCAACCTATGATTTTTCCTGTCTCTCTTAATAATCATGCCAAAGATTTTTTTTGCTACTCCCAAATCCTTCATGGCAAATGTGTGAGCTAATTTCACCTTAAGCTTAGAGATATCCTACATGTGTGATCTTGCAACCAGCATATCATCTACATACAACAACAAAATAATATATCTACCATTATCTAATCTCTTAAAATACGCACAATGGTCAGATTGACACCTACTGTAGCCATGCTCAGTCATAAACCTGTCAAATCTCAAATACCACTATCTAGGAGCTTGCTTGAGGCCATACAAGCTTTTCTTCAATCTGCACACTAACTTCTCCTTACCTTTGACCTCAAATCCTTCCCGCTGATCCATATATATTTCTTCATCCAAATCTCCATGAAGAAACGCTATCTTAACATCAAGATGCTCAAGATGCAAATCCTCAATAGCAACTAAAGACAATACAATCCGTATAGAAGTCATTTTAACAATAGGGGAAAAAATCTCACCAAAATCAATACCTGGTTTTTGTGCAAATCCTTTCACTACCAACCTGGCCTTATATCTCATCTATCCATTCTCACCTTCCTTCAATCTGTAGATCCATCTGTTCTTCAGTGTCTTCTTTCCCACTGGAAACTCAACCAAATCCCATGTTTGGTTCTCTTTCAAGGAATCAATTTCCTCATTCATGCCTAGCTCCCACTAATTCTTGGATTCCACCTGTATTACTTCATCAAAACTCTCTGGTTCTCCACCATTAGTAAGTAATAAATAGAATAATGAAGGGGAATATCAAATTGGAGGTTTACTTACCCTTTTTGACCTCCTGATGGGTGTCTGAGACTCATTCACAACACGCTGTCCACCCAAATTCTCTGACAGTGACCGACCTCGGTCACTTCTAGGCCTGTAACTAGCTGACGTCAGTTCTTCCTGACTGACGTCGATTCCTGCCTGATAGATGTCAGTCACTATCTGATCGACATCGGTTCCTGTATTGCCAATGTCAGTTCCTGCCTGATCGACGTCGGTCTCTTTGTTTTCCTGTCTGTGATTAATTTTTCCCATGAGCTCATTTTGGACCGTCACCTCGTCCAATTCTCCATTGCTGTGTCCAGATTGATTCAGCTTCTTGAGCTGATCACTATACATCACTTTTTCATTGAAAACAACATCACGGCTCCTAATTATTTTGTTAGTTCCTAGATTCCAAAACCTGAATCCAAAATCATCAGAGCCATAGCCAATAAATGTGCACCTCATAGACTTAGCATCTAGCTTCTTTCTATTTTCCTTATCAACATGCACAAAGGCTTCACAACCAAAAACTTTGAGAAACAAGAGATCTACCTTTTTACCTATCCATGCCTCTTTTGGAATTCCACCATCCAGAGCTGTAGAGGGTCCTTTGTTAATCAGGTACACTGCAGTATCCATAGCTTCTGCCCAAAAATCTAAGGGCAAACCAACATGCAACCTCATACACCTTGCACACTCCATTACTATTCTGTTCGTCCTTTCAACAACTCCATTTTGCTGAGGCATCCTTGGAACCGTCCTTTGCCTACGTATTCCATGCATATAACAATACCAGTTGAACTTATAGCTGTAGAACTCACCACCATTGTTAGATGTTAGGCACTTCAATCTTCTACCTGTTTCATTCTCAACCATAGCTTTCCAAATCTTAAAAGTGTCAAAAACATCAGATTTCTTCTTTATACAATAGACCCATACCTTTCTTGTAGCATCATCTATGAAAGAAACATAGTACCGTGATCCTCCAATAGAAGCAACTTGAGATGGCACCCACACATCTGTGTGAACATGCTCCAATTTGTGCTTCTTCTTTGTTGACCCAGTCTTGAGAAAACTCACCCTCTTCTATTTTCCAAAAATATAGTGCTCACAAAAATCTAGTTCTATGCTTTTCAAATCTGAAAGCTTACCTTTTGACTTAAGAATAGACATTCCCTTCTCACTCATGTGGCCGAGCCTAGAGTGCCACAACTTTGCATCCACATCTGAAGTAGATAATACAGAAGGAGAATTATCAGTAATACAATTACATAAATAGAGAGTACCTACTCTCTTACCTCTGGCCAATACAAGTGCACCCTTGGTCACCTTCCAAGATTCAGCTGTGAGAGTTACTGTACAACCTTCATCCCCTAACTTTCCTATAGAAATCAAATTCCTCTTCAAGCTGGGAACATGCATGACATCTCTCAACACCCATGTGTTGCCATTCTGCATTTTCAGCTGCACTTTTCCTTTTCCAACAATTTTACAAGGCTCATCATCCCCTAAATAAAGTATTCCAAAATCTCCATGGACGTAGGCACTAAAATATTCTCTATTAGGGGTTGCATGGAAAGATGCACTAGAATCTAAACCCCAAGATTCTATATTATTATGCAAAGAGAATATAAGAGCATCTTGTGCAATACCTGAAACTTTTGCTTCTTCTTTACCTTCATGCTGATTGTCCTCTTTAGGCTTTGACCAACAATCTTTGCTTATGTGCCCTATCTTTCCACAATTCCAGCATTGTGGCTTCCTGCCATTTCTAGATTTGGATATACCTCTCATCTTTGACCTAGACCTTGATCTCCCTTTCTTGCCCTTATCTTTTTGCCTTTCCCTGCTCTCAAAACTTAAAGCATTCCCTGATGTTTTCTCTGTGATTTTCCTATGAATTTCTTCATTCAATATTACACTAACAACATCCTCTACTTTTAAAATATTTGAAGCAGATGCAGTATTACTAACTGCCATTACCAAGCTATGCCAGCTTTCAGGCAAAGAACATAATATTAAAAGAGCCTTAATTTCATCATCAAACACTATTTTGACTAAATTTAATTGATTTACAATTCCATGGAAATAATTTAGATGATTAGATACAGATCCACCTTCCTGCATTTGCAAATTAAATATCTGCTTCATAAGATATACCTTATTTGAAGCTGAGGGTTTTTCATATAAATTTGCTAAAGTAGTCATTAACTCTACCATAGAATTTGCCTGTGATAAATTAGATATCATAGTAGATGCCAGACTCAATCTTATAGATCCAAGAGCCTTTCTATCAAGAACTTCCCATTCTTCATCATCCATGTCTTTGGGATTCTTTAAAACCCCACCTAACGGTAAGTATAGATCTTTTTGATACAGATAATCCTCTATCTGCATTCTCCAATGTTGATAATTCTTGCCATTAAACTTCTCCATTCTTATTTTACTTTCTTCTACCATTGATTTCTCCCAATCAAATAGAAATCCTTGTGAGTAACCTATAATCAATACACACTAACCAGATCTGAAACACCTATTAGTCAACCTGAGCTCTGATACCACTTGTTGGGGATCAACCAACAAAGTTGATTACTATGTGAAAGCAACTAAATGCATAATTAAACCAGAAAGATAAGTAACTAGAATCAAAAATAGCAAAGACTAAGAGATACAAGAAACCACCCTGAAAATTGTATTAAACTCTTTACAGAAGGAATACAATTGAAAAAACTTCTTTTCTTCCACACCTCTCTCAGATGTACAGATCTCTTTCTAGATCTCTTTCCCTCAAGAGCTCTCTCTCTCAATTACAATCAACTCCAACAACCTGGATTGATACACATATACAATCTTGTACTGTTCAATTCCATAAGCTAAGAAGATCTAATCCTATATATAATATTAGGAAACATGAGCATACAATTACATCTATTAGATGCACCTCCTAATCAAGGGCTCTAAACAATATTACTAAAGATAGAGATGCGGACTTAAGACTAACACTTAATCCTATCATGCAAACATTCTATTCTGTTCACAGAAATAACATTCTAGACGCACAGGTGACCGATGTCGGTCCCTGCCTGTCTGCACCTGACTGACGTCGGCCGAACATAACCGATGCCGGCATCCCCTAGTCAACTTCTAACCGACGTCGGTCACTCCTGACCGACGTCGGTGACTGTGTAAATCCTGCAACTTTCAAACTCGCTCATTTGGTGAAGCTTTTAGCTCCACACCTTAACAGATCCTATATGGGGTCTATCATTTCACCTAATGATAACTCTCCCTCTTATTTAGACTCAGCTAGAACATGAAGTGTGTATTTGTGCGTGGTGGTGAAATCCACGATCATAATGCCCCCATGAATATGGAAAATGCTTGTGTATCACTTCCACATCATGTTTCCTCATAAATATAAAAATGGGAGGGTTCGTTAGTGGTTTTTGATCCTCCAAGACTCACCACTAGGATGTATGGAGGAGAGCATGCACCACTATAACCCTTGGCTGACACTAAAGCAAGCAAAAAAAATTATTAACCCATTAATTAAGTGTGATATATATGAAATATCTACAAGATGATTTTTAAAATACCAAAATATTAATAGGCATCTTGCAAAGCAAGTGATTAGTAATTTTAATTTGGAAATCTTGAGGGGAAACTTACAAGATAAGATGTTAGACAAAGTGTCCCAAAATATGACTTGCAAGATAAATGATTAGTAACTTGATATTTAAAATCAAGTGAGACAAAACTACCACCAAATCTTCCCTTATAAAATACCAAGTAAGATGTTAGTATAATAAGCCTTAATAAAAACACTAAAAAAATCATGGGTTTTATAATATATATTTTTTGAATGAGGGGCCACGCTGTGGGGGTATGGGGGTAGCAGCCCTTAGCAAGGTCAAGGGGAAATACCCTTTGTAGGGTTAAGGTGCAATGACCCAGGTGCACTTATTATCATAGTATAGGGTGAGGTCAAGGGGTAGTGTCTCTGAAGCTAAAAGTAATTTGGGACTTGTAGGATGCTCTAAATGAATCAAAATTCATGGAAAATGATCCTAAAAGATGCACTTAAGAAAGACAATTTCAAAGGAAAAAATCAATAAAAAATTGCTAATATAGAAGGCAAAATCACTTATACACAATCAATGTTAATTAAAAATTGTTTCCAGAGAGTCAAAATCATTGATGACTAGTCTATATCATAGATGGGATAAGTGATTTTACAAACCATGATATCAACCATGTGGTTAGCGAAGCAAAATTACCTATAAGATGTAAAATTACAATTACCGATCAAAATAAAAATTTAGGATAAGTGATTTTGTAAACAAATAGTAAACCATCACGATTACCTTGTAGTTAGGTAGGTCAAAATCACTTATAGAATTTACAAAATCATAGAAACATAGAAGTGATTCTGAAAAAGACTAAAATAGATTAAATCCATGTCTAATCTATGATCAAATATATATATTGCCAAATAAGTCTTTTGATCAAGCCATAAAGTATATGTTGTCACTAAATTTTACATCCTTAGAGAGGTAATTAAATCCTTATCCAAATTAAGTGAAACATGGGATTACCCCTAGACATGTGGGTTGCCTATAGTAGGGGTAAACCTCTAGATTGAAGGGCTAACTCTCTTGGGTTTTATATTAAAGCTCATCACCTAAATTACTAACTCATTTGGATGAAAAGGGAGAGCGAAAACAAAACATAAACTATCCTAATGAGGTGATTCATAAATTATAACCTAACCACTACTAACCAATTGTAATGACACTTGAAACAAAAGCCTAACCTGTACATGACACTACTCAAAATTTGCCTTTGCATTAGTATTTATCATGGAGGTTTGTGGAGGAATATTGAGATAAGAGAATTAAAAATAAGGTCATGACATGAAAATAATAGAGAGATAACTCAATAAACTCATGAAAACTTCATTTCAACACTTTAATATACCTACAAAAGACTTTCAAAGATGAATATGAATGCAAATAAGGATAACATACTAAAGAAGAGAATCTATCACTTAGTAAGATCAACTAATTAACAAACATATTTAAATATCTCATGGATAAGGACAATAGATCATTATTTATTTCTAAAAGTCTGAAAATGATTAGGGCTTCACCATATTTAGGTGAAGGATACATTACAAGACAAAAAAGTTTGCTTATATAGAGAAAGTGAAGGAGAAGAGAAGAAGGGCATAAAAGAGAAAAGGTAGACAAGTGTCATGTGAGTTAAAAAATAATAAGAGTTATGGAAATACATCAATAGGTCCAATATGTCATGTGTATCTCCTCTACATATTCTCTAACTCTCCAAGTGGTGTGGGAGTTGGAAAGCTTGTTTGGCACCATGACTAACTTCTTGAAACTTCTCTTCTTCTTGACATGTTGATGGAAAAGTGACATTATTTATGGTAAAATAAGTTTCTCATACCTATTTTTCTCCTCTTAACACCTCTCAACTAACCCCAATAATCTCTCTTTGACACATCACCTCTTTCTCATGCAAGGTGTTTAGAGGACTCTTCATCTCCTTAGGCCTATTTTGCACACAAGTGTCAAAACTTGGTTTCAATTTATTTATATCATAAAAAATTCATGTATGGCCTATTAGAATCATATTTAACCTATAATAATCCATTTTGAGGCCTCAAAATATCCCCAACAAATTGTTCACTACTAAAAGCCTCAATTAGGCCTCATTCTTTGTAACCCTAAAATGATACAAACCTACTTGTGTAGATAAAATTATAGAGGATGGTGATAATATGAAATCATATTAAAGTACCTATTATGGGATTACAACTCCATGCTCAATTTCATTCTCTAAGGGTGAGTATAAATATCATTTGTTACCCTTTCTCTCTCTTAACTAGGACTCAATTAGGCCTCCCTGCCAAGAGAGTGAAAAATGGATATATAGGCTCCCAAAAAATTATAAACCCAAAATTATCATGTGGTTTAATTATAAAACATACTTAACCTCTTCCATACCAAATTTGAATATCTGACTCATTGTATGAACCTATAAAATAGTAAAAATCAATATTTTTAGCCCTAATTTGTATAATTTCATACAATATTGTATCAATAAATTTCATGGGATGATTATTATTGGAGTTGTGAATATGATATATGTGTTTTAGAAGTTTTTATGTCCATATATAGGCATTAAAGTGGATTTATCTCTCATCAGGTCCGTATGGCTATCTTAGAATTATATATTGCTTATTTTGAATCTTTCTTGATACAATGTATGATTTTTTTAATGTTTGTTCTTGAATGTAAAGAATATAAGTCTATCAACACTGGTCATGTAGTTGGTGATACAATTATTACTTTTGAGTAAACAAAGAATAATGTTTCAAGAGAAGTTAAAGAAATTATTAAATCTCTCATGGTCAGAGAACATATTGTGTCAATATGTAATGTACTTATTCAAAAATATTTTATTTATATCCAACCATAATTGGAAAGTCAGATGGGTATAAGAGGATATCAATGAGAATAAGTAAATGTGTGTGGAAAGTACATGAAATGAGAAGTTTCAAATAAAGAATCAGTCACATTTAAAAAAAATCATGTGATATTAAGTTTAGGGCAATCAAGTAATCTCTAGGCATATTATCTCAAAAAATAATGTGAGTGCAAACGAATAAGTGTGATCATGAACTTAGTAGAATGCAATCCTGGAAATTAATTTAGTATAATGGTTTAATACACTTGCATCAGTTTGAATCAAAAGTGAACATTTGCACCATATTGGATTTATTGCAACTAACTGTGGTATATGTGCCACTCCATATAGCGTCAAACTTTGTATGCTTTCTAAACTTTTCTCTATCATCATCTCATTTGAGTACCAAGTCTCCTTCATTGAAGTTTTTTTCAATAGCCGTTCTGGAAAATGTTATCTTGGTTTGTGCCTATTGATGCTCCATAGTGCGCATAGCCTATGCCTTGATTTCTTCAAGATCCATTAGATTAGCTAACCTTACTATCATTGGGTCACTTTCACACACTTCTAATTGATCAGTTAGCTCTAGTGAAGGCAATTCTAGAGATGCAAGAAACCTTGCTTCCTTTCCATGGACTAACATGAAGGGTGAATTCTTCAATACCCTTTTTGGTGTTGTTCAATCTACCCAAAGGGTTATTTTGATATTAGTATGCTAAGATCACTAATTATATTCCATGGTTCACTTGATGATGTGAACCAAGTTCTTGTTAATTGATTTAGTCAAACCAGTACCTTGGGGTTAATAGTTTGAAGAGGTGATAAGGGGAATGCTATGTTTAACCACCCATTCATTGATCTTGGCTTTGATAAAATTAAGTGTATTATTATAGATAATAGTGGTTAGGATACCAAATTTTAAAATAAAGCTTTCATATAAGTCCAGAATAGAGACCTCATTAGCTTCTTTGAGCTCTATCACCTTTATCCACCTTATGAAGTAGTCAATTTCTATGAGGATCCATTTGAGTCCAGTGCTTGATGGTGGATTTATCATGCTGATGAAGTCCAAGCCCCAATATGCAAAAGGTTGATCAACTTGTATTGGGTGTAGGGGTAGGGATACTAACTTATGTTTGCCTATAAAGAAGGCACACTTCTTTCAACCTCACACCTATACATGCACATCTTTGAATAGAGTTAGCCAATAATAGTTAGCTTTCATGGTTTTCACCATGGTGGTCTTAGGAGAGTATTGACCTCTTGGTGACCAATAATTATACTCTTCTAGGATCCTATTCACCTGATTCTACTTTATATATTGCAAGAGGATTCCATTAATGTCTCTTTTGAAAAGCACACCATAGACAAGCACTTAAGGGATGGCTTGTAATCTAAAGTGTTTGCACTTGGCTTTATTCAGGCCTTGTGGATATGTACCAATCTAAAGGAAGATCCTAATGCTCTCATTCCACCTTGATGGGAACCTAGGTCTTCTAGTTGGCTCTCATGCAGTGTAAAAATTGCATAATCTTTATTCTTCACATTTTGCTAGCTACTCATAGAGTCTTTTATCTCGTACCAACTCGATGATTTGGATGTCTATGTAATTTTCCATCACCTTTGTGACCCAATGGCTCTCTTCTCGCTTGTGTCTTTGATAAGTAATAACTCCTTTATATTTGAGTGTGAGAGCATAAGTTGGATCTTTTTGTTAGAGAGCATATGGCTAAACTTATTCAGTGCTCTTATTATCACGAGGATGTGCTTATCTACAAATCTATAGTGTATCTCATAATCCTTGAGCACATGGATAAAGAAAGTGATAGGTTGTCCAATTGATCATTATTATACTATGTAAGAATAGTCAAGATGCCTTTAACTCTACCAAATGCAAAAATGATTAAATCCTTATCATAATCTAGGTTTATCAACATAAGAGCTTATGCGATGGCATGCTTGATGGCCTCAAAGTTGATCCAACCTTCCTGTCTTTGATTGAACACAAAGATCTTCCTGAGAATTGATGTGAGGGGCATGACCAGAGTTGTGAAACTTATCACAAAATTTTTGATGAAGTTTATTTTACCCAATAATCTTTGCAGACACTTCTTATGACTTGGGAGAGGGAGTGATAGAATGGCCTCGACTTGCTCAGGGTCAATTATGAGTCCCTCTTTAGAGATGATGTGTCCTAAAAGTTTGCCTTCATGCACTATGAATAGACACTTGTTTATGTTGAAAGAGATCCCAAAATCTTGAAATTTTTCAAAAACTTTGTCTAAGTGACCCAAATGATTTACTGTGCACTTTGATAAAATAGTTATATCATTAAGGTAAACCAAGATGATGTTGTTAAGAAGTTATTTGAACTCCACATCCATGGATCTATAGAAGGTAACTTTGGCATTTTTCAAACTAAAGGGAATCATTTGGTATGTGAAGGTACCCTACTTAGTGGTGAATGCAGTCTTGAATTGATCTCACTCCCATACAAACACCTAGTTATAACTTGAATAACCATTTACAAAAATTACTCTATTGGTGGGAAGGGGTAGTGGTATTTTAAGGAAGCTCTATTAAGGTCCTTGAAGTCTACGCACAAGTGGATATCTCCATTCTTATTATGCATTATAATTTTTGTTTCTTTTGAAGGTTAAAGTAATAAATTTGTTGTTATGTTTGCCTTGCATATTCCTTTACTAGCTGTAATGCTTTGTGAGAAATATCATATTTTTTTTAACACTTTGATAGATTTATAAATCATTCATTTTCATGCACATGGATATTTAAATTGTGGAATTTGAATTTAATATAATTTTGATACTTCATTTCACTTTAAATGGCCCTTCCTTCCCCTGCCAAAAAAAAAAAAATCCACAAAAGTCCAGCTAACATTACATTTTTTTTGGAACTCAAAAGGAATCTTTATTTAATAGTTTTGTGCATCATTTCAAATTGGCATTATGTTTTTTTTGACACATGTAGCTCTTATAATGTAATTCAAACCTTTCAATTTATGTATACAAGTTTTTTTTTGACACACTTATTCATATTATATGAGTGTATAATCATGCACATGCTCACACCTGAGATGATTTTTTTTTATACATTCAACACACCTGCAATAAGGATCTTCATAGATCTACTAGTCATAGTCCATTCTAGACATGTCTTAGGTTTCAACCTATAACACCTATATAAATTTCATACCACACACCACTTCGTACTAAGTCACACATACAAGAATAAGAAGTAGACAAAGATGATAAATTTCTATGACACATATAGTCTATCCACTAGCAAGTTCAATAGATTCTCTCACACATAAGTAAATTATAAGGAGTGCCATGATGCATATCACACACCTCATACATTATAAGTTGTTAATAAAATTTAGATGTACCTTCAGAAGGAGTGACTCAAATTTCAACACCTAAAGATCATGCTAATTACACTATGGTCCTTATACCATTCTATGTGTATCTGGTAAAAACACCTTCATTCTTGATTTACCTTAGTAATTGGGCATGTACCTAGTATTCAATGTAGAAATTCTCAAGCCTTACATTCTTCCACTTATTGAGATAGACATGACATAACATACTTTAGATTTGGATCCCAAACACTTACATCTAATAGAGAAGGACTAAATCATTGAAGTGACTGACACACACACCTATTATGGCAAAGATCAAATTTTTTGAGTGGTTAAGGTTAGATAATATGATGGTAAATCCAAGTGGTAAAACTCTCAACAACTTCATGTTCAGTTTCCTCATCTATACACCCATGCAATAGAGACCATTACTCTTCAATAAATGGAAAATGATCCATATATAACAACTACAGAGACAAATAAACTCGTCATTTATTCTAATGTGTATAGTTCACACCTCTCAAATGATCCTATACCCGCATTTGAATAAAGTTTGTTTTCAACCTACACATAAGTTCCATTCTTGATCATAGTTTTTTGAGCATTAATATTCTTAGATTATAGCTGACACATCTCATTGTACATTGTTTTGCTCAAAATATTATGCACTACCTTGCTTGTATCCACTCACTCATAGAATAAAGTGCCCACACTTGTCTACACTCCATCACATCTATGTGTTAGCCTACTTTGACCATGTGGTTTATTAGGTGGTGCTTTATAGTTAGGTATCTTGTCATTTGAACCATTAATTTCCACCAACCTAGAAGCTCAATCATTGTCCACCTTAAAATATGAAATGAATTAACCATATTCTTGATAACCAAATTTTTTTTAACTAGTTTTATATTATTTATTTATAAATATTTAATATATGCATCCATCCATGGGTTGAGATAATACACAATTATAACATAGATAACATGTTCTACATAACTAATTTGTAATACATGCACTATAACACATTGTACCAACTTTCCCTATTATTCATTAATGAATAGAATCTATATTTCCTAAAATAAATACTTATGCTTTATTGAATGTGTTACATCTATTCTATCTGAATATAACATTGTGCATTCCATCTACACAACCAAAACTCATTTATCCCCTACATGTTTGGTCTTAGGCCCCGTAGTCCTATTTATTATTATTCAAAACTAAATAAAAATAAAATGGAAGATTTGTAATTGTGTTGTTTTTAGGATATGGTCCTATATATTGGATAACTAAGAAACATAACTTGTTTATTTATCTTTCACTAAATTAAAATATTTTACTATAGGAAGAGTTGTCTGTGAAGTGATATGGTTACATCACATGATGAAAGGATTGGGAGTGTCATAAAATAATTTACCATCCAATATTGTGATATTGAGGGTGTTCTAAAGCTTGTTTGCAGTCCAATATTTCATGAATGTACAAATCACATTGATTTACAAGTACATTTCATATGTGATCATGTTAAATAACACCGCATCTAACTCCAATATTGCTTTATAGAAGAACAACATGCATATGTCTTCACCAAGTCACTTACACATGATAAATTTGAGGCATTTAGAGAGTATCTCTCCTATTAAATTCAAGCTATTTTGAATTAATTGGGGGGGGAGATTTTAGGTTATATTATAGGGTGTTTAATTCATAATAGAATGTGGTGCTACTCACACAACATGCTCCATTTTTAATTAAAATGGGAACCCTGTTTCCATCCCTGATCTTTTTCCCTTAGGAGTTGAAAGGTTTGTCTATTTGAGTCTTTCTCCAAATAACCATCTACTAGATGTTGAGTTTCAAATGACTAGATGTGTTTGTTTTTAATGATTTTTGACCTTAAAATGCTCAATCTAATATTTTCATCTAGAGTTGTTAAGGTAAGTTACATAAATATGTCCTAAGCTAAAAATTTTCAATCATGTAAAACCATATTTTGAATATGCATGAAATACCCCTTTTTTGATCCATTTCTACTTCAAATTTGTTCTAAATAATCTAAAAGTTTATTTTTGTTCACTTTTTACCTTATTTGATTTTGTTCAAGTGATCAAAAATTAATTTAAAATTAATTCTTTTCATATTCAAAATGGTTTCATATTATTAAGTTTCTACCCACTCTTATTTCATTTTAAAGAAAACCATTTCATATTCGATTTAGTTAGGCATTTAAATTTGAAATTTCTAACCATTAGCCTTTGATTTAAATAACACTGATTGCATATTATTATTTTGTGCTCATAGGTTCCTAAACTAAACCTGGTGTTATGTGGAGTTCTCCCAATGCCTCCGACCCATCCAAAATTCCTTTTGACACTTGGTCAATTTTCAATTTCTACCAAAAATCACACAACATATTTTCATTGATCCATGGGATTCATCTAGTTAGTAAAGTTTTTAGAAAGTGTGTTCATAGGATGCTACCAAGTGGTGCAATCCTAGTGACCCACTGATCCCAACCATACCCATATAAATCATATCCTCTAGGCAAGTAGGTTGGTGGGATGCTACCATGTGGAATCATCAAGGTGACTCACTACCCTAGAGTATTCCATATAGATAGAAAAGATTTGGGTAAGAGAGATAGTAGTATATTTCCACATGGAATCATCCTGGTGACCTTCTACCTTGAAGTAGTCCATATAATCAATAAATATCTAAAAAAATGGGTTAGCAGGATGTCACCATTTGGCATCATCCCAATGAACCACTACCCCAGAGTGATACACACAAGATTAAAGGCACCAAGCAAGGAGATCAATGGGATGACACCATGTGGATAAATTTTATTCCTGCATAGCCCCAAGTTAGTATTTGTATCCTAATAAAATGTCAAAGATCCAAGTGAGTGAGATGATAACATGTGGTGAAATATCACCTCACCACAACATAAAGAATAATTATTAGTCATGAAGCCTTAGAAAACCAATAAAAAAACATGGCAATGACCTGATAAATGAAGGACATGTTAGTAGCGTATCTAGTAGGATATGAGCTTGAAATTGATGGCCTTTTTGGCCATTAGAGTTCTGAAAACTCAAGAATGGACTGGGCATCCAATCTAACCTTCAACACTGATTTACAAGAGCATCTTAATGGAAGAATTTATCATGAAAGACAAAATTTGAGGGAAATCTAGGTGGTGGCATTGAATATAGATATGGCATGCATATTTGGGAAAATATAGAAAGAGGCACTAATGAATCATGCACTAGGAAGAGGAATGTTATCTACCAAGAAGATGATATGGAAAAAATATAAATTATGATCCCAATACATTTCCTATAACTATAAATTATGTATACAAGCTTTTTTTTTCACTCCCACATGGAATGTAAAAACATTAACTACAATTCAAGATTTACATCATAATGTGTTTTTTTTTCAAAGCATTTAGTGGGATTTAAAAAAACAAAAAACAAAAAAACTTTCTCATACGTGTTTTAATTAAGAACTTTAACTATTATTTCTTTCTCAAAATAAATTGAAAATTTTGGTGGGAATTTACATTTACAAGTTAATTGATAAATTTTGTATAAGTTATTTTTAAGTATTATTGGCTTTTTGACAAGTCTATAATTTGCGTAATTTTTTTGCAATGGAATTTAAACTTGTTATTTTTGTAGAAATTAAACATGCATCACATCAAATCAATTTGAAAAATGAATAAATTTGTGCTCTTACATATGAAATTCAATATCAAAATATTACAATTCTTACTTTGTAAAACTCTTTTAATATGCACATAGATAAAATACAAGCTTCTATTGACACGTTAAATGCTAAGCTTGAATATTTTTATAATATTGATAGCTCTAATATTTATGAAACTAATTATACTTTGAAACAAACTAAAACTCATGTAAAGACTCCTTCTACCAACCTTGGCTTAAAAATTATGAACACTATGGGCTACTCAAGTGGTAGACTTAGTAAGTGCAAAACTGATATACTCAAACCTATTTTTCCTAAACCTAATGAAAATTGTAAAGGTCTTAGTTTTACTGATTCACTTGATTCTAATACAAATTTATACTCTTATCATCCTCTGCATTGAATGACATATCATGTAACTTATTTTAAGTATAATGCTTCTAATGCTCGTGCTTTGGTTAAAAATGTTAAACCTTGTGTGCATTATGAAAAATACGGGCATCATATATTTAAATGTTAAAAATTGAATCCATGAAAATCTTATGGTAAATTCAATCATGACACCTTATATTGTTAGAAAATAACTACATCTTCTACCTCCACGAGTATAAATGTTTGGATTTCTAAAGAAAATTAATCTTCTAGAAACTTTGATATGTCTTCTTGCAAAAATTCTTCTAATACTTCACATACAATATATTTTGCAAGTGACACATCTTCTTTGTGTTCATTTTGATTAAATAAATCTCTTTTTGCATTCTTTTCTTTTTATTGGATATGTTATATGCTTTAATTATGTTGATTAACTTATTTTTATGCAGGATATAACACTTTATGATGGAAGTTGTCTTTATTCTAAATGTCTTTTTTGTACATATGTTTTTATTATATTATATATATAAATTATATTTTTGGTATATTGGTTACTTAACTTTAAAGATTGGTGTTAGCTTACTTGTTTTGTAGGTTTGTGAATCATTACTCCTTTTTGTTGGTCTTTATTACATAGCAGATTGACTACATTGTCTGAAGAGGATTCTTGGATATACTTGGTGATCACACTTTCATCCTTGAAATTTTAGTGGCACTTTCTTTTCTTTATTCTCTCTAAACTTTTATAATTCCTCTTGAAGGAAGTTTATATTAAGGGAGAGTATTATATAATTTCAACTCCCTTCTTTATTTGTAAAATGTTTTCTCCACTTTTGTAAACCAAATTGAGATTAAGGGGGAGTGTTGGATAATTAACTTTATTTGAGTCCTTCTTATAGTTTATAGGCTTAAGTCTTAAATTATGTGTGAAATTTTTATTTATGTGAATTAAAAATTCACATAAATCTAGATTCTATGAGGTGTCACTCAACTCTTTATTCCACTTTAAGATTTGGAGAGTTAATTTTACAAGTAACTCCTTCCCCCACTTGGCACACACTTCCCTCCACTCTCCAAGGGAATAGGTCACAAGTGGTACACACAAAGAAAATTTTCAAGGTAATCATGGAATTCCTTATAACTCCCATAATTTTATTTTTTCTCTATTAAAAGAGCCTTCTTCTCCTCATTTCTTCACTAGAAACTTGAAGCTCTCTCTCTTTTCTTCTCAAATTGTTCTTGTTTATAAAGTTGTAATTGTGGAGATTTTTGGTGACAAGGCCTTCTTATAAGATCATGTGGGTTTTTATTTGATATGTTTAATTTATTACTTTAAAAATGTTTGTATCAATATTATGGCTTGATCTCTTCAAGGTGAGGTTACTCTTTTGCATTCTTTTACTCATTTATTTCAACATTTAAATTGATCTTTAGCAACATTTCTATCAAGATTGGCCACCCATAAGGAATGTTTGATTATAAATATTATGTTGGCCTCAATTATATTTAAGATCTCATTCCCATTAAGAGCTCAATATTTATTTTAATCGACCTCTACTTCTGCCTAACCATCCTAGTATTGGGGTTGAGCTCGATTGTATGTTGGACTAAGCATAGATCAAAGCCTATGAGGTATTTATAGATCCATGTGAATATATCCTCATACCTTTTGATTAGCTCAATTAATGATTTAACTTTGGATGGGGAGCATACCTTACCATATTTCAAGAGTTTGTCAATAGAGATGGCCACTAGTTCCTCCTTCATTGCCATGTTTCTCCTCTCACCTTTCAACTGGTCGTCAGAATTGAAGATACTCTCCAGTGTGACTAGCCCCCTAGGCATCTTATTTCCCTTTAATTAAATGATCTTATATTCATATTAAGATAAAATTAATGGTTTATTTTTAGCATATAACTTAGATTTATATTAAAATAAGTTGATGATTTGTTCAACCCTCTAGAACATTGATCAATTACTTACATTGTATGAGAATGTTAGTCTGACTACAAGTTTCATGAGCTGATTGGATTCATTATTTACACTATGTGGGAGGTCATACTATGCACCCATGATTATGAAACTATCACCATCTTCATTATGTGCCCTTGGTATGAAATGGATATTAAAAAAATCAAACCCTTTTATCATATCCCATGCCATATGTTTATAATCTTTCAATAGAGTATTTTTGGAGATGTTCTGTACTCTGACTTAGTTTACCACAAAATCACTAACTTTAAAAGATTACAACACCTTGATTCCTTTCTTATGTGCCAATTAAATACCCTAGATCATCACCTCGTACTTGAAAACATTATTTGTGTATCCAAAATATAATTTAAATGCATGGAAATATTGCTCCTTTTAAGGGGAAACCATTACAACACTGACTCTTGTACTATTTTTGCTTTGGGAGCCATAGAAGTATAACTACCATATACCTTCAAGGTTTTCTTGTGCCTTTACAAGGTTAAGTAGCAAGGTGTCCTCCTATAGAATTCAATATGTGCCAAGTCCTATTTCCCATGCATTATTATATGGATCACACTCATAATGCACCCATTCATCAAGTAAGTCATCTTGGACCTCTTCAAAGGGTGTGGTGGTCTCATGAAGAATTTAATTCTCCTCTTGATCAAACAAGGTATAATTTTCATAAATTAGGATATAAATGTATGGTTCTATGTGATTTTTCAAAATAGGCTCGGCCTTGATGGTTACCTTGGTCATTCTAAGTATCATGTGTGACCAATCCAATGATATATATTTACCCACATTCATAGTGAAATATTGAGAGAGGAATATAGAAAAGTAAGGGGAAGTCAATGACTATGATGTTTTGCATAATATAAAGGCTCATACATGCATGTAGAGTGAGACTTAGATATTTAATAATTCCCATAGTTTTAACTATTATTCTATCCAATTGATGAACCATTTTAAGATGGGAGATTATGCTATGCATAGCATGTCTGTGATTTTCTTTGGCATTATTAAGTTACTCTCACTAGAATCTATCATGAAATTATGTATGAGATGATCACTAATAATTAGGAAGATGTATAATGGGGATACTTTGGTATTTATATGCACTTATTCTTTAGGTTGACATAGACTTGTGTGCATAATATGTGTATTTTATGATGGCTCATGAGGTTGGAAGACTCTTAGGGCATCCTAAAACAAATTCCTTTGGGAGGGAGTATAAAGAGTGTCCCACATGGAAATATTTAGTCGAGTCTTATTCATCTTCTTAACTGTGTTAAAATGGATTTGAGTCCATTTCATCTATGGCTTTTGAATTGTAGTCTCTTCTCGCACTTGAAATCTAGTCTGGGGTTGGTTCTCTCTCTACGTAACCTACTCCATATATATTGAAGGTTGCATAGGTACTTTGAATTATGTATCTGCACACTAAACTTTGGGTGTATAATTTGAAGGAACTAAAGAATAAAGTTCCTCCACCATTGTTCTCTTTCTCGATCTTATGTTAAAAGTATCTGTGTTACTTATTATGCTTGGCACTTTATTTTGATTCACATAATTGAATCACCCTATTATCAATTTAAGAAGGTGGTTTCATCCTTCCCTTGCATTCATGTGTGTAATTCATCCCTTGGTTGATACGAAATTAATAAGGGATCTTGAGAGGTGGTGCATTTTAGATCGTAGGTGCCTCATTTATTGATCCATTCATGCACATGACTTGATCATGTGGCTGATCACTCAAATAATACCATTCATAATCCTATGCCATGCTATTTTACATAGATACAAGAGATTTATAAATAATCATATTATTAGGTTTTGGTGCATAGAATGGTCTATTGTATGTGATCTAGTTTCGAGTTTTCACATGTTGGTAGGGAGGCCTATTCAATCAATATTTCTAGTTTAAAGGTTGGTAAGGCATGAAATGTTACAATTGTTGCCTTTTAAGTTCCACTAGATCATTTTAAAATTTAATCAATAATAATTTAACCTTATGTAGCTCATTTAAGGGAATAAAAGTTGATGGAATTGGTGGGACAGTAGCAACATGAATGAGGGCCAAAGTTGGAATGGCAGGTAAGGTAGATGAACTTGTATATGGTGGCTTAGGATATAAGAGCATAGGGGGTCTGGGTGTAATTTTACTTTCTTGAATCAAGTAATTTTAGGTACACATAACAAACTCATAAACATCTAGTAATAGTGCACATCCATAGATTAAATCATTAAGACCACATTATTATTCAAGGCTCTCATGAACTATGAGAATGTAGTGTTATAATTAGGCCTTACCAAGAATGGAACTTAGTCTAAAATCCTATATAGTTTGAAGTTCAAGTCAACCATTTACTCATGTGGATCCCTTTTGATGGTCATGAGCTATTCCATCAATGATAAGTGGTCACTCTTTTATTCAAATTGTTTGCATAGCACTACCCCTAACTCATCCCAATTATGAATAGAACTAGGCTACAAGCTATGATACCATTGGAGTGCTCTCCCTTTTAAGGAAGAGATAAGGAGTTACAACATGATGTTGTTTTTGGTCACATTATGAATGGAAAAAATATTTTCTATGTCTTGTATGTGGTATATAGGTTTAGCTGAATTTTATCTAGTAAAGTAGGGGATGCTCTTAAGAGCATCTATGGGAATATCATTGTACAGGTGAAGGATCAATGGGATGGATCTATTGAAGGGAAAAAGTATTGATTCATCTATGTACCCATAAATAGAATAATGAATAATCTTCCTCTATGCATGGGGAAATGACCAAATAGAGGTGTAGATTGAGTTCTAGGAGAAGGTTGTCTTGAGTCAATTTCCCTCTTAACAATAGACAAAGATACTCTAACTCCCCTTATTCTAGAAACTATAGGTAGCTAAATGAAATTAAAATTAGTGCCCCTTGAAGATAATCTCGTTTATCTTGGCATGTAGATGAAAGGCTAATATTTATGAACTAGGAATGGTTGGAGTCACCAATTGATCTATAAAATGTATTCAAAACTTAAATAATTGGGATTAGCATCAATCTCTCAGCAAAATTTTGAACTTGGTCCCACTAGGCATGCTAGAAACTATTATCGCTTGAAATGTGAACTTACATACGAATGCCTCTCATACTTAAATGTGCATGGTTTTTCTATGCTTAAAGCCTTAGACCTATGCATCAAAGAGTGATTTAGTGTCTCTTTGTAATAGTGGGATCATCCCCTAATGTGTGGGACTCTTTCAATCCTTGGGATGATCCTTTGGATTAGGCTACATTCCTTCTATTATATATGCACATAGTTTATGACTAGTGTGTAATAGACTTACAAAGAGCATAATGAAATATATAACTAGTGATAAAATTAAACTTGAAAAGGAGAAAAGGGAGGGAAAATTTAAAATATTGATGGAATGTAAAGGTGATGCACCATAATAGAGAGATCAACTCACTTGATTAATTACATAATAAAACTAATAGACTAAATGCATGAACTTCAAACTAGATGTAATGCATACGTGTTTTTCATGGAGGTAAGGGAACATAATGCAACACTAAGAGGGATGAAAAATGGTCCATAGATAATTCCTACATAGCCCATGTATATACAAAATAAAACCTACAAGGACTTATAGTTCTACATAAAGGTGTGAAGGGAGGACAATAATGAGAGGGATGAACATCCACATACAGAGATCAATAATCAATAGTGTACACAAAATGTAGAGAATGAAGAAAAGTAACTCAATTCTTATTAATCTCAAGGTCTAATCTAATATTAAAAACTTGAATAGGTAGATATTTATTAAACTAAGAGAGAGATCTTGGAGGGAAAATTTTGGTAGTATTACATTGTTCAAAAGATGTCGACCCTTTTACAATACAAATTAGTGTTTATATGGCATCGATCAAGGCCCTGCATGATCAAATTACCATAAGAGGTGGTAGGTATGTTCTATTATGTTATTTATCTACATCCTTGGAGAGAGTTATTTAGGCTTCCTTTGACTAAGCCATAATATGGGAAAAACCCCAGGTTGTGGGTAACTTATGATGGGGCTAAACCTATGAAGAAGACTGACTTCATTTTGATGAATCACCTAAACTAATGTTTTCATAGGGAAATGATTAGAAATGGGAAAAGGGATCCTAAGAAGGATAAAAGGTGATTCACCAAATAAAAATATGAAATCCCATAAGCTTGAACCCACACTAGATCTATAGAAGATAATTATAGCTCACACAACCTCATAGACTAGCTAATTACATAAGTGTTTCATGGACTAGGTTCAAGAAAAACACTAATCTAGACCTATAAGAGATTGAAAATACCCTAAAGGAGGTCAAAAATGAGGACAATGGATGAGGAAGATTATTCTTCACAATTACATCATGCACAAGTCACTCAACATAGATCCAAGGTAAGAGATAGGTAAAGAATGTATATTATTGCATCAAGAGGTAGTTCTTACAAATATTTTATAGGGTTTAGATTAATTAAGAGGAGAATATCTTGTAATATCTTAGAGATTCCCCTGATACTCCTAAAAAAATGAGCATCCTTTTACAAATGAGAAAGAATGGGTAATATAGAGAAATGGAGAAGAGAGAAGAGGGAACACATTAACCAAGATCATTAAATGAGATACCACCACCTTTTGATCAAATAAATAGTAGTTATCTATTGATAAGTAATCTTTATTTTATCCCAATATCCTCTGAATCATTTCATTGATTGAGAAACACACTCTGAATCAAGGATATATAAATCAAGATCTAACTATTTCAATTGCCTAAGTAGTTGTGTATTTTAAACACATCATGATGTGAGGAGTTTTCATGCTCTAATACCTAAAGTTTCAATATCTACCTTAAAATATGATATCGGTGATTGTCAACACACTGAAACCCCTATGGCTATATTGGGATCTTTGGGACAAGATCCAATAGTGTGCAACCACTTTATCTATTTCTTCCATGGTTTCCCCTATAGATAAACTTATTTAAAACTTAAGCTTAGGATAACCTCTTTTGCCATTTGAATTTAGTATATCGGTTAGTTGTTAGCACCGAGAAGAAATATTTAACACACCTTCAAAACTAGACTCAATGGGCCATTGGAATGCTAGGATCCTCCATGATTAGTGCCTTGAAACATTAGGCTAAAACTAAGATTACAGATGAGTCAGTGACACTGAAAGGCCCAATAGTTTTTCATAACCCTTATCCTAGTTTTTCATCTTTTATGTGTAATTTATTAACTATTTAGAATAAACTCTTTTTTTATTATTTCCTTGTGTCTACCATGTGCTAAAAATCCTTTTTTGAAAACTAATTCTTTTAAGTTCAAAATTTCATCATAAAATTAAGCCCTTACATAGAAATTAGTTGTTTGTTGTGAAGTCATGTAGTTGACAACCAAACTTTTAGTCACTTTGGTATTTTAAGTCTTTTTTTGTCTTTCCTTAGTAAACATCATCCATTTTAAAGAGAATGGCTTTGTGGAACCATAAATCGATCAATTCAGTCACAAATCAAAATCTAAATAATCCATGTTATAATCCAGGGTTCTATCCAACCAATTTTGATTTGAACACATATTTGAATCAATGTCAAATCAACCATCAAATGAATCCACATCCAAGTTAGAATATGTATTCAAAATCATATATCAATCAATCAAATCACAAAATGAATGATTATTCAAGTTTCCCAACCAACCAATTCAACTCACATATCAATCAATCAAATCAAAACATAAATAATTATTCATGTTTCCCAACCAACCAATTCAACTCACATATCAATAAATCAAATAAAAACATGAATCATTATTTAAATTTCCCAACCAACTAATTAAATCCAAACACTAACCAATCTATGTACAACCTAAACACTTATGTTCACCTATGGAAAAATATCAAAATTTTACTTCAGGCACGACATCAAATCAATTTTCAAGCTATGTTGGTCAATTTTTTTTTGAATTATTCTCATTATACTACATGATATATATATATATATATATATATATATATATATATATATATATATATATATATATATATATATATATACAATTCCACCAAATAAAAATAAAAATATGTTCATAGATCCTTATGGTTCTAATCATAAAATCAATGTAAATCAAACTTTTTATTCACCTTCACCATAACTTTTGAATGTTTATAAGAACCAAAATACATTTACAAATCAAACTCCAAATTCAACTATGTTCCATTCAAATCAACCTTACAACTCCTATAACCATCATAACCAACCTTTTAATAGTCATCAAAATTAAATCAACCATTTGATTTTGCATCCAACTCATCACAAAACTCAAATTCAAACTTTTTTCATAAATCCCATACATTCAAAAATTCACAAAACATTCATACTTCCAATTTCAACACAAATCCAATAAACACATTCTTCCAAAATCAAGCTACTTCTTCAACACACTTCATTACTAATGAATCTCAATACTTTCCACAAAAAAATCATATTATCACTAGTGATCACATTTTTCAAAATCATACAAATTTCTCGTTCACTTGTTATAATTCTAATATTCCTCACTACACTAGCCAAGATTTATCTAACATAGAATACATTAGAATGAATCTGCTTCTATTCATATTTGAAAAACCCGCTTCAAGGGTATGTCAAGATGTCTCTCTTGAATCTAATCAAGCCATCTTATTTCCAAACTAGAATCATAATCTTCCATCCATTGTCAACCAAATAACTATTTTTGATCAAATACCTATTTTTGATAAACATCCTATATTCACCCAAACATCATTTAACCCACCCATCATTACATCAACATGTACCAATTCCAAATCAAAGATTACACATTTCCAAAAATTTCTTCATCCTAAGTTCAACATTTCCAAATGATCAGTGAAAAGGAAGTTTGGTAATAAAGCACTTCAAAAAGCATTCCTTATGGCTACATCCAAACCAAGATCAATTTATTATCAAAATCAGATATACAATTTATTTTAGGGTTAAACAAAGATTCATCATTAATGTCAACATCCACTTTGGTCCCAACAATAGTTTTATCAGTAAATAAGTTTGAAAATGTTAGTAATAATGTTATGGGTAAGGAATAAGCTTCATCCAAGACCAATACAAGTCCTCTTAGCAGCATCAAAGTAATATGTTCTATATCCATAAATATTATTCTTCCTTTTCCCATTAATATTATACTACTTGCACATGTCAATTAGAATCCACAAAAATAGACCTCATTGAACTTATCTCTTGGAAACATATCAATTATAACATCTATAAAAATCCTTGAAAGCATCCCATTTAGAGAAATGCTACTTCATCAAACATTGTCAGAAGCTCTAAAAAATAATCAATAAACACCAATCGATGAAAAAATTGGCTTCTTGTTGTTTGATGACAATGACATCAAACACAATGAAAACATCAAGTCAACTAGGTAAAAAACCACATGGAATAATCTCCCAGTTATAATCCAAAAAAGAATCTTAACCCCCATATTGTATATTTGTCATGCTAAACTAGTAGAATATAATTATAATGAGTTGGATCATGGTTTTGAGATTAATTTTGATACCCATCACATAAATTTTGAACATTATATATTCACCAAGGAATTATGGATTGTTAATACATATCTATCCTATTTTGAATTTGTAGTATTTGGTGGTTAGTCAATAGCGGTTGGGTAAGAGATATTGGTTTTTGTACATACGGAGAGTTCATTAGTCCTTGGTGTTTGATACTCTTTAAAAATATTTTTTGTATCCCTTATAGAGAAAGGTGTATTGATTCTATGATGGTTTTAAGAACTTTTATAAGGTTTATAGAGTTCAGCTTTACCAGCAAGCATATTAACATATGTCTATTTGATAATTGTGTTTTCCCAAGAAAAATAAAAAATACCATGAAACTTTGCCAAAGAAACTCATATTTGGATATATTTATTCAACAAGGATTCCCCCAATAGAGAATGATACTCTGGATGGTTTGATAATATCTCTTGGTGGGATCAACAACCTCCTCCTAGTCAAGTACTATTAAAAGTAGATAATAGAACTAAAATAGAAATTGAAGAAAAAATCTAGTCATAACAACAGAGATTATCAAGAGTTGGCATGGGATAAAAAGCTAAAAAAATAAGAAAATTATGCATATTGTGACTATTAATCAGGTACAGATGCCAATAAATCCATAAAAAAATCATAAAATCACCAAAAACATAAAAAAATAAGTTTTAATTTACAAGTTCCTTGACACTTTGGGGCATCCTGTTTACACTTGCATTGTCTTCACTGCATTATATTTACCATCATTAACATTTGGTAAAAAATATCATAGGTTATGTTTGGTGATTGTTTAGTTGCTAGTTCACATAGTGAAAATCCTTCAAACTATAGTCATCATATCATTTCACTTTTTCATACCACTTTATTATCTCATGGAAGACATATTCAAAATTAGCAATACATTGGTTTTAACTTTAGTTCTTACAAGTAGAGTAAATTTATTTTTCCTACATATTCTTTCCATACTTAGAAGATATCAACCTACAACATAATATATAATATTATCCATGACAGAGTCTCCTCTTATAGTTACCGTTCATGTAGAAGACATTAAGCAGGCTACACAAAGAAAGATGTTAACTTTACTCACCTATCTTGGTCTTTGGTGATAAACCCTTTCATCTTAATATTCATATGGGGACAAGCTTGGGGATAAAATCCTTATGTATAAACATGACATCCTTATTTAAAAATTATCAAAATCAAATCATCTCTCACCTTTCATTGATATTTGGTGTTGAGCATTCACATCTTCCTAGTTATGTAGGATTAAAATTATGGAGAGATCCCTTACTCACTTATGTATAGTCTTTGGTGATATGCCCATGTGTCTACCTAGTCAAATGAAATCAAAGGATGTCCAAGAAAATATTTCTTCAAGATAACTTGTGTATATGTCTATGCTGAAAAGGGTAGACTTTATCCCATTAGCTAATTCTATCAGGGTTAGTTCTCTCTAGACACATCCAATAAAGTCGGTATTTTATAAGTTTGGAAAGATTTACACTTTTATCATTTTATCATAAGGACTAGGTCACCCTTCTTTTAAGCTACAAGTTTGATTTTTCATCTTCACCACTTTTCACTTATCATACTCCTTTCTTTCATTCTTTGGCTGCAATTTGAAATTTATATGTTATGTATACAAAAAATTTGGTCATCACTTATAAAACAGTTTATCAAAGTATCTCCACAAAGTTTTGTGCATATGCATCATATTACCTCATTTTAAAATAAATAGGCTTATAGTACCATGTGTAAACCATTATCTATAGTCACCCTAGTAACTTGGGGGCATCACTTTTTAGTCATCTATTGTATATTCTCAAGTTTATCATTTTATCAGTTGTTAGTCATTTATTCTAAGAATGCTAAAATTTAGGGTTGTTATTCCTAATTATGAAACTACATTCTTTATCATGATAGAGAAAACATGTCTATTATATTCCTTATTTCAAAAACCCAAAAAAAACAAACAAACAAACAAATAAAACAAAACAAAACAAAACACAAAAACATTCCTAAACACCAATATCAATGCATCTATCATTATAAACTATCTTCCACATCATTTGATCATTATTGTGTGGGTAATTCAAATGTTCTCTTTCATATAACAAAAAATTTCATCAATCATCCATTTTTTCATCACTTCTTATATTGAGAGAACTACATCTGGCCTGATATCTCCACATAGAATTTGTATAAGGTGGATTATATAGACAATACTTAAAGACATTGGGTTTCTAGGGTTAGCTAGACCACCACCTTCCTCATCATCGATTTCCATAAACGTGTATTATCTTATCCTTTGGATTTCCCATCAATTTTTTAGTTCCTAGCCTTGCTCTTGGCTCCAATTGTCTAGTCTTTATTTCGATTGTATTTGTTTACAAATTTTCAAATTTTTACACTATTTGCTTATTTTCATTGATTGTATTATTTATTTTCTATCTCTAACCTTTAACTTGGTTATGTTTATCCATTTCTTTATCCTTAGCCATTAAATTGGTTATTTTATTTCATTTTATCTCTAGCCATTCTAGATGGTTATTTTCCTTTCTTTTGTCAAGTGTGTTCAATTCTTGAGTTACTCTTTACTAAGATATCTATGTCATTATTGTTTGAAATTATTGAAATTAACATTTTTATGTATGTTACAATGATTTAATAATACACTTATTTACATTTTCATTTTTACAATCATTTATTTTACTCTTATTTTCATGTCTTGTTGATACTTATTTTTTCTGTGTGTTTAACATAGATTGTTTTGTGAAATACATGTTACGTATGGTAATGGCTATATCATGATGTACTTTGCTAAAACATAATTTATTATTTCTTTTTTTTCACATGATTAAAACATCAACATTCATCATGACTATTCAATATCATTTGTGGTAATGTGTTTTATGCTATATTAAAAATTAGGTTACTCAAAGATCAAATACTATTGGAAATCTAATGAAAAGAACAAATACAAAAATCAATGCAGCTATGTCACATTATAAAACCATACACTTCACCCAATCATACAGCAATAATACATCCATAATAACAATGCCGAAAGATTTAAGATATGATAATGTAAACCAAAAATGTAAGAATATAACCAGTGCTACCATATATCCATATATATGTCAAGTCATGTATAAAGTGTATGTAATCCATTAACACAGTCCATCAATGTCCAAAATCCATAGTATAAAGTCTCATAAAATCATCTTAAATATATATATATATATATATATATATATATATATATATATATATATATATATATATATATATAAAATTTATCTATATAAAAAGGTACATTTCAAAATATGTATACATACATGAATCCATCTATCAAAACATCCCTTGTATCTATGTCTCATCCTATCCCTTAGATGGAGTGTTTAGTCTTGAGAATAGCTCTCCACATCGTGGTGTGCCTTGTGGAGGACCCATCACATGTTGTACCTATCCCAATGACATCTCTGACTCCATTAGATGAAAAATTATAGTAGATGTTAAACATATCATAGAATAATCTCTAAAATATGGTGCCCTCTGGTCTCATGGTATAACCCCCTCATATAAACTCCTATAATATGTGGACTACTCCATGGCCCTCATCACTATATCCAAAGTGGTTATCTATCCCTCTCCAACTAATAACACTCTAGCCTCTACAAGCTCAGTCTGAGATGGGTCCGTCTATTACTTGTAGTGCTATGTGAGTGTTGTATCAACTAAAGTATAGGTCCCTACCTCATGATTAATTAATCCTATAGTCATGACATCACCATCCATCCCATCTATAATACCTTATAACATATCCACCTTAGACTATAGTGGATTTATCTTAGCAGTCTAAACCCTTCCACCATCTACAACACCCTATAATTTTCCCACTTCTTGGTGTAATCCATATATATCGCTATCTCAAGCCCTAATATCTTATGAGAGTTTATCTTTAAGTGCATGCTACTCCTTAGATTTTAAAGTGTGTGAAGACCCAATCGCATCCCCTCTCTCTACTTGGGTGTCTTACGCTGCTCTCATGGTAGTGTCCTATCCTATATTATCCTTATCCTCACTCTCTACCTATACTAATGGGGCATGTCCTCCAATCCTCTACTATGTATCAATGTCTATCCTTGTATCAACATCAATGTCAACCCTTACCTCACACAAAATATCAATGTTGTCTACATCTATGATCTGCACATCATGTAGTTGACTAGCCTCCACAATACGTCTTATGGCTCATACTCATGCTCATGATCACCCTCTATCTCTAGTAACAACCCTCCTAATTTAGTCTACCAAACCTATACCTCATGGATATCTACTCAAACTATCCACCAACCTCTATTTCCATGTTTGTGGCTATGCATATGGAATAGTTTAACTCATTAGTCTTTAATGAGCCCACCAATTTGCATAATCATTAACCACCCCATCATCAATAACATCCTTCTAATCACTCCATCTAATATTTTGTAAATATGTCTAGCTATGATCAGCTATGGTTGATACAATCATCATACCTCACTATGGTCTCTCCCTCACTAAACGTGTAAGAAATTGTGGTCTAGATAGTATATGATGCCTCATACCAAACTATCTCATCACCCTATTTGGGCGATATCTCTCTATAATATATACATGTCTCATAGTGATGTAGTAAGGGGTCATCATGTAGTCTATGTGTATATAATCATGTGGCCACTAAAACACAATCTCCCTGTAAGGTCTTTAGGTGATCTAATCATCACCTAACTCATCAATCACCCTCCTATGTAACTATTATTGTATAAAATTCTCTAAATCTATTTTTATGGGCTCATTTGCTTAGTCACATGCTAAGCAAGTAGTCCAAATTAGTTTTACACTTGATACAACTAGGTACACACTTCATAAAGTTTTGTGGTGCACAACAACAAGTAGTCCAAATTAGTTTTACACTTGATACAACTAGGTACACACTTCATAAAGTTTTGTGGTGCACAACATTTAACACAATATTGTGCTAGCATCAATTTCACACAAGGCACAAGCCTTGTGCACTCACCCAAAGCATAATAGTCAAGGGATTGGGGCCCATATTAGGCTATTTGAAACATGGTGAAACTTTGTTTTAAAATTTACTTGGTCATGTTTGAAATGTGCTTAGGTGAGCTATCAATGTGACGATATTTTGGATAAGATCAATAGGCACAAGAATATTCAAGGTAACTAGTCCTAGTCATGGAAGCGCAAGTCTATGACAAGCTAGTTTTGGTTCTTTATAGGTGCAAGCCCTCAGGATGCCAAGCTAGGTGCTATTCATGTGCTTAACAGTTCAAGGAAATTATTTATGCTCAATGGTTCATTCTTCATGTTAGTGCTCTAGGCATGGGGGTTAGAGCTTAGGTACGTGCCTTATCCATACTTAGGTTATTTTACATTTTAATCCCAAGTTGTTATATGGCACAAGGAAGCCATTAATGACCTGGAGTATACCTTCTCTCAACAATAGATTCAAATATGGTAGTTATACTATTATTACTACTTCATTTTAGTTTTAATTATAAAATAATGCTATAAACTATCTAAATAAGGTCAACACTCAATTTATTTCAATGCCATTCTTTATTAACTTGTAGTTCAGCTAAAACATAGTCCATATACATAAAATAGAGCATATGCTCATCTCTAAGCTATTATCTACCTAGAGGCTCACAAGAGAGCTTGAGAAATATAATGTTGGTTCTCAAAGAACCCAAGTTAAAACATAAACTAATACATTTTTGGATCTAATCCTGTAGAGCTTTGCTATCCTTCAAATTTCATTTCCTTTTTTAAGGTTTAATGCAAGTTTTATAGGCAGAAGGGTAATCTTTGTGCCAGGGTGGATGGGTGCACACTGAGTTCTGAGGTGTCATTGGGGGTGATCATTTTGTTATCTCCATGAATCTACTATATTCACATTCTTTTTGCCATGCTCATGTACTCAAAGAGACTCCCCTTCAAAATTGGGTACTAAGCACTGCTCTATTAGCTGGCATAATATCTATGAGATTCTTCCATCTGGTGCCAAAATATAAAAAAATCAATCATTCCAAATGATTTCCTTAACTGAGATATGATAGGGTGGTGCAAGTCCATAACATAAGATCAAAAAGTGGCCCAACATTTACCCCATACAAAATTTCTAGTCCAACTTGAATTAGTCTTTTAGCACCTTAGGTGCATAAATCTTAGGCACACCATGCTATAGTTCACCTTTGAAGTTTTCAAAGCCCTAGATAGTGAGTTTGATTTCTTCAATATCACCTTATGATTTTATTGATGTAGCCTAAATGGCTATCACATTTGTGCTTTCTACTTCCCTTCAAAAGGATTCAAGCTTTTCTTTTGTGCGTCTTACTACACAATACAAAATATCCCCTTATTCACTTGCATTCATTTATAAGGTGTGAATAGGGTCTCCAAGTCTTGATCCTAGGTCTTAAACTATGTGTTGAGGGTGTTGACTTGTGCCATCACTTGAATGAACTCAATCATACTTACCATGAAGGAGTGTTAGAACAAATCATCCTTCTTATCCTTTACCTTTTTAAGGCACACATCAATTACTGCTATCTAGGTGGTGAAGTTACAAAATATATATTTTTCTTCATCTACGCTCTCTTCAAGTTTGGTGAAGAGGTCTTAGACCACATCCAATTTTTTATTCAACTCTTTCCTTTAGGCCTCACATGGGTCCATTTGTTCCTCAAGTTTTGGCTTTAATCGAGGTAGCATTTGCTTTACCAGTGCACAAACTTGGTCAAAATAATTCATCTTCGATGTATCCATATCATCTAGGAGGGATGTATCTACATATTCTATCCACCTATTTGGACATTTAAGCTTGAGGTTTTTTGATTTAACCTCTATCTCAACTCTTTTTTTCCTTCTTCAAACTATATGCATGAGCATCATTAATGATGTTTTTTCACGCTACTAAAGATGGCATCATGATTAGGGTATCGGCTAAGTGCACAGGGTTCATGTCATGAGGATTGAGGAGTTGGTAGTCATGCCCTTCCTTTAGCTGCTTGGTGACTCAAATTTGTTTTATTAAAACCTCAAATTTGGGCTCGTCCATATAACAATCTAGTGCCCAAAAAACCTAGTGGTATATCAGAGTTGTGGTAGTTTTTGATGGTATGCACTCCATCAAGTAGAAGTAATCATACTCATTGAAATCCCATTACACCCTTTCCCTATTTCCTAGCTCAAATTTCTCATCCTCACCTAGATCTTCTTCTTTTATAGTGTTGATGTCTATGCCAGTGCCTTCTTCTTCTTGGAGTCCTTCATCAGACTTTTCCTTCGTGTCTACTTCTCCTCTTTATATTTTCTTTAATAACGTGCAAGTATTTACTTCTTTGTCTCTAAGAACCCCTTTAGAACTAGGGAATGCCTATTAAATAGCTTCTTCTACCTAGTTGGATTGGGTGCTAGGCACCTCTTCTACTATCTTCTCCTTCCTAGGCTCTGTGCTAGCAATAACCTTCTTCCTCTCTCTTTCTTCTATCATTATAGCCCTTTTCATTTGGGCTAAATTTTCTTATACTTCCTTTCTCTTGGCCTTTTTTTCTTAGCCTTCCTTTACGTGGCTTGTGTTTTGCATTTCTTTTCTCTTGATTTTATTTTTACGACCTCTAAATAATCAATCTTAGTTTGAGACATGCCATTGGAATTCATGTATTTGCACTTATAGTGAAATATTAGTGACTCTTTAATCTAACCTTGGTCCAAGTCCATGTCATTCCACTTATACTTCAACTCCTCTTCCATTGGCACACCTAAATGTGTTGCACTCTTGGCCTCTTCTCCCATTCCTCCTTTCTTTCTTCCTTCTTCCATCTATGCCATTCACTCCTCTTCTTCTTCTTACATTTTGGCCTCCACATTTCAATGACTTCTGGTGGTACCCATACCTTAGTCATTTCTTCCTTTTTCTCCTCCATCTCTTTCACCCTCTATATTTTGGCTTCACTGAGTTTTCTCAATCTCTACCTTTGCTTCTCCGGTTCATCCTGAGCAGGCAAGGAGGGGGTATATTTGCTTGATGAGGAATCTTTGTCCTCAAGTATAATATAAGTGCCTCCCCTAATTTTTTTCCTCCATCTCCTCTTCTTCTTTTTCCTCCTCTACCTCAGGGGGTACTATCTTTGGTAATAAAATATGTGCCTTTCCATTCTCCTTCCTTGCATTGGGATAAATTTTGGGAAGAGGTTTTAGGCACCTTTTTGATGGGGTAGAAGAAGATGTTCCTTTACCCGAGGTTTTCTTAAACTTTATGCGCTCCTTAATTTCTTCCAAAGTATCCCCCCTCTTCTTCTTGGGAGATTTATTCTCTGGTAGTGTTGGGGTTCCTTTATCACCAACTTGAAGAGGGGGATTGGTGCTCTAAGCTACATTTTATTCTTTAGACATCTTCTTCCTTGGATTTATCTCATTGTAAATCCTATGGATGAAGCTAGCTATGGTTACCTTAATGAGAGGATTGATGTTAGTATGATCCAACTCATTGTTTTGATCTTTGGTGGCCTTTCCATTGGTATAAACAAACTGTTGCCTTAGCCTGTGCCTTTCCATATCTAGTTCCTTAGCTAGAATGTCTAATTGATATGCATTTGGTATTCGCAATAACATCTCTCTAAAGTAATTTGATGAGAAGGAATAGGGGAGATTCATCCACCCTAACTTGTTTCCATACTTTAGTGTGAGGTACACTACACAGTAATGTTACATTATGGTAAAATTTTCCATTCTAAACAAGCTTTGAGGAATCCCATGAGGAATGTGCCATTCAATCTTGAAGGAATCTATATATTTCTTACACTATTTTATCATGCATGCTTTGTGCTTGGCACCAAAGGAGGTAGGGAAAGTGAGATATTTCTATTTATATGCTAGGAAGTCATGATGCTCTAGGAAAACCTAGAGGTTATTCCCTTCCCCATTTGGCACTCTAATTTCCTCCATGACAATTAGGATGAGAATGGATCCCCATCTAAATATCCCTTTTGCACTATGACACTCCATGGCATTCTTCAAAAATTCATCAATGATGAATTTGACAATGTTGAGTTGTTCACCTTGCACCATGTGATAAGAGATGCAAAGGTATGTCTTGGTTACATTGGTCTAATGAGTGCCTGGGCATAATTTTACACTGATGATGTGTGATGCCGCTTTCATGCCTGGGTCATTGAAATCTTTAAGGGGGAATATGAAGCACCCTTTTTAGTATGTAAGGAGATATGTGATGAACTATACTTATTTATCATTATTCATCAACTAATAGATGTCCCTACCAATATTTGGGAGACTAGTTATCCTTTTGATCAGCTACATTAAGATATTCATGCACCTACCTATGAAGTAAATGTGGTCTTCATGGACACATAAGAGAAAAAATTGTACCAACTCCTCTAGCTTTCTAAAATAGGGAAACTCATAAAGTTGAGTTACATTGGAGGCTATCAACTTGACTCAAATTGAGACATTGAATAGGGCATCACCTTGAAACATCTTGCACTTTATGTCCACCATCAAATCCTACACTAATTATAACAAGTGGCTTATCATTTGGTGGTTGTACTATTTGAGTTGGAAATATTGCAAAAATGAGTGCAAATTTTCCCATACTATCACTTTAGGGGGAAACTACATGCACTGATAGGATAGTTTGGATAACGCCTCGATGTCAACCACCATGAAACTAACTACCTTGACTGGCTACACCTTGGTTTTAGAGGTGATTATTTATTTGACTATTCAAACCTGCTTGGGTTTGAGTTGTGCCTGCATGGATATCTATGTCTTTCACTTATTGACCATCTTGAATTGACTTGTGTTGAACATAGAGAGGTGTGGCTTGCTAAAGCCTCAAATAGTGATCAATGCTTCTATAGTCACATGATCTATAATTGTACTCTCAACTCTGAGCTTTGTTTGGCTGTTAATAATGCCTTGGGTGACATCTTCTTATTTCAACTTGGTTCTCTACATAAATTTATTTTTTCAAACCTTCACATTGGCTCTATTATGAATGCACTTCATCTCAATATGCTTTTGTTCACTCTAGGTGCCTGAATTGCTCACATTTTCACTACAACAAGGTTCTTTCTCTTCAAATTTTTAGTTCTTTCTTAGGTATGCTCTAATTTTTGGTTTGCTCTAATTCAAATTTTGTCACTTTCTATTTTATATAATTCATTCTGATCAACCATCATTAATGTAGGTTTATGGTGTGGTAGTACCTTGATTTCTTAGATTTCGCAAAAATATATGAAATATTCTAAAATACTTTGTCATTAACACATTAATTTCATATCTTTGTGTCACTACTATCACCTTATTAAATACACCTAATGGATTTTTTGGTGAAGTAACATGTGGTTCAAATGGTCACTTCCCACTCAAATCTAGGTGGATACTACCTATATTAGATGATTTCCTTCTACACTTGGTGTGACCTTCACCTTCCTTATGGTAGCGTGGGTGCAATGCCTCACATGCACATGATTCAGCTTCTTCAGTTACACTTTCTTCAATAGTTGCACTTATATTTTAAACATGTTTCTCTTTCTTTGGTCAAATTTCTATGCTTTGTCTTGCTTTAGCCTATCCTACCCCATACAAATTC
Source organism: Torreya grandis (assembly GCA_037957365.1). Lineage (NCBI taxonomy): Eukaryota > Viridiplantae > Streptophyta > Pinopsida > Cupressales > Taxaceae > Torreya > Torreya grandis. Next base: position 4,774,675 of record JARHVA010000441.1, read on the forward strand.
CTTGCACTAGCCTTCTGGCACTTTAATTTCTTTTCTTTATCTTATGTACGACTAGATTATGTGTCTTCTCTTTATTTATTGTACCCAAATATGTTGAATGGATTCACTCTTCTTCATGCCTAACTGAATTGATAAACTTCACTCTATCCTGAGCTCAATTGAGCTGAGTGACTTCACTGTCTTACACTCAACTGATTTGAGTGACTTCACTATCTTCTTTTTGATATCTGGCATATGAATAATGATGTGCCTCCTTTCTATCCTTGATTTTTGTAAAGTCTGGCCACATCCTTACACCTATAAACTTATGTGTCTAGCCTTAAGTGCTATTGAATGTAAATGTTCACAACTCACCCAATTGGTGTTATGCTTGGAAATGCTAAAGTATTTCTTCCTGGGGCCTCAAAGTGCCCAACAATCTACATATTATGAATATAAATTTATGCATATCTCTATCTTCTGGGTCTGATGAGTCTCATATGCCCACCACTTAGATGTCTATCCTTATGTACTTAGGAAGCATAATTTATTGACTCACCCAATTGGATTTATACGTGAGAGGATAGAGTAATTTGTTCTTGGGCCTCCAATCACCCTATAATGTGCATCTTGCACTCATGGTTATTCTACACCATTTTCTTGTGTCTGGTGAGTTTCATGTGACCACCACTTAGATGTCTAGCTGTGCTTAGGCAACATAAGTGATCAAATCACCCAATTATAATTATTCATGAAAGGCTAGAATAGTTAATATATGGACTATAAAGTGTCCCTCAGTTGGGATTTTGTGCATGGGATGTTATGCACCTCTTCTATGCATCTGATGAGTCTCACACACCCACCACTTAGGTGTTTGGCCTCATATGCTTTGAAAGTGAAAGTGCTTGACTCACTTGGTTAGAATTATGTATGAAAGTCTAGATGGATTTCCTTATGGCCTTTATGCACTACTTATTATCTCTTTACACTACATAGGGAACAATAAAATTAAAAGGAATTGTTTAGCTTGTGCCAAACCTTTACTTGATCATCACAACATATCCAACTTGTGACCAACAAGTTGATGTTATCATGGTGAAAGCACCATATTACTTCCTATATGGATTCAAATGGTTTCCATTGAAATGCCATGAGAGCATCTCACTAGATAATGTACACAACTTGCATGCACCAGTCTCTAATATGTGATGGATGATGTAAGGGTCCATCCACCTTATTTACAATTTTCCTAGGTTCTTTAGGTACTTGGAATCATAGAGCAACACTAATGATCCTTCTATCAGCTCATTATACTTGATGTGTTTGTCATGCTAGAGTTTCTGGTGCACTTTTTCAATTTACTAATGCCATCTTGCTTGGGCATGCTTTTCATCCAAGCACTCTATGTCTTCCAACCTTGTGCTTAATGATTTTTGGTCATCTCAACAACCAATCTACACAATTCATAAAGATGGCACCACAAATTCCATGGGTAAAACTACCTCTATGCCAAACACTTGTTGGAATGGTGTTGCCTTATTTAGGTGCTTGCATGTTATTCAGTACGCCCATAGTACCTCTTAGACTCTATCATCCCAATATTTGCAACCAACATCATATATATTCATCAGGCACATCCCTAAGATATTGTTAAATGCTTTAGATATGTCATTTAATTATAGATGATAAGGGGTTAAGATCTTGTTAAATGCTTCAGCTATGTTTTATGATGCACTACCTTGTACTCACTTAAGAGTATGCACACCATTTTTTTGAGGAAATGAGTGCCCCTATCACTAGTCAAACTCAATAGGCACCCATATCTACTAATTATATTCTCCCATATGAAGTGCATGATGGTCATAACTATGTAGTATAAAGTGAAATAGTTAGTGGCCACCAAAATATATGTTGAAAATGTGTGCCATGTTGTGGGAGTTATTAGCCCAACAAAATCAATGACCCATTTCTTGAATGGCACCTGGGCAAGAATGGGCATGAGAAGCATCTCATCTCTATGGTTGGGATTCTCTATACAATGGCATATGTCATATGTAATATGCCTTGGTTTACTCCTTTGTATCTTAGAATAGGCTTGGCCACCACAAGCTTAATTATAATATCTTACATGTCATTGTATCTCCAACGCAATGGCATCCAAAAATTACCTCATGCACTTCTTGTAATATGGATCCTCTTTTGTGTTCTAGAATACATCAATATAGGACCTCATACCTACTTAAATATAAAACTTCCTTTCAATGAGCTAGAAGGGGGTAACACAAATAATAAGTTGTTTCTTTTCCTTGTTTGACATGGTCAGGGGTACAAACCTAGATGTTAGAAAAGAAGAAATCTTCACCAAGTCTTCAAAAATGCATTGGATTCTATACAATTTCACTTCCAACATGTCATCCTTAATTAGAATTATTGTATTTCTAGATTCACTGCATGACAAGTGGTTTGGCCCCAAGTTATGTTTTATAGGTTTAAGAACAATGGAGAAATAGAACTACTAGAAGAGAACTATCCATCTGCATATGCACTCATGTAAAATAGGCTTGTTCATGAGGTACTTGAGTGCCACATGATCCATGAAGAAGATGAATGGGGTGACCAAAAAGTATTTCCTAAATTTTTGTAAGGCATATACTATTGTGAGTACTTCACTCTTAGTTTTGGTGTACTTACGCTCTGCTTGTGTCAACTTTATACTTGTGAAAGAGGTGGGGTGATCTATATTACCTTTACCTGGTTGTGTTAATATGGTGTAAATTATGGAACATGAAGCATCAGTATGGACATGGAAAGGAGTTGTCTAGTCTAGGAATTGTAGAATTGGTGTACTTACTAGTTTTAGATTTAAGGTTTCAAAAGTCTCCTCTTACACCTCACCCTAATATAATAGGCCATCTTTGTGCAAGAGATCCTTCAGAGGCATTGAAATTTCCATGTAGATCTTAATGAAATTCCTATAGTATCCATAATAGCCTAGGAAGGCATGAACATCCTTATACATTAAAGGGGTTTGGAGCTAGATTATGATTATTAGCTTCATTGGATCAATGAGCAAACCATATTTATAGATGATATGTCTGAGCAAGGTCCCAAAGGGGATTGTGAAGATGCACTTCTTTAAGTTTAGTTATATTTTCATCTATCTACACCTCTCAAACATGAGGTGTAGGTTGTCATAGTGGTCCTTAATGAGTCTATACATAGTCTAATCATCAATGTATACTTAGAGGAATTGATGAATTAAGTCTTTGAATGCAGTGATAACCACTTGGGAGAATGTGAATGGCACATTCTTGATCCCAAAAGGCATCACATTATAGGTAAAATAAACACATTTAGTTATAGAGGTTATTTTTGTCTTATCCTCCTCCTCTATTTGTAATTGATTGTAGCTTGAGAAGCCATTAGTGAATATGTAAATCTCATAGCTTACGATGCCATCTAGAACCTCATCAGTGATTGGGGTTGGGAAGGGGTCAGTCATGTAGGTGGAGTTCAAGAGTCTATAGTCAATGCAGATTCTAATGCACCTATCCTTATTTATGTTGATCACCATGAGACTTACCCATTTAGACTCTTACACATGGTATATAAATCCTATGGCTAGCATTCTATCAATATCCATTTTTACCTTTACACAGAGATTGGGGTTCATTTGGTATGGGTACTTATTCATGGGTCTTATGCCGTCCAAAAACTTGATGCTCATTTTTCCAAGGGAAGGGTGAGTGTCATTTATGTCTTGATAGTTACATGGGAACAAGTCTTGAAATTATTTCAAGAGGTCTATGATCTATGCCATCTCTACCTCAGACTAATATGCACCTATAGTAGCAATTTTGGTCTCACCTTCCATACTGATGTTGATTTTAGTGGTCTTTAATGGCATGTGATAAGGTTCATTTCATGCCTAGTGGAAATCTTCCTCTTACCTAGTCCCATCTATTATTTCAATATGAAGATGGGTTATATCCTCTTCATCTAAGGTACTTTCATCTACCTGGTGCATAGTATTTTTTATTCCTATTAGCCCCCCACCCCCCCAATTTTTCACCTTCTAAGTTTCATCATCTTACTCGCTAGAGTCATTTTTGAGCATCTTATACTCAAAGAAGGTAGGTAGCGTGAGTCCCTTCTCCCCAAACATGTCCCTCAGGCACTCTTCTAAAATGGAAGTGTCCTCAAACAGTGCTCTATGGATGACTTGGAGAGGTTTCAATAGTTCAATTTTTTTTGAAGAAAAGGAGAAGGTGTAAACAAACCTCTCTTTGAGAATATACTAGTTGGTTATTTCATGGTGTGTCTCATTTACTATGTACCACACTTGTACCCATGTTTTTAGATTCTTGTAAAAAGTGTGCACTCATAGGTTCTTTAGCAAGTTCTCATCATAGATAGTTTAGGGATCTTCTCATATACACATATGTGATACTAGGTCAAAATCACCTAAATAAGTGTCTATGTCTAAGTCCTCATTTTTCTTACTAAAACTGGTGCAAATGACTACCTTTACATCTTGCCAAGTTGGTAAGCTGGGTCTTTGCACTACCCACCAATGAGAAATAGTGCTCTTAATATTATGCATTAGTGTGTCCATGTGATAAATCTCCTTGGGGATGCATGCTTCAATATTAGGGACATAGTTCTCCATAGACTAGTTCCCTTCATACTTGGGAAGTGCCAAAAGCTTTCCCTTACTCAATCAGAACACTATTTTCCCCTTTCTTTTAGTATGGGGGACCTATTTATTTATAATGCACTTAATCTAAATCAATCCCATCATGATTATATTTATCACCCTTATGCGTACTTATCGACACCTTTGACCAATTATTTCATAAGCATCTTCAACCCATTAGTCATAGGATACATCAGTTATATTAGATGTGGACTAGCCATCTTCCCATTCAAGTACCCCTTATTTATTGGGTTGAATAATTTTGATGCCTTGCATCATGATATTATAGATATGGTTGATCTCTTCATTGAGATTAATACTTTCCACATATAGAGGCCCTTGATCCTTTGATAGGGGGATCACCACCCTCTCCTTGCCATTCTCAAATGTCATGTAACACTTCTTAAAGTGTATATCTTTATTATTTACATAGAACTACAACCTTCCTAAGAGCACAGGGTAATTATCATGCTCTACCAACTCAATCACTTCAAAGTTAGTGTAGAAATCGACACCTATGATGTCCAAAATATCACCCTTTAGAACCTTAATGGGTTGTGCTCGAGTAGCAAAGTATGAGGGGAGGGCCTCATGGGTGGCTTGCCCATCTTTTCTCAGGTGGTTCTAGTCATAATATTGACCTCTATGTTAGTGTCAATAAAATTTTTTCAAACTGACCATCCATTGATGGTGGAATTTATCAATAGCTCTTGGTCATACTTAGCATTCTGATTATGCCTTACTTCACACTCCTATTCCATATGTGATGTTGCAACTTGAATCATGGGAGGCATGATATTTTCTTTTAGCCTTATCTCAACATGCTCTAAAATCAATTTATTTATTAGGGGAAACATTCCCTCTATTTATAGGAGGTGCAAGATTTTTTTTAGTTTCTACACTTCAACCTCCTAGCTATCTTGCCTTTTTTATGAGGCCATAGCCTGTGCTTTCAAATCTTGTGCTAATTGTAGTTCACCCTAAAATTTATAGATCATGCTCATATATTGTTTAAAGATATCCTTCTGGAATGAAGGATTAGGGTACAATGTAGCTTTGGGCTTGGGAGAAGTGATGTGTTCAATTCAACTTGGCCCTCCATATTCTAGGCAAAGTCATAGTTCTGGCATGACTAAAAGTTGCATAATGTAACCAATATCAGTTATGAATTGTACCTTAGGTTGATCTTTATAGTTGATTTTGGATTTTTATCCCAATTTCACACTATTTGATCATGCCTAACCATGTCAAAACCTTTTTTTATGCTATACCATCCTTGAGTCAACTTTTTGTATAGGTCTAGGCATTCTTTGACTAGATGCGGTCCTCGATAGTACCTACATGTTGAATGAGTGGGGCATTAGTACTAGTAATGTTTCATCAAACCACATTTATAACATGATATTAATGGGCATCTTCCCCCACATCATCCTTCACCTCACCTTCGTACACCTCTGTGCTATCCATAGCTAGTGTTTTTTTGGCCATAACCCTCATTTTCATGTTATGCTTGCCCTCTAGCTGTCATAATTATTTTTCTAGTGTCATGCTTCATATTTTGATGCATCTCATCTATAAATAGATAGTCCATCATTGAGTGAGTGTAGGCATCACATAATTTATAATATATCATTGTGTTCATGTGGCTTGTATATTGTAATAAGGGGAAGTTGCATGAGTCATGTGGCCGATGGCAAACTCCACAACTTAGAAGTAATGCTTACACATTCCTTCATGGGAAATTATTCTTATTATGCCCCTCTATTTTGAATTCAATACACCATAATTCACTACAAATGTCATGCATCTATCTTGAATTTATATTCTATAGTTGGGAAAACATTGATGCAATTTATGCCTTCATGAATGAGATAATCCCCATGTTAGTGTTACCTACTACCTCAGCCTAGAGTGTAGCTTCAAGCATTTTTATGAGGGTCTATAAAGGTCTTCATGGACAATGCATGTCTGAATGGTACCAATAAGTCTCTAATAAATCATTGCATATGTTGGGAGGGGTGAACATTATAGGGAAGCTTGGAGATGAGAGTTTTAAACTACACATCATACAGGGGCACACTCTCCAATAACCCTTAGTTGATCTCCTTTAGTGCATTTATAATTTTCTTCTCAAACTTAGGGATATCAAAATACTTTAAGAAGGCATCCTTTAGGGTGTCCTAATTGATCATAACCTAGTTTGGATCAAATTTTTGATACCATGTATGGGCACGATCCAATAAGGTGGTCACAAACTAGGTCACCTTGCACTCAAACTAAGTAATTCCCTAAGTGTGTCATTAAAGTTCACACTTGAGCACATGTTCTCTAACATTATCTACACTATAATACTTGGACAAGTACATTGACATCTCATAGTAGATCTATTGAAGGGGTGGAATTGGTGCATGAGGTACTTGCCCCTTGGTGTCTATGTTAGGGGTGGTCCTTCACCTCTGGTCATAGGGTTAGGTGTTGACCATGTTATTATAGGTTGCACCATGAAACTTAATGGTATAGTAATACTCAATTTTAATTCTATTCCACTTCGTATAGGTTGTTTCCTAGTTATCATAGCTAACATCCTCTAAACTAGGATGTTTGTGATTATATTCTATTGTATTAGGGAACTAGTTCTCATGTTATAGTTTTTGGGTTAGCACTTACTGGATTTGAGGTACTATTAATCAATTCCTTATATGGGATAACTTTTTCAATCATAAATTCTTCATTCAAATTTTGAATTCTATCAAAATCAATGTTGATAATAAGGTTGGTTATAATTATTCTATATTTTGGTAGGGGATCCAATGTATGAGCTTGCATTTTAGGTTCAAAAGGGGTAGGTGATTTCAACACATCCTCAATCACCACATCATGTAGGAACCCAATGTTTTCTACACTCAACTATCGATCTTGACCTCTGGCTCCTTCCTCTCTCTTTTCACTACTATAATTTAAGGGATCCTTCGCCATGCCCTGTACACTCATTACGGGTCCTCGTGGCACTTCCAAGTTCCAGATACTCTATTAGTCTGTGCCTTCACTTGTTATAGTTTTGCCTCTAGAGCTCGTAGGTTTCAGGTTTCTCATCCCTTTCCATTACACCTCACCTATAACTTCCCCTTCTTTCCTTTTGTGCTTGCTCATATGCGTAAGGATTTTAGCCTTCCATATTTATAGTTTAAATACCATTATCCACTAGTAATTTCTTTAGTTCAGTGTCGAGTCTTATTATAAATGCACTTTTTGGTTCACAAAAAAAATCATGTTCTACTTTCTCAAGGTAAGAAAAGGTTGACACTACAAATTTTAATACGTAACTGTTCAATGCACCATTCCACCACTTGTCTACTATGCATGTCCAAATGTCATCTAGGATCTCAAGCCTCTCTAAGTGATCCTTTATCCACTCTGCACTGGTTGTAGCTACATATTTTAGAGTTGGTGTAAGCAACCAAACATCTATACATGTTCTCATGTATTTCACAAAAGAACACTTCATATAAAAGATCATATAGATAGGTTTGCACCCATTTTCTTGGATTTTGACCTTGGTAGGTCAGATGCTTCTATGTGAAGCTATCATCAACTTATTCAATCTAGTGTTTGATTTTCTTGAGTGAAATTCAAAGCATAGTTATTCTGCACCATTGTGGCAACAAAGTTCAACATGAGTCCTAGCAATGAAACCAAAATGTTATAGAAAATTTTCTAAATCTATTGTTATGGGCTTATTTTCTTAGTCACATGCTTAGCAAGTAGTCCAAATTAGTTTTACACTTGATACATCTAGGCAAAAGATTCATAAAGGTCTTTGGTGCACAAAATTTGACACATTATTACATTGGCATCAATTTCACACAATGTGCAAACCTTGTGCACTCACTTTAAGCACAATAGTGAATGAACTGGGGCTCACATTAGGCTAGTTGAAACATGGCACAACTTTGATTTAAAATAAACTTGGTCATGTTTAGAATGTGATTAGGTGGTCTATCGATATGAGGTTATTTTGGGTAAGATCAATAGGTGTAATCCAATTCAAGGTAGCTAGTCCTGATCATGGAAGCATAAGCCTATGATAGGTTAGTTCTAGTTCTTTATGGGTGTAAGCCTTTTGGATGCCAAGATAGGTACCATTTAGGTGCTTAATAATTTAAGGAAATTCTTTATGTGCAATGGTTCATTCTTCATGCTAGTCCTCTAGGTATGGGGGTTAGAGCTTAGGTACACACCTCCATATTTAGGCTATTTTATGGTTTAAGCCTAAGGTGTTATATGGCATAAGGAAGCCATTAACGACCTAGAGTATACCTTCACTCAATAACATATACAAATATGGTAATTATTCTATTATTATTACTTCATTCCAATTTCAATTATAAAATAATGTTATAACCTATCTAAATAAGGTCAACAATCAATTTATTTCAATGTCATTCTTCATTAAATTGTAGTTCAATTGAAACAGAGTCCATATACATAAAATAAAGCATACACTCATGTCTAATCTATTATTTGACCATAGGCTCACATGTGAGATTGTTTAATACAATGTTGGTTCTCAAATAACCCAAGCTAAAACATAAACTAGTACATTTGTGGATCCAATCCTACAGAGCTTCACTATCCTTCAAATGTTGTCTCCTTTCTTTAGGTTCAATGTAGGTTTTAAAGGTGAAAGGGGTATCTTTGTGTCAAGGTATATGGGTACACACTGAGTGCTAAGGTATTGATAGGAATGATCATTTTTCTAGCTCCATGACTCTGCCATCTTTGTGCTCCTGATACCATGTACATGTAATCAAATATATTCCCCTTAAAAACTAATTGCTAAGCACTAATTTTTTAGATAATGCAAGATCTATGGGATTCCTTTAGATGGCATAAAAATATCAAAATATCAATCATTCCAAATGATTTCCTCGTGATGAGATATGACAAAGTGGTGTGGGTCCATAACATGAGATCAAAAAGGGGCCCAATAACTATAAATCTCCCAAGTGTGGTCTTCATGCCCTAATAATCACATGCCATCCATATACCAATGGCTCATCCTCATCTCGTGTGCTCATATGACCAATTGAACTCTCAATCATAATGTGATCATAACACCAAACTTGTAGTGATGTTGATGGCCCAATCTCTTTTTGACCTAAATAAACAAAATGATGTAAACCATGGTATAAGTGTGCTAATATAAATGGACCCCATAAGAATCTCTCTCCCATATCCATTAGATCTCCAATAGCATCTAATAATCCAATAGGACATATCCTCCCACTCTTATCAAGAAACAACATGCCATATACAACATCTATGAGTATGATAGTAAGAGAATCCATCTCTAAATTAATATAATAGTCTACATCAATCCTACCTCTAACAACTAGAATTAAACTATCATAAAAAAATGGTATAATATAACATCATGTGGACCCTATTCCCAATAAACATGTCTACCTTATATCAAGATACTTAAAATATGATACACATGCTCCAATGTAATAGTCATCTCTCCCATCGACAAGTGAAATTTTCTCATCTCACTATGCCATCTCTCTACCAATGTTATCAATAGAGATATATCTGATCAAACCTCTATCATCTATATAATATATGATAGTTCACTCACCTTTAGTATGCTAAACTCATACTCAATGAAGCTCACCATATGTACCATCACTGTAGATATCCACTCTTATGTCACCAGCACTGGTAATACCTCCTATAAATCACAAATGTTAGCATTTAATTAATTTTACCCAATATTACATTCATCATTACCACTACATTCCAATTACTACACCAAAATTAAAAAAAAATCAATCACACCAACATTTTTCATTCCATTCTTCTTTTAACACAAAATCGCTCCTATAATTTGTAATTTCACTCTTGATCTTTAAAAATTCACTTGATACCCCTTCTCACAAAATCACTGCTACCATGAGAAAAATCGATTCTAACACCAATAATTTCCCTACTAGGTTTCATGATTTTACTGATACTAAAATAATAAAATTGTCATTTTTGCATAAAACAAAATTGCTACCCTATTTTATGATTTCTTTGCCATGTTTAGTGAAATTTTTGTTGGCCCTAATGAAATTACTGACCATTTTACAAACATCGATTTCATTTTATTTAACTTTAAACCCTAATAAATACAAAAAATTTAAAAAATAAATTCACTTATCAGAGGCTTTCTCCTCTTAGGCCTCTTGAATATCATCACTCACTTTGTTTGATACTAGTGGTATGGAATACAATCCACGTTTCCTTGTAAGCCTAAAAAAAATCTCCTAGATAACAATTCTAAGAAACTAACCTTGAAAATTAAATTGTACAAATGATATTCTAATCACCATTTGTTATACTAATATTCTTCTACACTATCAAATATTATTTCCCCCCCATCCCCTCAGCCACCTCATTTCTTCATTTATTTTTCAACTTTCAAAGGCACTTAAATCCGTTCATTTCAAATTTATTTTTCAAAATCTTGTAACCATCTATTTGAGTAAAATAAACACAATCATTTACAATTCAATGTTTTTTTTTCTATTTTTAGATATGCAACTTCTTATCACTAGGATATATCATTCACAAATCTACTTAATTGACCCCTGAGTCATAAAAATATTAAGCATGCAATATCTGAATAGTTAAACTATTATTTTTCAAATCTACACTCTAGTTTTAATTAGCTAGGGGCACACTTTTTACACAACTGAAATCTTGTAAGTTTGACATCAATGCTAACACAAGTTGATTTATCCATTTCCTCTTTACATAAATTTTGAGAATTTATCTATTTTCCCACATAAACCCTTGAGGGGGCATAATCACACTCATTTTCATTCATTTGGGGTAACTTTGTCCTTTTTAATCATCAATACTCTACTTCTACTATTTTTTGAAATAGTATTGCTTGACAACACTATTTCAAAGAGTGGTAAAGGTAAACACCTAATTTTTATTTAGTTTTTAAATGCACCTAAATCTATTAATAATTCTTCTTAAATTAATTCATCACATCTCCTTCCAAATTCAAATAATTGAATAAATCAAATTAGTCAATTATGCACACTTTAATCCTTATTTTAAATATAAAATCTAAATTTTACATCTCATCAAAGACATCTTCCACCCTTTTCTCCTTCATCCCAACTAAACCTACAACTCTATCAACCTCTTATGACTCATCCCTCAATTTTTCAAGAAGATTGACATATCCCTACTGACTCAAATTCTCTCCATCATTTTAAATGGTCTTCATCCTCATGGGTGAGGACTTATTAGCCACCGTTGATTATTTGGATCATTTAGTAAATCCAAATAATCCTCCACCATTGGATCTTCCTCCAAAAATCTATAAATAAACTTTTAAACTTTCATTTTCAATAATCATAATCAAAGGAGAACATATATAGAAAGGATCCTATCAATCACAAATAATCACAATCATCAGAATAAAGTACAAAATCACAATCAAGAAATCAAAGTTCTATACACAAGTGAATCAAAATTAATCAAGGGAAATCAAAGATTTTTATTTGCACCAAAATGCTACATGTTCTCTTTTGCATTGGAAGAGTGAGCATCGCATATTCAAAAGAGTAAATCAAATGTAAATTATAACGGAGAAAGCTTGCATATTCGAAGCATAAAGTTTGTGATTATTGTTTTATTAATTTTTTGATCTATCATAGTTTGAATTTATCTTAGATTAATATTAGTTAATTTCTTAACACACATTTCTTAATCTCTTATGACTCATCCCCTGAGTTGTCAAGAAAATTGACTTAGTTCTACTGATGCAACAAACCAATTCCATATTTCTCCCAACTATTTAAAATGGTATTGATCCTCATGGGTAAGGACTCATTATCCACCATTGATTATTTGGATCATTATAGAATTACAAATAAACCCCCAACATTGGATATTTCTCCAAAAATCTATAAATAAGCTTGAAAACCTTCATTTTCAAGTGAGTAGTGTGCTGAAATCGAATCAAGGATCCTTCCAATCATAATCACAATAAAAAAAATCATATTTCTATATACTTCAAGGCAAATAAAAGAATTATTTTTGCACCAAAATGCTACCCATTCTCCTTTGCATTGTAAGAGTGAGCATCATATATACAAAGAATAAATCGAATGTTTATCATAATGGAGAAAGTTTGCATATTCTATGTGTAAAGTTTGTGATTGTTGTTTTCTCTATTTGTTTCTCTCTATCTTAGGTTTAATTTAGCTTAGATTAAGATTAGTTTGTTTCTTATAATTTTTAATTTAGTTCATACATTTATAACACACCTGATGGGATACATACTTTTTTATTGTTAGTAGTAGATGATAATTTGAATTTGAGTCATTTCTTATCTAAGAGGTTGAGCTAACTTAGATGTTTAAATATGTACAAAATCTTAATCAAGAAATTAGAGTTCTATACACAAGCAAATTAAAAGGAATCAAGGTGAATTAATGATTTTTTTTGCACCAAAATGCTGCCCATTCTCTTTTACATTGGAAGAGTGAGCATACATATTCAAAACACTAAATCAAATGTAAATTATAATGGAGAAATATTACATATTAAAAGTGTAAATGTACACACCTAAATTTCATTTAGTGTTGAAACACACCTAAATTTATTAATAATTATTCTTTAATTAATTCATCACATCTCCCTTCAAATTCAAATAATTGAATTAGTCAATTATGCACACTTTAATCTTTATTTTAAATATAAAATCTGGATTTTATACCTCATCCAAATATATCCCACCTTTTTCTCTCTCATTCCAACCAAATCCACAACTTTTTCAACCTCTTATGACTCATCCCCTGAGTTGTCAAGAAAATCAACTTAGTCTTGCTAACTCATCTAACTTACCCCATACTTTTTTCAACCATTTTAAATGGTCTTCATCCTCATGGTTGAGGAGTCATTATCCACTATTGATTATTTGGATCATTTAATAAATCGAAATAATCCTCCACTATTGGATCTTTCTCTAAAAATCTATAAATAAACTTGAAAAACTTCATTTTGAAGTGTGCAAAATCAAAATCAAAGGAGAACATATAGAGAAAGGATCCTATCAATCATAATCATAAACTATAAATTAGAGTTATAATCATAAGTGAATCAAAACAAATTAAGGCAAGTCTAAGACTTATTTTTACACCAAAATGCTGCCCGTTCTCTTTTATATTGGAAGAGTGAGCATCACATATTCAAAAGATCAAATTGAATGTATATCATAATGGAGAAAGCTTATATATTAAATAGCGTAAAGTTTGTGATTATTGTTTTCTTCATTTGTTGTTCTACCATAGTTCGAATTTAGCTTAGATTAAGATTAGTTTATTTTCTTAGAACTTCTAAATTTAATTCACATATTTTTGGCATGCCTAGTGGGACCTTTCCTCATCTTTTGATCATCATTTTTGCATTTAAGTAACATTTATTCATTTAATTTTTGTTTTTTATGTTTGCATATGAATTTAATTTCATCTTTTTGAGTGTTAGTACAATCTACAGGTTGTTATCAGGTATTTTTTATTTGATTGTGTTCACTCCATTGTGTAACAATGAATTCGTAAGCATAAATAGTGAAATTGTAGACCTTAATAGTGAATTTGTTCATCTGCACAGTGAAATTATTCTATTTCTCCTTTTTATATGTTTTATATTATGTCTATAAGGTTAATTTTTTTTATTACATAGGTTAACAATGAATTTATTAGGAAATAGTGATTTTGTCATTCTCAATAGTGAAATCATCATTTTTAATAGCAAAATTATCAAATTCAATAGCAAAATTATCTTTCTCTACAGCAAAATCATCATTTTACGTAGAAAAATAATCATTATTAAAAGTGAATTCATTATTTATAGCAATGAATTCATATCTATTGGAAGCAAATTTTTTATTTTGAGTAATGAAATCATTCTATAAACATGAGTATGTTTATTTTCTACTTTTTATATCCTATCTTTTTCCTGTGTCAATTTTATTAAAATTTTGATTTTCTTGTTTGTTTGCATAATTGTGATTTCATAATAGACAAATGTTTTTTAATTTGTTTTCTTTGTTTTCACTTGTTCTATTATAGGATACCTTGCTCCAAGCTTAATCAAACATTCTAACAACTTATTTGCAGAGCGTTTGCCAAAGATAATAAAAAAAATAGATAATAAAAAAAGCCAATTTCTTTTACTAACATTTTTAATTTTTCTTTCAAAGTTTCATTTTTAGTAATTACATCACATTTTATTCTATTATTTTTCTTATGGTTATGGAAATTGCATATGATTTTTCCTTGGAGTTATATTGGTGATGATACTTATAAATTATAACCATTTCCATAATTATTTGTGTTACCCAAATAGTGCCCACATATGCTCTTTTATTGGATTCACATTGGTGATGATACTCAAAAATCAGAAATGGATACTTATTTTTTATTTTCTTTTTTAGGGGTTCTATTGACTGTGGATTTCACCACCACATAGTAGATCAAACCCTATTTATTGAGGGGTATATAAATTTAAATATAGATATTTTAATTATCTAAGTAGTTATGTGTTTTAAGCACATCGTGATGTGAGGAGATTTCATGCTTGAAAACCCAAGGCTTCAATAATTGCTTTGAAATATGATATTGTTAATTGTCAACACATTAATATCTATAAAAATATGTTGGGAAATTTGGACAAGACACCATAGTGTGCATCCACTTTATCTATTTCTTCTGTGGTTCCCCCCTAGATAAGCTTGTTTAAACCTTAAGCCTAGGATAACCTCTTTTACCATTCAACTTTCATGTATCGGTTAGCGGTTAACATCGATAAACTACCTTCTACACACACTCAAAATAAGATTCAGTGGGCCATATGAATGACATGATCCTCCATGGCTAGTGCCTTGAAATATTATACCACAATTGAGAGTAAAAATGAGTTAGTGACATCGAAAGGCCCAATAGTTGTTCACAATCTTCATCCTAATTTTTCAATTTTTATGTGTGATTTATTGACTATTCATAATAGAAATTTTGTTTATTGTTTCTTTGTGTCTACCACATTCTAAAAATCCTTTTTAAAAACTAATTATTTTAATTTAAAAATTGCATCCTAAAACCAAGCCTTTATATTAAAAACTTAAAATAATTGGTTCACAAATTCATTATTTTAAGTCAACTTTTTGAGCATCATTTTGAGTCATTTTTTCCTTTTTCTTAATCATTCTTATTACTTATAAAATGGTCATGTTGAATCCTCCCAATGCAAGGAAAGAGACTTTTGGTAATGACCCCTTTCAATTCCCTCATTAAGAGCATCATGTAGAGATACATGAAATAGCTAATCAAGAAGAAGATGAAGGAAGGGCTTACTATGATGAGGGTAGCCCAAAAGTTATCCAACCTCCACCTTTCTCAAATGAATATATCATGTCTAACAAAAATGAAGAATTTATTCAAGTTTAGGGCTTTGGAGCAAAGTTATGATCCAATTTTGATGTACATAATTTAAAATATCTCATTGCAAGCAAAGATCCTTCATTATAAAATCCCAATCAACAAATCTCACAAATATCTTTAGAGGTTAGAAAATCTTTCATTCCTTCCTCATAATCTCATTCCCAAATATCTCAAGACAAAGGGAAATCTATTTCACATGAGGAGTCATCCCAAATTAGTCATGGTTTTTCCACATGAATCCATGCAAATCAAAGAAATCAAGAGATTATGAATTTTTAATCTCACTGATCAAATAATCCCTTTGGTAATCCCAACATGAATACAAATATGAATTTACCTTCACAACCCCATCCAAACAATTCAATTTTAAATATATATTCAAACTCATCAATCAAGCATCCCAAAAATTAAAACTTGAAGCCTAATTCAAGTTTATCCATCATAAAAAATCATCCAAACTTGAATATGGGTCTCTCATCTAGTTCAAGTTTAATAGATCAAAATTTTGCTATAACAAACTTGGGTATAAATCCATATTTTTAAGGTTATAATCAAATATATTTGAGTTTGAATATTCATTAAAACTCATTAATCAATACCAATCAGAGCTTTCAGATCTCACTAATCATATCCAATCAAAATCAAAGATTGAATACCTATTATATCTTGCCCAATCAAACATCAAATCCTATTTTGAGTGATGCTTCATGCACATTTAGCAATCTAAATTTAAATAATAATGTACCAAATCAATTTTTACTTGAATCAACTTCATCCAATCTAACTTCAACCAAATTCAATTCTAATCCAAAATTTTCATTTAATCCTACCCCAAATCCCAACACCTACTCAAACCAAAACCAAATGCAATCCAAAGCCAACCTTAGCTTCATAAATAAAAACACAAATTCTAACTTACACTTTAACCAAAACTAAAATAACCCAATCTAAAATAAAAACAAAACTAATTCAAACTTAGGTTATAATTAGTTTAATTCAAACTCCAACATAATTCCACAAAATAATTTGATTTTGTTTAACCAAATAGCTTTTGATCAAAAGACTAATTCTAATCCCATGTATTTTAACACTAATAGAAACAATCCAACCTTCAATCCAAATCCAAACCAACCAAATTCAAACATTACATAAAACCCCAACCTTGGTTTTAATCCAAACCAAAATCAAACCACTTTTGGTTTTTACCCAAATTTAAATCAAATGAATTTTTGTACCAATTCAAATTAAAACCTTGGTTATAACCCCAATACCTTTTCCCATCCTTAAAACCTCAACTTCAATAGTCAAACTCTAACAAATTTTAATCAATACCTTACCCAAAACCCAAATTAATTCACAAATCAACAACCTAATTCATTAATTCAAATGGACTAGCTATCCCCTTTTCTCATGCAAATTTTTTAAAATATAAAGGATATAGTTTAAGGCTTGCAAGATGGATCTTATAATCGGTAAAAACAATTTAAGTCTGAGGTAATTTGATCATATGCATATGATGTGATTAAAATGACTACACCTTTCCCCAAATATTTTGAAGTCCCAAAATTTGATATGTATAAAGGTAAAGGAGATCCTTTGTAACATCTAGCTAGGTTTTATCATGCATGTGCAAATGTTTCTTATAGCAGTGAATTCATGTTGCATTTATTTCCACAAAGACTCAAAGGCCAGGCCTTTGAATGGTTATTATGACTTTCCAAAGGATCTATCTTCACTTTTGAAGACTTATCTAAAAAGTTTGTCAGACACTTCTCTTACAATATTGAAAAAGACCTGACCACTTTAGATTTACATAACACCAAAAAATGAAATGGTAAAACTTTTGCTTCCTTCTGTAGACACCTAAATCTAGCCATTGATAAACTCTAATCAGGATTTTGACTTATTTCCACCCAAAATGCACAATTTGGCCTAAAAACACTAAAACATGTTAAATGAGTTGAAATTGATATATTCAAGTGTCAATTTTGGCTAGGGTATCACTAAATGGGGCAATACAATTTATGGGTCAACTAACTTTGATCAGTTCATTTTGAGTCAAAATGCCAATTTTACACCTGGGTGCTTTGGATTACTCTTCCCTATCAAATATTCTACATAAGACACATGCTTTTGTTATTTGTTTTTGGTAACATCCTAAATGGGAATATGGTTCCAATGCATCTGACATCACCTTCCAATTCTAATCTAATCAAATTTTGGACCAATAACAAGGCATTCTGATCAATTTGAGTAATTTATGCATAAAGTGCTTAAACATGCTTAATAGATAATTAACCCAAATCAAGGCATAATTAATAATTTCATGGAAACTTGTTGAATAATTGTTTTTAGAAATGAATATCTACATCATCAAGTGACCTCATTTCTTGGGAAGACATTCCTAGCCATAAATGCCACAAATATCAAAATTCATACCCTCCATGCCTCATCAATGCCTTCCATGATGCCCTCTATGCCTCTTAATTGCCACTTATTCCAATATAATGTTGAGGATAATTACAAACTTTATTCCAAAAATTGAATTAATCCTTAGCCAGACATCTCAATCTTGAGATGGATGGTTTAGGTTGATTCTAGACATTTGTAAAAATCTATAAATAGAGAGGCTAAGAACATCATTTTTAATCTATTTTGGTGAAAAGTTATAATACACAAAAAATTTCAATAATCCATTGCTATTAGTGTTACCATGACAAATTGATTCTAAGCCAAGCCACAAGCCAAAGGTGCCAAGGAGAGATGGAGGTAGTCAAGCTTCCATTGCCAAGGACTTCATGAGCACAAGTGGAGTAATCCACTACTACAAAGGTATTTGGAGCATCCAAGGAAGGTGAAGGAATTTTTGTGTTTTCATTCCTTGATTTTTAGTTATGTTTGTCATTTTCTTTTGTTAACTAAGGTCTCCCTAGTGTTTAGGCCTAGAGATGTTATGCTATTAGTGTGTTTATTTCATTTTATTTGTCATTTTGAAACTAACACCATACTAATCATCTTCTCTTGATTCAAATTCCTAGATCACACCTTCCTTTAGAGATGGTGAACAATGGTAAGTCATTTTACATGGTCATTTACTGAAAAAGAGCCAGATAACATTTTGATGAACAACTTAAACTCATATTTGGGACACCACTTGTTGCTTTTTTGCCTAATATATTTTGATGAGATTATTGAAAAGGGAATTCAAGTGAAAATAAATTTGATTCATAGGGGTGTAATCAAAATGTTTAAACTAGATAATAACAATTATTCAAAACCAATAGACAAACCAAAATTCTTTGGCAAAAATAAAAATCTTGTTGGAGATGGTGTAACTAATGTAAAATATATTCAAAACCCACAAACATAACTAAATAATCAATCATCTCACAACATTAAAATTCCTAGTGGACAACTACAACAAGGGAGACCTAAATGTAAGTTCACTCAATTGGGTGACACTTACTAGAATGTTTTCTAAAAGTTGGTTCATGTGAACTTGATTATATGGACAAAAAAAACCCTTTGAATAAAATGTTCCCAAACCTAATTGGTACAAAGAGGATGAATACTATGAATATCATCAGATTAGAGGGCATTCAACCATCGATGTATGCACTTAAAATAATACATTCAATACCTCATTGATAAAGGTGACATCATAATTGAAAAACTATCATCTAAACAATATAACAACCATAAATTAGGAATATACCAAGACCCATTCCCTAATCATGAGCAAGGTAAAGGTAAGCAAAAGCAAGAACAACTAGAATCAAGTAATGTTAATCAAACTAGTCATCTATTTAATTTCATAATCAATAGTGTTGATATGGTGAATATACATGTTAATGTTATTATTTTACTAAAATATGAATGTGTCATCACTATAAGACATGAAAATATCACCCTACCAAGTTTATCTCTTTCAAATATTGAACATAAGTACACCATTATTAAATATATCAAGAAAACACTAGCCAATATCTTCATTTTAAACCTTTTAAAAAAATCCCCTATGTATACAGATATTTTATATAAAGTTATTCAAAAGTCCAGTGTCCTTAAAAAAATTAATCCTACAAATTTACAAGTGTTAATAGGTTCTTTGGAAACAAATAACCAAGTAACATTTGATCATTTAGATGTTTCTACTTTAGGTTTAGAGTATAACCTCCCATTGTATATAGATGTTACTATTTATAGGAACAAGGTAAAAATATTTTTATAGATAATGGTTCGGCCCTTAATCTATGTATACTATGATTTATAAAACATATTGGGTATCCAATAAAAACATTAGAAGTAAACATCATTACCATAAAGGTGTGTGATAATAATGAGCATCAGTTTATCAACACGATCCATATAACTTTGATGGTAGGGTTTGTCATTGAGGAAATACTTGTTCATGTTCTTGATCTTGATTTACCATACAATATTCTCCTTGGACATCCATGGATTCATTCCATGAATGCTATTCAATCCACTATTCACCAATGTTTTAAATTATCCCATGTAGAAATAGAAGTAATTATACAAGGTGATCCTCATCCCTTTCAATATTACAAACTATTGGAAGGTAAGTATCAAAAATCAAACTATCTCCCAGTCAGATATGATAATTTTACCCCTATTGAGGAGTACCTTTTACTTAAAAACTATGTCAATCCTAAAATTTTATTTAAAACATCTCCCCTTGGTGGTTGGATTAATACACCAACTCCCTTTGTATCCATTGAAAAATCATTAACCCATGAAACATCTAGTTTACCATCCAAAGAAGCTTCAAATACACTATTTGAGCAAGCTTCAAATGAACTATCCATTGAGAAAGCTTCCAATAATCCTTCTATTGAGTAAACATCTAATCCATCACCTTCTAAAAAATGATCCTCATCTATTTCTTCCCATTTTAAAATTATTGATAAAGGCATGAATGAGTACATCATTCAAGATATTTACATAATTATAATACATACGAATACAAATGAATATGGTTGACCACACAATCTAAAGAATAAAAGAATGGTTAAGAAGCTCGGTTAAACAAAATTTATTGAGGGAGGCCTTCTTTCTGATGAACATATTGATGATCCAATTTTTTCTTGGCTTTATTCTAATGATTTTTATACTTGTTTTTCCACCAATAAATATCCCACTAAACAATCCATCTATGTAAAATATTGAACTATAAAGGCAAAGGTCTTAGTATCCATGAACAAGGTGACATCAAACCTATAATACTAAAAGAAAATAAGGTGATGCATAGTGTAGGATTTACCCCACTTAATATACATCTTATGATCTCCCAAAGTGACTCTTCTAGTGAGTTAGAAGATGATTCTTTAGACAACGATATGTGTTCCATAATTAGCTATTTTGAAGATCTCACCCTTACCAACCTCTTCTATGAAAATGTCATCCTAACACTTGACCTTGCATATCCATATCTAATACAATGGGACCAATTATCCATGCCTCAACTAGACCATTTTTATAATGATGAAACTATATCTAAATTCTTGAGAATGAGTGACCAAATTCCATAAGGTGACCACAAGAAAGGATTTTTAATACAGCTATCAGATTCAACATATTTTGGGGATAAAAAATTACATGACTCTATCAATTCCACATCCACATACAAACAAGAATAATTTGCATAAGATTTCCATCTTCCTAAACCACCCATGGATTATAAAGATGAATCAAGTCAACTTGTTTAAGAAACCATTCCTATAAACATCAGTACCAAAGATGATCTGAACATTGTAAAACTTGTTATATCACTCAATCAAGAAGAAATGATATATTTACATTGTTTCTTTATGAGTTTTATGATGTATTTGCATGTTATTATGTAGATATGCTAGGGTTAGTTCCATAATTAGTATTTGATCACCTTTTGGTGCATCTAGATGCAAAACTAGTCAAACAAAAACTCCAAAAGATGCATCCCAAGGTTGCAATATTGGTCAAAGAATAACTAAATAAGTAGTTAGCAGTTGGTTTTATATGTCCTATTGAATATTTATACTAGATATATAACATTGTACTAGTGTTGAATAAACATAAGGGAATTAGAGTATGTACAAACTTATATGATATAAATAAAGTATGCCCAAAGGATTATTTTCCATTACCTAACATAGATATGATTGTAGATTCAACTGTAGGCCACGAGATGCTATCTTTCATGGATGATATTTTAGGCTATAATCAAATAAAAATTACTATTGAAGATCAACATAAAATTACCTTTACAACTCCATGGGGAACATTCTATTATTAAGTGATGCCTTTTGGTTTGAAAAAGGTTGGGGATAAATATCAGAGGGTAATGACTATTATTTTTCATGACATGCTTAATGATATTATGCAAGACTTGTAGATGATATTATGGCTAAGTCTAAATCTAGGGAAGACCACCCTTAGGTTCTTCACCATATTTTTGAATGCATGAGAGAATATAAAATGAGGTTGAATCTAAAAAAATGTTTGTTTGGTGTAATATTAGGAAAGTTGTTAGGATTCATTGTTTCATAGAATGATATTTAAGTTAATCCTTCAAAAGTGTCAGATATCATGGATATGCCTCCACCTAAAAATCTTAAACAAATTAAACATCTATAAGGGAAATAATAGGTAATCAAAAGATTAATTTCTCAACTTGTAGACATCTGTCACCCATTCACCTTTTTTTGGAAAAAGGATACTCTTTTTACATGGACCAAAATTATGAAAAGGCATTTAAAAACATTAAATAATTTATTTCAAACCCACCAGTGTTGATTCCACCTACTATGGATAAACCTTTTTTATTGTACATTTTAACTACTCAACATGCACTTAGAGCACCATTATCACAACATGATGATCATGGGAAAGAACAAGTAGTTTATTACTTAAGTAGAACATTGATATCATATGAGTTAAATTACTCTCAATTCAAAAAATCTTGTATTACAATGGTTTTGGTTTCAAAAAAACTATGTGTATGCATCTAAATTCGCTCACCTACATTATTGTCACTAATGTTCCTATTAGTTGATACTAATTCTTCTTAATCTAATTTATCTCGCTAATATACCCCCCTTCTTGGTCATTTATATAATGTCCTCCCTCAATATTTCTTAATATACTAACTATAGTCTTATGCCACATCATCATTAATTTTTATAAATCCCCATTATCCTGATCCTAATCCTATTTATCTATTATTTCGGATTTTTAAATTCCCATGACCCCACCTAACCACCTACACTAGCCTATCTCTAGTCTCTCCTATAACCCTAGTCCCTAATCCTTACCTAATACCTATCTAATCTATCCCTAATCCTAATTAACCCATAAGAGGATTATATAATTGGAGGATTATAGAATCTTCCTTATTATGACCCCTCCTCTCTATAAGCCTCTAAATCTAGAGGCTTCTAAGGAATTTTAAATTTCTTGGATAATCTACCACCCTTGATCTCCCCCAACCAAGTTTAAAACTCAACCATTGATCTTTCCATCCCTCCTCTATTTAAACAAGCCTCCTCCTCCATGGAGAAGGATATAACCAATTCATAAAGTCTCCATGCCAAACTAATCTCAAGCATCCTTCATCAACAATCTTCATCATGACATAATAATGTCCAATCTGAGTCTAAGATAACATCTCATCCAATCTCTTATTTTTCATTTGTTTGATCATGATTTGGAGTATTTAACTTTAGGATCATAATGCTAGTTTTCATTGTGATTTTATCTATTTGCATTTGATTCTAATGGCTATAGATTATAACTAAGTATTTTTGATATTTGGGTTTAGAATTTATATTTTTAAATCCATATAGAGCTCAAAACTCTTCTACACTATGGCATTACATGTTTAACAATCACACCAAAATCATTAACAAAATTGACCTTCTTAAATATCTCTTATCAAAAACCACTCTAACATGCAAGATGGATAAGTGGGTCATGCTTCTTAGTGAGTTTGATTTAGAGTATGTTAACCAAAAATTAATCAATGGGTAGGTTCTGGTAGATGTATTGGCAAGAGCACCATTCAACAAAAAAGAACCTCTCATTGAAGAATTCCTAGATGATACAATCATGTATATAGATGCATATTTAGTTTGGCATCTTTTCTTTGATGGATCATTTATAAATCATGGATCTTAGGCAGGCATATTACTAGTAACACCTGATGGGGATTGCATTCTTAAAGCATTCCAGATTGAATTCCCTTATACAAATAGCATATCAAAATATGAAGATATCATAGTAGCTATCAAGATGACAATCTAGTGGGGAATCCAACATCTCCTTATTTTTGGCAATTCCAAGCTTATCATAAATCAAATAACTAATGAATTCCAATCCCATGATAATAAACTAATCCCTTATAAGAGGATGGTGGATATCTTGAAATCATATTTTGAGTACATCCAATTTGAATAAGTATATAAAGGATAAACAATCAAGAAGTAAATGTTATGGAAATAATTGGATCCCTACTATATTTAAGCATAAAACATAATTTTTTTTTGTTTGAGTGCTTAAAGATACCTGTTTATGATACACCCAATTTAGAACTAGTTTGAGATGTGGTCAATCCCACTTCTCCATGGTACACTAATATATATACATACCTTCTTAACCATACACTCCCATCTAACTTATCCTCTACCCAATTCAAATCATTCATTCAATGTACATCTCGCTATACAATCCTTGACAACACCCTATATCATCATAGTTATGATGTAACCCTTCTACACTATTTAAATTCTAAATAATCTAGTTTGGGAAGTAGAGAAGTTCATGAGGGAATTTGTGAATTACATTCAAATGGTATGGTCTTTATGAAAAAGATTATTCAAGTAGGTTATTATTAGATAAAAATGGAATTTGATTCATGTGCTTCTGTCAAAAAATTTGTACCCTGTCAAAAACATGGAGAGCTTATCCATAGTCCTTCATAAGCTTTGTAACCTATAAAAACACCTTGGTATTTTTCCACATTGGGAATAGATCTCATTAAGAAAATAAATCCTAGTTCCTCTAATGGACATAAACATATTATAACTATAGCTAATTAATTTAATAAGTGGGTCAAGTCAATGCCACTTACTTATGTCACTAGAAAACAACTTTCCAAGTTTATCCTCAACCACATTTTTTGCCGCTTGGTATTCCTTCTACTCTCATTTATAACAATGGTAAATCCTTAAAAAATAAATATGTTAAGACCCTTTACCAAACTTATCATATCAAACACCAATGGTCTACTCCTTATTACCTACAAGGCAATGGCCAAGTTGAGGCAACAAACAATTTTTTTTTGAAAATTTTCAAAAAAGTTGGTCATGACTAATATACACAGTTATATCTTGCCCTTTGGGCATACTACACTAGTATTCACACACCCATAGGGGAAACCCCTTATTCCCTTGTTTACAGTAGTGAGTCTATTCTTCCTATTGAAGTTGAGATTCCATATTTTTTAATATCATTACAAAAAATCATAGATGAAGAATCATATCACATTTCACACCTAAATAAACTCAACCTCTTAGATGAGAAATGACTTAATGCTTTAAAAAATATGCAAGTTTATGATAATTGCCTTAATCGTAGCTATAATAAGTGGATTAAATCTAATAAATTTACAATTAGAGATCTTGTTCTCAAGGAGAATCAATGAAAAACTAATGCTAAGAGAGAAAAGAAAGGAAAATTTGAGCCTAACTAGTTAGGTCCATACATTGTTATTGCCAAATATGGATCAAGAGCTTATAAATTAGCAACAAATGATGGAGAGGAGATTAATGAGCCTATGAACATCATTCACCTTTAAAGGTTTTATGATTGAATATGTTCCATATTATATTATTGGTATATCCTTAAAAATAAAAATATATTTAAAAAATCCAAAATAAAATCATCAAAATATAAAAAAATGAGTTAAAACGCAAAAAAATGTGTACATAGATCTTTCAGATGTGAAAACTAGTTTACTAGCAATTTGGATAAGTACCATGGTGAGAACTAGACTTCTGGCACCCTGTGTAAACCATTGTCTATATTCACCCTATTTACTTGGGGGCATCACTTTTCAGTCATCCATTGTATATTTCTAGGTTCATCATTTTGTCAATTGCTAGTTGTTTATTCTATAGCATGCTAAAGTTCAGGGTTATTCTTCCTATATGTGAACCTGCATTCTTGATCATGATACTATAAAAATGTCTATTATATCCCTTGTTTAAAAAATAAAAAAAAATAAGAAAAACAACACAAAAACATTTCATAAACATCAATCTTGATACATATATCATTTCTCAAATATCTTCTAAATCATTCGCTCCTTATTAGGTGGTTCATTCAAACATACTTTTTCATCCAACATAATGCTTCATCAATCATCCACTTTCTCATCACTTCTAATATTAGAACTACATCTAAATTTATAAACCCACATAGACGTTATCTAAGGTGAATTATGTAGGCAATGCTTAGAGATATGAGGTCTTTAGGGTTAGCTCAGCCACCGCCTTCCCCATCATCCATTTCCCCAAACATAGATTAGCTTATCCTTTGGCTTTCCCCTAAATTGTTTGGTTCATATCCTTGCTATTGGTTCCAATTGTCTAGTCTTTGTTTCATTTGTCTTTATTTATAAAATTTTAACGTTTTACACTATTTATTTGTTTTCATTGATTGTATTATTTGTTTTCTATCTCTAAGATTTCACTTGGTTATGTTTATCCATTTATTTATGCTTGGTCATTAAATTGGTTATTTTAATTCATTTTATCTCTAGCTATTCTAGATGGTTATTTTCCTTTCTATTGTCAAGTGTGTTCAATTATTAAGTTACTCTTTGCTTAGTTATCTATGTCATTCTTGTTTAAAAATCTTGTTTTTGTGTATGCTACAATCATTTAAGAATACATTTGTTTACATTATCATTTTTAAAATAATTTATATTACTCTTGTTTTCATGTCTTATTGATACTTATTATTTTTTTGTGTTTAATAAAGATTATTTTGAGAAATGCATGTATAGTATTGTTATGACTATATCATGATGTACTTTGCTAAAACCAACTTAATTCTTTCTTTTTGTTCACATGCTTAAAACATCAATGTTCATCATGACTATTTAATATCATTGGTGGTACTATGTTTTATGCTATATTAAAAATCAAGTTGCTCAAAGTTCAAATATTATTAGAAATCTAATACAAATAATGGAAACAAAAGAAATGCAGTTATGTCACATTCTACATATATAGACATCATATAATCATTACTCATACATCCATAATAAATATGCTAAAATAATTAAAACATGCTAGCATAACTTAAAATTCATGAAATATAACCAATGCTACCATATATCCATACATATATTAAATCATGTATAAAATCCATGTAAATTAATAACACAGTCCATCAAAGCTCAAAATCCAGAGTACAAAGTCTCATAAAATCAACATGAATATATATATATATATATATATATATATATCAAATGTGTCTATAAAAAAGGCACATCTCAAAATATGTATACATCAATGAATCCATCTATCAAAATATCCCTTGTATTTATGTCTCATCTTATCTCTCAGATGGAGTGTCTAATCTCAAGAATAGTTCTCCACATCATGGTGTGCCTTGTGAAGGACCCAACACATGTTGTACCTATCCCACTGACCTCTCTAACTCCACTAGATGAATAGATCTAGTAGATGTTAATCATCTCAAAGAATAATCTCTAGAATATGGTGCCCTCTGGTCTTGTGGTACAACCCCCTCATATAATCTCCTATAGTATATAGCCTACTCCATGGCCCTTATCACTCTATCCAAAGTGGTTATCTATCCCTCTTTAGCTAATAACACTCTAGCCTCTACAAGCTTAGTCCAAACTGCATCCCTCTCTTGCCTGTATCACTATGTGAGTATTGTGTCATCTGACATTCGGGTCCCTATCTCATGAATAATCAATCCGATATCTATGACATCACCATCCATCCCATCTATAATACCATGTAGCCTATCCATATTGGAATGTAGTCATCTAATCTCAATAGTCTAATCCCCTCACAATTTATTACACCCTATAACCTATCCACCTCTTGGTGTAATCCATTTATCTCTCTATATCGAGCCCTAATCTCCTCTCATAGTCTATCCATTAGTGCATACTCCTCCTTAGATCTAAAAGTGTGTGAAGACCCAGCCAAATCCCCTCTCTATAACTGGGTGTCATGTACTACTTTCATGGTAATGTCTTATCTTACATCATCATCCTCCTCACTCTCTACCTCTACCAATGAGGTATCTCATCCAATCCTCTACTCTATATCAACATCCATCCTTGTATCAATGTCAACCCATGCCTCACATAAAATATCAATATCCTCCACATCTATGATTTACACCTCATGTAGGTGACTAGCCTCCATAGTAAATCCTTTTTCATGTGCTCATTCCCATCCCATACTTCCTATTATAACCTTCCTAATATGGGCTTCCAATCCTATACCTCATGGCTATCTACTCAAACTAGCCACCAACCTCTACCTCCATGTCGATGTTGATGTGTATGGAATAGTAAATCTCACTGGTCTCTATCATTCCCACCAATTTTCATACTCATTAATCACCCCATCATCAATAAAATCTCTCTAAAAATCCATCTAATAGTTTGTAACTATGTCTATCTATGATCGGTTATGGTTGGATCAATCATCATACCTAATTGTGGTCTCTCCCTTACTAAATGTTTAAAAACATGTGGTCTAATTGGTATATGATACCTCACACCAAACTATCTCATCACCATATCTGGGTGATATCTCTTTATAGTATACACATGTCTCCCAATGATGTATCAAGGGGTCATCATGTAGTCCATGCGTAGATCCTCATGTGGCCACTGAAACACAATCTCCCTATAAGGTCTCTAGGTTATCTAATCATCACCTACCTCATCAATCACCCTCTTGTATAACTCCATATATCTTAATTGTGGTCTCTATACCCAAATAATCACATGCCATCCATATGCAAATGCCTCATCCTCAACCTATATGCTTATATAACCAACTGACCTATCAATCATAATGTGTTCCTTGCACCAAACCTATAGTAATGTTGATGGCCCAATCTTTAACTAACCTAAATAAACAAAATGATGTAAATCATGGTATAAGTGTCATAAAACACATGGAACCCATGTGAATATCTCTCCCATATCCATCATACCTCCAATCACATTTAATAATCTAATAGGACATAGCCTCCCACTTTTGTCAAGAAATAGCATGCCACTAAATAGAATCAAAACATCACCAAAAATCAAGTATAATTTAACATCCTATGGACCCTATTCCCAATAAACACCTCTACCTCATATTAGGACACCCAAAATTTGATACACATCCTCTAGTGTAATTATCATCTCTTCCATCAACAAGTGAAATTTACTCATCTCACTATGCCATCTCTCTTCCAATGCTATCAATTAAGATCTATCCACTCGAACCTATGACATATGTGTAATATAAGATAGTCTACTCACCTCTAGTATGCCAAACTCATACTTGATGAAGCTTTCCATACACATCATCATTTTAGATCTATGCTCTTGTGTCACCAGTAATGGTAATACCTCCTATAAATCATAAATGTTAGAATTTAATTAATTTTACTCAACATTAAATTTATCATTACCACTACATTATAAATACTAAAAAAAAATAAAAAAAACTCAATTACACAATTTTTTTATTCCATTCCATTGTATCATTCTTCTTTCAACACAAAATCAATACTACAATTTGTAAATTTGTTCTTGATATTTAAAAATTCACTTGATACCCCTTCTCAAAAAATTGATACTACCCCAAGTGAAATCACTTCTAACACCCATGATTTCATTGCTAGGTTTCATAATTTTGCTACTACTAAAATAGCAAAATTGTCATTTTTATCTAAAACAAAATTGTTACCCTATTTTGTGATTTTGCTGCCATGTTTAGTGAAATCATTGTTTACCCCAAAAAAATCATTGCTTTCAATGCCAAAATCATCATTTTGACAATAATGATTTCATTTTTTTTAAATTTAAGCCCTAATAAATGCTAATAAATACAAAAAATTTCAAAAATTAAATTCGCTTACCAGAGGTCCACTCCTCTCAAGTCTCTAGAATCTCTTCACTCACTTTGTTCGGTGGTCATGGCGTGGAATATGGTCCATGTTTCCTCATAAGTCTTAAAGTAAATCTTTCAAATCACAATTCTTAGCAACTAACCTTGATAATTAAATGACACAAATGATTTTTCAATCACTGTTTATTCTAATTATGTTCTTATACACTATCAAATATTATTTCCCCCCATCCCCTCATCCAACTCATTTATTCATTCATTTTAAAAATTTCACAGGCACTTAAATCAATTCATTTAAAATTTATTTTTTAAATATTACAACTATCTATCTACATAAAATATACACAATCATTTACAATTTCACTCAATTGACCCATGATTCATTATTAAAATATTAAGCGTGCAATCTCTAAATAGTTAAACTATTATTTTTTAAACTTCCACTAGTTTTAATCAGCTAGCGGCAAACTTTTTACACAACCAAAATCTTGTAAGTTTAACATAGATTCTAAAACAATTTGATTTATCCACTGTCCAACTCTTTTGGTCCATTTTTTCTTTACATCAATTTTGAATGTTTGTCTATTTTATCACACAAACCCTCGAAGGGGCATCATCATACTCATTTTCACTCATTTGGGGAAAACTTTTCCTTTTTAATCATCAACAATCTAATTCTTCTACTATTATTTGAAATAGTATTATTTTGCAACACATTTCAAAGAGGGGTAAATGTAGACACCTAAATTTTATTTAGTATTGAAATGCACCTAAATTTATTAATAATTATTCTTAAATTAATTCATCATATCTCCCTCCAAATTTAAATAATTGAATTAGTCAATTATGCACACTTTAATCCTTATTTTAAATATAAAATCTGGATTTTACACCTCATTAAAACATCTCCCACCTTTTTCTCCCTCATCTCAACCAAATCCACAACTTTTTCAACCTCTTATGACTCATCCCCTGAGTTGTCAAGAAAATTGACTTAGTCCTATTGACTCGTCTAACGAACCCCATACTTCTCTCTACCATTTGAAATGGTATTCATCCTCATAAGTGAGGACTCATTAGCCACTATTGATTATTTGGATCATTTAATAAATCCAAATAATCCTCCACTATTGGATCTTCCTCCAAAAATCTATAAATAAACTTTAAAAACTTCATTTTGAAGTGTGAAAAATTATAATCAAAGGAGAACATATAGATAAAGGATCCTATCAATCACAATCACAATCTAAAATTTAGAGTTCTATACATAAGTGAATCAAAATGAATCAAGGCAAATCAAAGATTTGTTTTCACACCAAAACTCTACATGTTATCCTTTGCATTAGAAGAGTGAGCATCACATATTCAAAAGAGTAAATTGAATGTATATCGTAAAGGAAAAATATTGCATATTCAAAGCGTAAAGTTTGTGATTATTTTTTTCTTCATTTGTTGCTCTACCATAGTTTAAATTTAGCCTATAATAAGATTAGATTATTTTCTTAGCACTTCTAAATTTAATTCACATATTTATGGCATGCCTGGTGGGACCTTCTCTCATCTTTTTCATCTTTTGATAATCATTTTTGCATTTAAGTAGCATTTATTCATTTTATTTTTATTGTATGTTTGTATATGCATTTAATTTCATATTTTTAGTGCTAATATGAACTATAGGTTGCTATCAGGAATTTTTTATTTAACTATGTGTGCTCCACTATATAACAACAAATTCAAAAACATAAATAGTTAAATTATAGGCCTTCACAATGAATTTGTTCATCTGCACAATGAAATTTTTTTATTTATCATTTTTTTATGCTTTCTATTCTATCTATAGGGTTAACAATGAATTTGTTACGAAACAATGATTTCATCATTCTTGGTAGTGAAATCATCATTTTCAATAGAAAAATTGTCTTTCTATGCAATGAAAGCATCATTTTATAAATCAAAATCATCATTATTAGAAGTGAATTCATCATTTATAGCAACAAATTCATTTTTGTTGGAAATAAAATTATTGTTTTGAGCAGCAATTTTTTTTTGTAAACATGGGTTTATTTATTTTCTTCTTTTTTTATTATGTCTTTTCCCCATGTCAATTTTATTACAATTTCACTTGTATTGCTTATATGCATAATTATGATTTTGTAATAGAGAGGTGTTTGTTGCTTTGTTTTATTGGTTTTCACTTGTTCTATTTTTGGATACCTTACTCCAAACTTATGCAAACATTCTAACAACTTATTTGCATAATGCTTGTCAAAGATAATCAATAGAAAATGATAATCAAAAAGCAAATTTATTTTACTAACATTTTCAATTCCACTTTCAAAGTTTCATTTTTATTAATTACATCAAATTTCATTTAAATATTTTATTTGTAGTAATGGAAATCATGTATGCCTTTTCCTTAGTGTCATATTAGTGATGATACCCAATTAGTACTTAGAAATAAAAAAAACAATTCTATAATTATCTTTGATACCCAAGTAGTACTCACGTATGATATTTCATTGGCTTCACAATGGTGATGATACTCAAAAATAAAAAATAGATACTTAATTTTATTTTCTTTTTTAGTGGCTCTATTGACTATAGATTTCACCACCATGTAGTAGGCTAAACCCAATTTACTGGTGGAGTATATAAATCAAGATCAATCTGTTTAATTGCCTAAGTGGTTATGTGTTTTAAGCACACTATGATGTGAGGGGATTTCATGCTCCAATACCTAGATTTTTAATAGCTATCTTGAAATACAATATTATCAATTGTTAACACACTAAAACCCCTATGGTGATGTTGGAAACTTTAGGATAAGACCCAATAGTGTGCATCCAATTTATCTATTTATTCCTTGATTTTCCCCCTAGATAAGCTTTTAGGATTGACATAGTTTTTAAGCAAAGGATATTCCTCAATAGGGGTAAAATTACCATCTATGACTGGGAGATATTTTGATTTATTACTTAACTTCCAATAGTTTATAATATTTAAAGGGGTAAGGATCACCTTGTATAGTTACTTCCATTCCTGCATCAAAGAATTTTAAACATTGGTGAATAATAGATGGGATAACATTCATGGAATTAATCCATGTACGTCTAAGGAGAATATTGTATGGTAAATCAAGATTGATAACATAACAAGTGTTTCCTTAATGATAGACCCTACCATCAAAGGAAGATGGATCATGCCAATAAACTGATGCTCATTATTATTGTATGCTTTTATGGTTATGATGTTTGATTCTAATTTTATTATTACATACCCAAGATGTTTTTTGAGTCATAATATACATAGATTAAGGGCCAAATAATTATCTATAAAAACCTTTTTTACCTTGTGCCTATAAATAGTAACCTATATGTACAATGGAAGGTTATGATCTAAACCTAAATGAGAAACATCTAAATGATCACAATTTATTTGGTTATTTGCTTCCAAACAACCTATTAACACTTAAAATTTTTTAGGATTAATGTTTTGAGGGAAATTATACTCTTGAAGAAATTTATAAAAAATATCTTTATACACAGGGGATGTTTTGAGAAGGTCTAAAATGGAGATATTGGCTAGTGTTTTCTCAAGATGTCTAATAATGTTTTACATATGTTCACTATTAGAAGGAGATTCACTTCGTAGGGTCAGATTTGTGCATCTTGTGGTGATGACACATTCATATTTTGGTAAAGTAATAACATTAACATGTTTATGCACCATATCAATGTTACTGATTATGGAATCAAATGGATGACTAGCTTGATTAACATTACTTGATTTTGGTTGTTCTTACTTTTTCTTACCTTTACCTTACTCATGATTAGGGAATGGGTCTTGGTATATTACTAATTTCTATTTTTTATGTTGTTTAGATGATGGTTTTTCAATTATGATATCACATTTATCAATGAGGTCTTGAACGTAGTGTTTTAAACACACACACATAGATTGGTTGTATGCTTTCTAATTCGATAATATTCACAATATTCATCCTCTTTGGACCAATCAAACTTGGGAACACTTTATTCAAAGGGTTTTATGTTTGGCCATATAATCAATTTCACATGAACCAAATTTAAAAAAATATTCTCATAAGTGTCACCCAATTGAGTGAACTTACGTTTAGGTCTCCCTTATTGTAGTTATCCACCAATATTTACACCAGTTACACCATCTCCAATAAGATTTTTATTTTTGGCATTTTTATTTTTGGTGAGTAATAATAATAATCATAATAAAGTGCAAAATCTTAATCAAGCAATCAAAGTTATATCCATAAGTGAATCAAAATGAATCAAGGCAAATTAAAGAATTTTTCTGCACCAAAATTCTAATCATTCCCTTTTGCATTAGAAGAGTGAGAATCACATATTCAAAAGAGCAAATTGAATGTAAATCATAATGGAGAAAGTTTACATAAAGGCATAAAGTTTATGATTGTTGTTTTCTCTATTTGTTGATATATATTAGGTTGAATTTAGTTTAGATTAAGATTAGTTCATTTATTATCACTTCTAATTTAATTCACATAATTGGCATAGACTAAGGAATTACTATAAGTGACTGGTAGCAAATCGAGAAGGCCATGCCCATATAAGGCAAGTGAATAGGTGAGAGGTGTGTACAAGATCCATATGTGTACACAAGAGTCATGTAGGTTAAAGATAAGTCACTAATAATATTTTCAAGTGTCTAATATCATATTTATATATCTACAAATGTCGCTTTTTATTATATTATTGAAAAAAATCTAGAATAAAAGGATAGACATATTTCATACCTTAGTGTGTAGCCACTCTTTAAATCTGGGAGAAGTCTTCATGTGTCTATATTACTCCATGAAAACCTAAAATGAAACATGAAAAAATTAATGTCCATATTTAATATAAAAATATAATTAAATTAGATCAATGAAACATTTAAAATTTGAGGAATGAGAAAGGAATCCACCTATAAGTAGGTGAACTGTGTTCCCCTCTGTAACATTGGAGATTAGGGTGATTATAACCCAATGGAGAATATAATGGGGTGATTATGACTCGAGATGGAGTTCATTGTTAGATCCATTGATTGGGAAGATAAATTACATAACTATCATGAATATGGAGTAATGGAACTCTGTTTAGTAACCCCAAACTTTTCAAATACTTCAATGTTACATCTATACACTTTCAATACAAAATTCAATATATGTAAATGCTATTAAATGATTATATATTTTTAGAAATGTTCTCAATTTTTATTTTTAGATAAGTTATTTTCAATAAATATCCATCATCTCAAAAGGGGGACATCATAATGGGATTTTATAAGCAATACATTTTCAGTTTTGTCAACTTACAATGTGTAAAAATTTAGAAATTTTAGATTACGGGGGTATTTAATTATCCTATGCACTCCATTATTGTAGTTAATTAAGCATAGACACACTTGTGAGAATACATTATAAGGATTCAAATAGTTTTCAAAATATCACATTTGGCACTCTACACAATATAGGAGGCATGATATGCATTCATGACGATGCTACTACTTTTCAAAAATCAGTTTTTAAGAATAAAACATCAATGAATTTATAAATTTAAAGTTTGAATCTAGATCCATCTACAATGGTGTGATTAATATTTTTCAAGTTAACCAACATCTGATCTTAGTGATTCTCTATGCCTTGGGTTGCAATTTTAATGAGCCATGTAATGGTTTCCACCTCTTCTATTTCAATTTTTCAAGTGAACTAACATCTAAGCTTAGTGACACTCCATGACTTGATTGTAATTTTAGTGAACCAATTTATTGGTTACCATCTCTTTGCACATTTTTAGAGTGATATATGAGGGTTGGACCATACATATTTCCAACTCAAACATCTACATTTATTTTTTAGATTAAGACTTGATCACTCTCAATTCAACACTTCTCCACATGCCTCAACAAGGGGGAATGCACATCTCGATGACAAAGACACACTCAATTATAACATTTACTTTAGTAATATATGCATCACTAGAGTAAATGTGTGGGGGGGGGGAATCTAGACACTGAGATTTAATCAATATATGCTTGATAAAGCTTGTTCTTGACATCTTTACCTTTCTTAGCCAACTCACCATTTTGATAACCATTTATCTATATGAGATCCTTATAAGTCTATAAATTAATATGAACATATTTCAAACTTCCCTAATTTATTCCTAAATATACCTAATTAGCAAATACTTCATTGTCAGTATAGTTTCAAAATCATATATATAATTTGGATAAGTGTGCACCAGATAGAAAGGGACACACTACATACCTATCCCCTAATGTGGACTTGTCTCCTACACTCTAATGAATAGTTTTTCAAAATGACATGATTCCTAATAACCATCACACATGCCCATAAGGTCAGTTATCATAAATAATTCAAATAATCTCCTATAAGAGAGAATAAAGTGTCTCACTTGAAACCCACGATTAAACTAACTAACACTCTCTTGAAAAGGCAATTCAAAAGCATCTATATAATAAAAAAATAGATCTACTACAATTTTGATATAATAATATAGTCATTGTCTAAGTTACATTGTTTATTTTAATTTAAGGACATTCTTTGTTAAGCATTCTAATAATTTTTTTAGTTGCATCCATATATGATATTCCCAAAAGAGATAACTACATTATCTTGAGGTCTATGTTATAGATAAAATTTTCACCCTTGAGAGGGTGATTCAATCCCT
Source organism: Torreya grandis (assembly GCA_037957365.1). NCBI lineage: Eukaryota > Viridiplantae > Streptophyta > Pinopsida > Cupressales > Taxaceae > Torreya > Torreya grandis. The sequence continues at coordinate 4,811,762 of JARHVA010000441.1, forward strand.
CTCAACTTGAGCTATGCAATGGGAATGATCCAAGGTTGTGGGTGACCTTAAAAGTTGATCAAGCTTCTAGATTTTGGGCTAGCTCCAAATTACAACACTTACACTAACTACTATAATATTTGATTGACATGGAAAAGGGAGAAATTAAGATTAAATATAATAAAGAAAATAAAAGGTGATGCATCAAACATGAGGTCCTCAATTTTTTAAGAATACACTATGAAACTAAGTTACAATCTGATTATGTTATTCCAAAATAGTCCCAATCACACTAGTGTTTCAACATGAAGGTTAATAAGGTTGTAAGGGTTTAGGATGATCAACCAATATGTTCTAGTAGAAAAAAATAATGGTTTATCAGTTTTTTAACTAATCAAACTAGGTATGACACATCACATGACCTATGAAAGGCAAAAAACTTACATTAAGGCATGAACATGAAGGACATATGCAATGAATTACATACACTATCACTAAGAATTCATCAAAACAACACAATCAAAATCATTATTTTTATGATGAAGATAGAATATCCATATTGAATTTATTTCAATAAGCAAGTACAAGACTTAATTTTGGTAGGGATTCACTATAACCAATGTGAGGATGCTTTGGAAATCCATACAAGGCTACCTATATAGGAAAGTGTGAGCAAGAGAGAGAGAGATGGGGCCTAAAAACTCATGGACAAGTGTATTATATCATGAGGGTAGTTTAAATATAATAACTTGAGTAGAACAAAAGTCTTGAAGGTTGTCATCAACATGTGCATGTTTATTTCATGATGTGCTCTCTCAAATTAGTGTAGGAGGTTACTTAAACAAATTTGGGTTATTGAATGTAACTAATCATTATTTAAGATACAACTCCACACTTTCAAGGTCATTATATAATGTTTTACTTACATTTTACATGATCAATAAGTTTATACACCACTTCCCTGTAAGTTTTGTGACCTCTCTTTCATTTCTCCTTAGTATGCAATCTTCACTAGCTCTTTTTAGGCTCAAAATTCTTAAAAATTAGTTTTCAAGATCATGAATTAAAAAAATTCATAAACACTCCTAATTACCTTAAAAACTTATTTAAACCAATATTAGTGCTTCAAATTTTTTCTAGCACTCCATTTCATACCTAAACCCTTCAAATGGCTTCATTTCCTTGTAGCCCTTAAAATAGGTAAAGCTCCTTGTGTAGGATAGTGTATAGATGATCCTAATAAATTTATAATATATTTGAGGACCTAGTATGTTTTTAAAACTCCATGCCAAATTTCATGGCCTGAATTTGAGTGGAAGTTTACTTGTTTTCCCCTTTTTTCTTTTCAATTAGGTCTCCATTAGCCCTTTAGCCTAGAAGATTGAGATTTTGATTGATTGACCTCCCACACATGTAAAACTTATATAAAGTGTGTGATTTAATTTAAATATCCTATAACAATTATTCATGTGAAATTTTGACCTCTAAGACCTTGTGGAGATATGAGAACCATGAAATGGTCCAAGAAACTAGCCCTTTTTCAAGCCTTTTTTAGACTGCCTTTAAAAACCAAACCTATAGGATCACTTCCAAGGTGTAATATATGGATTTTTAGGTCTGATGAGGTATAATACAATAAAAATCATCGTTCCAAATAGTTTTTAAGTGTTAAATTTCTTAAAACCATACATTTCACCTCAAACCCCAATAAAACATGACATTAAATGCATTATGTATAGTTACAGGTACAAGCAAAGTACATGGTGAGGACATTCATGGAGTATAAAATGTTTTTTTATAGATTTTAGGAAAAAAAAATTCATTTTAGGAACTTTAGAGTTCTTAACTATTATTCATAAACCTCGAGACCTCAAATCCTAAACCAATGCCACAAATTAATATTAAAATATAATTTTAAACTTTTATTAGGAGCTAAAATTCCCATGCATATCCTCTGTATAGATCTAATCACAATAAAGTGCCTCTCAGGTTGTAACTAGACAATTTGGGAGTGGTTTACCATCTTAGCCTTTGTTCATAAAGTTTGGAGGACTAAAACAAAAAATAATGATATAATATTGAATAATTATGACCTATTAACCATATATTAAATATAATATACCCCATTTAATATGTCAATATCATACCAAACACTTGAAAGTTTGGTTTGAAATGTCTTCCTACACCTAAAGAGCTCAAAGAGGTCTCACAAGCCAAATTAGTCATTTTATTGCAGTTAACTATTTATAAATGCATCTTTAGTGTCTTTTAATTCATTTTAAACTTAATAATGTATTTATACTCTCACTTTTATTCCCAAAAAATCATTCTTTTCATGACTGTGTGTAGTAGCCTATGTGTTTGGTTTTAGGCTCTGTAGGACTAAACAAACCTACAAGTCTTAATACCAATTTCATATACTCTGATGATAGTATGAAGTCATGATAGAATTATAATATCATTAAAATATGAATTTAATCCTTCCATAGTCTTATCCTCTCTCAAACTAAAAAGACACCTTTCACTCAAGGCAGACCTGTTTATGGCAAATTGACTATGTCTGTAGGGTTCAAGTGGGTATATCTTAACCAATCTCTTTTATTATTAATTAAAGTTTAATTTTGATGTAAAATGACCTCATTAAATTTTTAATCACCCAAAACTCCAATATCACCATATTCACTATGTATTCTTCTCTCAAGTTTGAAACCAACTTACTTACCCACACAAACCTACACATGGTGATTATAGTTTTGATTGCATCTTAAAGAGTTTTAGGGTATTAATATAAAAACTGAGAAAAAACATACCTTTTTTTATTTTTGAGTTTATTGATCTTTTTTTGGAGTTTGAAACCCTTTTAGGACCCTGCATCATCACTTGTATATGCTCCTTTTCTCATGTTTGTTCAAGACACAATTGTAAGTGATGATTAGAAGAGAGTTTGAACATTAAGCTTTGAAACTAGCCTTCTAAACTAGGTTATGGAAATTTTATAATTTATAAAATTCATTTAAGGATATTTTCAACATATTATAATGTTATCAATATTTCATATCATCTACATGATTTTGCCTTCTTGTCTTCATACAAAGGTATGTATATGAGTATGTAGGCTTATATTAATACATTAACTATTTTGTAAATTTATTGAGTCATGTTTCCACACTTATTATTCTTTACATGATAATTAGATTTTGGGTCAAAATAAGGACCTATAGGTCTAGAACATGTAGGTCTACTTTTACTTGGACAAACTACCAAGAACCAAATTATTAATTCCTCAAACTTTGGTATTGTGTCAAATATTGTATTTTTCTTATCATCCCCTAAATATTCCTATAGACTTATGGATAAGCATTATGCAATCTCAAACTTATCCATTTGTTTGTACATGTCTGTTTATAAGGTTAACTCATATTCAAGGTTTATACATGGAAGTTGGAGACCATATATTCATTCATGATATTTTGATGATGTAGTTAATTTTTTCAATGCCAAATGAGTATTTAGGGGAGTATTCCAAGTCTCTTCATTATTTGAACATCCTCAACCTGAGACTTGTGGTTTATGAATCCACCTATAAGTATGTAGCCCTGTAAGTAGCTAAAACACATTTTAGCCCTTTGTTTGAGAGTAGAATTAGACCCCACTCTCATTACCATGGGTTTAAATTTTTTTTAATTCCATTCTCATATAATATCAGTGGTTTATTATTTATATTTGGGCTAATTTCATCAATTAGGCATGTAAGAGGTTGTTTCTACACCACACCATGCCTCCAAATAGTAAGAATCATGCTACCACCTAAAGGATTTTATAAAAAGGACCAATTTTAAAGGATAGAGAAAAATAATAATCTAAGAGTGATTATTTTTCCATGAATAATGAGGCACCTGTAAATTTTTGAGAATGGAAACATTTTAAATCAACCAAAACATTTGTAGTCAGGATGATATGTTCCACATGCTTGAGCTACTAGTTTCCTTATTTAAAAAACCTTAGTTATTTGATTAAATTAATTAAAATGGAATTAAAATATATAATTTTATCTTTTAAAACACATCATAAAAACCAATCTCCTCCATCGAACTCTAAAGTGAAGAAACATAAGCAAAACTAGATCCTACTTGAATGAACAAGACATAATGACCTCCCTACACTCTTAATGATTTTTAATAAATGAGGTGGCATAAAATTGATAAATGTGACCATTTATTTTAATTTAAATAGTAACCCCTCCTTTGTAAAAAATATTAGACCATGAATCTCACTATATCGTCTATACCGAGTGCATGAAAACTGCCCTTGTAAGCCTGCCAAGGGAACGATGGAGTTCCTGATATAATTTTTGAATTATATAAACTTGTGTAAGATTTTAAATAATTAACATATCCTATATAAGGTGAAAATACACACCTAAACTTTTATCACTTATAAATGGATCTCCCAAGGCTATACAAGTGCCTATAGTTCTGCCTATAAAGGAGTGATTCTCTCAAACTGGGCATTAAACCTATAAATCTGAATCCAAATGATATTCATAACATAAGTGTGACTTATATAACTACATAAGAGTGTTTTAAAAGTGTATTATATGGATACTTGGTCCCTATCATGTGGTGAATTTGACTATATGCACTTTTTCCCTTGTATGGCAATTTACCTTAATTTTCACAAAAGAACATTAAGTTTTACAAACACATGTAAAATGTTAATACAAGGTGGTGAAAACATTACATGACTATGAAAGAAACTTTTTGACCTTCAAAATTTTTTGACTCCATATTTTCATGTTCACTCTATGACTAGACTTAGTACAAGATAAACATAAATATTGCCTTAATCTTGTCAAAATAACCTTAATTTCTGCTAATAAGATTTTTAACAAGACCATATAAAAACCCCAAGAGGAATGTAAAAACTATTAAAAAGTTTGTAAAACATGAAAATTCAAGTTTTTAATGAGCCTAGTCTATGGTAGCCAAAATTTGGCTAACAATCCACATGGACTATGTAGACAACACTTAGTTATGCAAGGTCTCTAAGGATACCATGGCCATATCCTAATTACTCACTCCCCTTACATTTGATCTTGTTTATTTCATTATGTAGGATAAGGATTTAGTTTTTTAAGTGATCCTCATATCTAAATAGGCTTTACACATATTTAATTTATCTATAGACAAAAGTGAACAGTCTTAAACTTTTAGATCTCATGCACAATTAACATAGATAAAGTCATAGTAGAGGATAGTGACACACTATGATGTTGTTTAGCTACTGTGTACTTATCCTAAAATACATAAAATCAAATTTTTAAATAAACATGATGTTTATATGAATCTATCAATAGTTTTATATAGTCATAGTCAACAAAAGCATAATAAAATTTGCATAAATCAATTTTTAAGGACATCTCTCTAACCCTAACCATAGTTTCTATTTTTAGTAATTTAAAACTTAAGTAATTTATATATATCACTATGTTTTTTTAGTAGGATGCCTTATTTGTCTCTCTTAGATCATATTTCAAGTTTATAATACTTTAGAGTTAATTAGATCACACTCATTAATTCTAAGGGTAAACATGGGTTTGTATCTAAAATTTATACAAATGGAAATTACCTGCAAGAAGCCTTTGAAGATAGGAAATGATCTATTATAAATGAAACACAACACATATGGTTTCACAGATGGTTCAGGGGTTTACGAATTTAGAATTTTAGGGAGGTGGAATCTAGAAATTTTGGAATTTAGCTTGGAATATACACCTTTATGAAGGTTATGAGGCAACTTGATGGATTTCTACTTGGTCCAATAACTATTTTGAAATAGAATATGTTAGAATAACATTTGACATGGTGGTTAATTCACCATAGTTTATTTGTAAATATGTAGTTTTTATAATATAAAAAACCATATAATATTTATATTAATTTATTAGTTATTGTGGTACATAGGTTATTTGATACACCAATTGTTATGATCCTATTTTCTAAGGATTGTTATTATTTACTCAATTGAGAAGCCTATACTATTAAACTTATGTACTCTATATTTTTTAAGCTTAACAAATTATTGTTATTGCTTAATATTTGGTAACATATTTATTTATGAACTTGGGAGAGAGAATAAGAGATTTGACAGTAGAGAAAAATATCTAAATTTGAGGAAGCTTGATTGAAGCATTATAGAAAGAATTGAAAAGCTTGTGCTCTCATTATCCTAGCTCAAACCTCCTAGCATTTACCAACTTATGTGACTGAAATAAATATCATCACTGACAGTCTTATATTTGATTGAAAGTGTATTGATTCATTTGATTTAACAAGAAAAATAAACCTAAGGCATCACTTGTGTTATGTTGTTATATGGCATAATGATTTTATTTTTGTTTACTATTCATTGATCTAGTAAATGTATTGATGGATACATTGGAATGTTAAGCATACATCCTTCACGAAATAAATATAGTCTTTGGAAGTAAGATGTTATGTTGGATCTAATTCAAAAAGAGATAAACAACATCCAAATTTGTTCTACTACATTGGAAGAGAAATAATATCTCTAATGCATAAGGAGATTCATAACTATGTTCACTTATTGAATGAAAGCAATCTATTTAATCTCCATTCAAATTTGATTATGTTTGCACTAATAGCCATGTGATAAGGAGAAGGCATGGAGTTTTCAGATTTGTTGCAAATAAAATCAGCTTATAATTTGGTAAGTGTTGACCATTTTGGTCCAACAGGCCAAAATCAGTCCCCCTTCTTTCCCTGCTATTCTGAGCCAGTTCATTTTTTGATTTTGCATAAAATATATAGACTCTGCAGGTGTTGCCAAAGAAAAGGATGAAGGAATCAACCAAATGATGACGGGCACGCAGACGTCAACTTTCAAAAAATAAATCATCAAGGAAAGAGTAAGCAAAAGCTGCCAAGTGTCATCTACTGAGCCCCTTTCTACTTCAATTCTAAAGGCAGCAAAATGTGCCACGTGTCCCTTCATAATTAAACAGAGTGGACAAGTGTTGGGATTCACATTTAAGTTCTTAAAGCTTCTTTCAATAAGCTTTTTTTAGTGCACATGGAGGGTTCTAAGTGGAAACTATGGAAGGTTTCAATGTGTTTCTCTAAATGCAATGGAAAGCACCACATGTCCCTTGTTGAGGCTCAATGAAAGCTTCCACATATCAACATCCACAGTCTCTTCCTTCAGTTTCATTATTTGAGTAAGGACTGTGGTGGGCCCCGGGTGAAGTGCTAAATTTAAACAGAGTGCACCAAGTGTCATCATCTGTGAGAATCCAAATGAGTCCCAAATGTTTCTTTAGCAATTTTAAAGTAAGTAGAAGCTGCCATGTGTCATCTTCTATGGGACTCTTGAAGGACATCTTAAGCAAAGTGGATGTTGCCACGTGTCCCATTCTAATGTAGTGGATCATGACAAGTTTTTGCATCCATGTTGCAAGTGTCTTATAAGTTTCAATGTAGCAAACTATGACAGGTGTCAAAGGCAAAGCGCTCCCAGCCCAAAGAGCCAAATAAGTAGCAAAAGATAGCCATAAAGGAAGAAGGAGCCAGAGAAGACAGATCCAGGAAGAGGCAAAAGAGCCAAGCATAGAAATGGACAAAATAGTCCAAGTGGAAAAGGAAGGTGTCGAATCAAGGAGTTACTCTAGTGGTTGACACAATGCTTGCCAATTGGTCATCAAGAGGTGCGAATAATGAATGACATGACCCATTTTCTTCACTTTGCATTGATGAGTAGACAAGCCGCATGAATGCCTTGAAGGAGTGGTCTTGTTTATAGACAAATGGTGCGGCCCATAATTTCACATCAAAGCAGGAGCCAACACAACATTATCTTTAAGCGGCTTCTTCTTCCCAATGCTCAGAATGCACATGGGTCACTTGTAAAAAGGGTGCCAAAAGGCCTCTTTCTTCCTCTATATATTGTAAACTTCTCATTTGAGAAAGGATCGATCTCTTAGCCTGGGAGGGATATCTCTTAGCCTATAAGGCAAGAACTCTCTGCTGGATTTACCTTGAATTGAGACATATCATTTTTACCTCCATTCTGAGTTTTGCACTTTCGTATGTGTCTATGCCTTTGTTCTATGTTAAGTCATTTCCCTTTATTCTTTCATAGGATTATTTCAGCATGTCTAGTGCATCGTGAGGTTTCCTTTTGCAGGTTAGTCAGAAGTGTCCCTAGCAGGAATATAGGTGCATGTGAATAGGCTGCCAAAGTGTGTCTTAGAATGCCTCTGGTAGTTCTTCCTCCCTGTATCTCCATAGACCCATGACTCACTAACACAGAAGGGTTTCCCATGTTAGATGAAGTGTATGGGAGCTTGTTCTTGGTGAAAAGTGTAGTTTGAGCTTATTAGATCAACCTTTTTTGGTGTATCACCTTTTTTAGTTTAGGTTTAGGTTCTATTTTCAACATCCTTCTCCCTTTTTAACCCCCCCTTTTTCCATTTATTTTTTAGCAGTAGGGAAATATAGGACCTAAAAGATACATCAAAGGGAGCTAGCCCTTATTTAGAGACTCTCCCCCCAGTTTTGTCATACCCACAGGCAAGAGGGGAGTTTCCATTATTGTGCATCGAAGGCAGGAGCTCAGCCTCCTACCAAGGGTGCAATCTGTCTGTCAACAATTTTTGGCACACCCAGTGGGACCAACTAGGACAAGTTGTGTCCAAAGAGTTGAAGAATTTTTGGTGTGTTCTTCAACCAACCAGCCTTTAGAGGCTTTTCATCAACACCAATGGTGACTCTAAGTTGAATCAGTTGGTTAAGCATCCCTGGTGCCATCATGAAATCACATTTGTTATATGGTTTTTATTAAGCTTGATCAAAGCTACATGAAAGAAAGCAAGGTCCATGGTTCTGAGCAATGGATTATACATGCCAAGTAGCTCTTCTTATGCATCAACAGACCTTTCCTAATCTCCCTCAGCCTTCTCAGGTCATTGATCATAATGGCAAGATCTTGACTTGGAAGCAAACGGTGGAATCATGGGGCAGGAAGCAGGAGAAGAAAGGTTTTGCTCAAAACTTTGAAGAAAACAAAGCTACTCTTACTCCCCATGATGATGCTACACACCTCCAAGAAAGGCTTTTTAAAGAAGATCTAGTCAAGAGAATTGTAGAGTTGGAGTCCAGAGCAAGATTCCTCAGCCAATGTGTGGTGAGCGAGGAAGAAAAGATCCAATCTGCAGTTTCCCAAGAGGCTATCATGAGCGGTAATGAAGATGAAGTCATCATGGAGGCTCCTTCGGAAGGTATCATCAAGAATGGAGAAGATGTAGGTCATGCATACATGTGAATGTTCCATCAATATGAAGAGGAATGTAAGCATGGTGAGCTCTCTCCCCCTTTGTTTGATGAACTTACTTGTTGCTTCGATGAGGAGGATAACTATGCCGAGGATCCTAAATTGGAGGAGGAAAAGGAGGAAAAGGAGAGGCTTGTCCATTTTGAGGCAAGACTTGAAGAAGAGAGTTTTGAACAAGAAGGTGATGTTTTGTGGGATGAGCAATCAGTTTGTGATTCCATTTCAGACATCACAATAGTCACTCTTCTTTAAGAAAGCCATGAAGGAGCACATCATGAGTTTGATAGGGCCTTCAATGAAGTAGAAGGGAACGAGTCAAACCATGATGCATTGCAAGGGGACTATACACATCAAAGGGCTTATGGTGATGAGCCAACACCCATTGATTTCTTGGTGAAATGCACCAGCATGAAGGACCATCATTCAACAAGCTTCCAAGGACAAGAAGAGTACATACATGTTGGAAGCATGTTTGATTCTGATTCACTCAAATGCAAGCCAATCAAGGTGACAGGTAAGAGGATCAGGTCACCAAATCTCCATTCCATCCAGCCACTTGTCTAGCACCATAAGTTTCTTAGCCAGGAAGCAGACTTAAGAAATTTTCCCTTTGATCCAGGAGGGAGGAAAATATACCTGGTTAGCTGTATATAGTAGTTTGATTTCAGTTTTCTTTCCCTATTTTCCCTAGGTGTTGTTTGCACAAGTAGTGTTTTTAGCCTTGTGTGTGTTTTCCTTTTGTTTAGGGTAAAAGCTTCATGATTGATTCTTGGATCTATCGGGGCTATTAATAACCTTTTCAATCTACATCTTGACTCTGTGCCCAATGGATTTTAATGCATCTGGTTTCTAAGCATAGCAAGCATGCTTCCCCTGGGAGTCACCAATTTGTTGACCATTTTGGTCCAAGAGGCCAAAATTAGTCCCCCTTCTTTCCCTGTTGTTCTAAGCCAGTTCATTTTTTGATTTTTCCTACAATATGTGAACTCTGCAAGAGTTTATATAGACTCTATAGGTGTTTCCAAAGAAAAGGCCGAAGGAATTGACCAAATGACGACAGGAACACAGACGTCAACTTTGCAAAAAAGAAATCATCAAGGAAAGAGTAAGCAGAAGCTACCAAATGTCATCTGCCGAGCCCCTTTCTACTTCAATTCTAAAGGTAGTGGAATGTGCCACATGTCCCTTCATAATTCAGCAGAGTGTGACAAGTGTTGGCATTTGCATTTAAGTTCTTAAATCTTCTTTCAATAAGCTTTTCTTAGTGCATGTAGAGGGCACCAAGTGGAAACTGCAAAAGGTTTCAATGAGTTTCTCTAAATGTAGTGGAAAGCACCACGTGTCCCTTATTGAGGTTCAACAGAAGCTACCACATATCAACATCTGTAGTCTTTTCCTTTGGTTTTGTTATTTGAGTAAGGAATGTGGTGGGCCTTGGGTTAAGTGCTAAAGTTAAATGGAGCGCACCAAGTGTCGTCATCTATGAGAATCCAAATGAGTCCCAAATGTTTCTATAGTGATTCTAAAGTAAGTGGAAGCCACCATGTGTCATCTTCCATGAGACTCTTGAAGGACATCTTAAGCAAAGCAGATGCTACCACGTGTCCCGTTATAATGCAACAGAGCATGACAAGTGTCTGCATCCATGTTGCAAGTGTCTTATAAGTTTCAACATAGTATACTGTGACAGGTGTCAAAGGTGGAGCACTCCTATCCCAAAGAGCCAAAGAAGTAGTAGAAGATAGCCTCGAAGGATGAAGGAGCTAGAGAAGATAGATCTAGGAAGAGGCAAAAGAGCCAAGCATGTTAGGGTGTGGAGCTAAAAGCTTCACCTGTTTGCAGACATAGGAAAGGATGCTGAAGAACCAGAGCCACCGATGTCGGCAGTATGACCGACGTCGGCTAGTTTCAGTGGAGAAGGAGACCGATGACGGTAGGGGGTCAGCTGACGTCGGCAGCACCAGACACACAGGGACCGACATTGGTCACCTGTGGCGGTCCAGAACCGCTATTTACAAACAGTTAGTTAACTAAACGTGTTGTTTGCATGTCAAGTGACTAATTTAAGTCACGGACTGTGTGTCTAATTATTGTAGTTAGATTTCTATTTTGTGTAAGCATGGGATCCTATTTAAAGACCCATAAGGCATGTATTGTAATAACAAGAAGCATAAGCAAGAAGGCAAGTAAGAGCTTTGAAGCAAGCAAGGTCAAGGAGATCTACAGGTGTAAGGTCAAGGAGATCAGCTGAAGCATTCATGGAGGTATAGCAACTCAGATTGTAGAGTTGGTTTGTGTTGAGCAAGAGAGAGAGGGAAGAAGGTCTTGAGGTGTGGCAAGCCTTTGAGGTGGAGGAAGAAGTGGCATCTTCCTTATTTGTATTTTCTTCTAGTAATATTGAATACAAGAGTGTGTATTGTCTCTCAAAATCTTTGCTGTCTCAAGTTTCTAGTTACTTTATCATTCTGGTATAATTCTGTGTTTAATTGCATATAAGAAGTAATCAATTGTGCTCTAATTGGTAGAGCCAGATCCCCTGACAAGTGGTATCAGAGCTAGGTTTGCAGGAAGCAGGGTATTGTTTTTTATTATAGGTCATTCACAGGGTTTCTGATTGAGTGGGAGTTCAGCAATGGCAGAAGAAAGTAAGCTATGAATGGATAAGTTTAACGGTAGGAATTATCAACACTGGAGGATGCAGATTGAGGACTATCTGTATCAGAAGGATTTGTACTTACCATTGGGTGGAGTTGCATGCAAGCCCACACACATGAAGGATGAAGAATGGAACGTTCTTGATCGAAAGGCTCTCGGTTCCATAAGGTTGAGCCTTGCATCGTCTGTGATTTCCAGCTTATCACAGTGCAAAACAATGGAAGAGTTGATAAAATCCTTGGCGAATTTATATGAAAAGCCCTCGGCTTCCAATAAGGTATATCTTATGAAGTAGCTATTTAACTTGCAAATGCAGGATGGTGGATTGGTACATACTCATCTCAGTGATTTCCATGGTTTGGTAAACCAACTAGCTTCAGTCAATATCACTTTTGATGATGAGGTAAAGGCTCTCTTGATTTTATGTTCTTTGCCTGAAAGTTGGGATGGTTTGGTCATGGCAGTAAGTAATTCTGCATTTGCTTCTAAAATCTTAAAAGTTGATGATGTTGTGAGTGTGATCTTGAATGAGGAAATACGCATGAGAAGCACAGGTGAATCATCAGGAAATGCTCTAAGTGCAGAAATCAGGGGTAGGCAAAAGGAGAAGGTTGAGCAAGGGAAATCAAGGTCGGGAAGGAGATCCGAGTCCAAAGGTATTACCTGCTGGTTTTGTGGAAAGAAAGGACATACGAAGAAGGAGTGTTGGTTGAGAGATAAAGAGAATCAACATGCAGGTATTGAAGATGCAAATGATGCTAATATTGTGATGCAGGATGCTCTCATACTTTCTTCAGATAGTCAGGTAGGATCATGGATTTTAGATTCTAGTTCATCTTTTCATGCATCCCCAAACAGAGATTTGTTCTATGAGTATGAACAGGGAGATTTTGGAGTGCTCTATTTAGGGGATGGTACACCTTGTCAGACAGTTGGCAAAGGAAAAGTGCAACTGAGATTGCAGATTGACAACACGTGGGTGTTGAAGGAGGTCATGCATGTTCCAATTCTGAAGCAGAGTCTGATTTCTGTAGGAAGGTTGGGAGATGAGGGATGCACAATAACCCTCATAGTGGATTCTTGGAAGGTTACCAAGGGAGCACTTGTTTTAGCGAGAGGTAAGAAAGTAGATACTCTTTATCTGTCTACTTGTATTACTGATTCTACTTCTGGTGTAGATTTGAAGATGTGGCCTAATAGGCTTGGTCACGAGAATAAGAAGGGAATGGAAGTTCTTGATTCAAAAGGTACGTGTTCAAATTTGGAAAGCACAGATACAGTTCATTGCAGAAAGAGGAAATTTGACGGTTTTGACAGGAACAAAGAAGCCTTGGTGTTTTTGGAGAAGATGAAGGACAGAGATCAGTCACAGGGGCTGAATAAATCTGAGTAGGGCAGTATGGATAGAGGTTTGATCCAAGAAGAGCTCGCGGATGAAAATTTCATCACTCATAGGAACACACAGACACCGATGTTGGCAGCTTGGCACCGACGTCAGTCATCCAGATACTGGCATCAGTCTTGTGTAGACCAGCGGGGTCGGTAGGTCAAATAGGAGAAGTCTGACGTCGGTCATAAGAACCGACGTCGATAGGAGGTGACACCAGCGTCGGCCAGGGAAATGACGTCGGCAGTCAGGATCAGTGCAGGGAACTGACATCGGTCGATAGTAGATTGGGAGATGGCCTAGATCGGTCATTGGAACGGATAGTGGGTGAATTAATAAGTCTCAAACACCCATGTGGAGGTCAAGAAAGGTATGTGAACCTCATATTCATTGTTCACCTTCTTTATTGCTTATTGATAGTCATGAACTAGGAAGATGGAAGAAGCAATGCAGGTAGAATCCAGAAACAGTGGGAGCTTGGCATGGATGAGGAGTGTGAGTCCTTGGAGAACTAAACAGGTGTTTGTTGGTAGTGTTTTCAGCTGGAAGAAAGCACTGGATAGAGGGATGGATTCCCATTTTAGAGAAGAGAGTGGATGGACACATGAGACAGAAGGCTATGGTATATGGTCTTGAGTAAGCTGCAGAGCAATGGAGGTTTGACCATTGTATTTTATCTTTACCAGGTTGGATAATATTAGCTACATTATCCTGTTACTGTATTGTGTTATTTTTTGCAGGGTTTCATATACAGGGAGTTTTCTGAGCTAAGGGTAGAGTTGGTTCAGAAGTATGTCATGAAGAATTTGGGAGCATCAAAATTCTTTTGGCATAAGTGATAGGTATTGCATCACAAGTTTGCGTGGTGGTTGGTCTTCACTAGTGACGTTGAAGAGGAATACAGAGCTTAAGGAACAAAATAGATGGTGTACAGGTACAGGTACAGGTTGCAGCTGTTTATCTCCAAGTGGGAGATTGTTAGGTTGTGGAGCTAAAAGCTTCACCTGTTTGCAGACACAGGGAAGGATGCTGAAGAACTAGAGCCATCGACGTCGACAGTATGACCGACGTCGACTAGTTGCAGTGGAGAAGGAGACCGATGACGGCAGGGGGTCGGTCGACGTCAGCAACACCAGACACACAGGGACCGACGTCGGTCACTTGTGGTGGTCTAGAACCGCTGTTTACGGATAGTTAGTTAACTGAACGTGTTGTTTGCATGTCAAGCGACTAATTTAAGTCACGGACTGCGTGTCTAATTATTGTAGTTAGATTTCTATTTTGTGTAAGCATGGAATCCTATTTAAAGACCCATAAGGCATGTATTGTAATAACAAGAAGCATAAGGAAGAAGGCAAGTAAGAGCTTTGAAGCAAGCAAGGTCAAGGAGATCTACAGGTGTAAGGTCAAGGAAATCAGCTGAAGCATTCATGGAGGTATAGCAACTTAGATTGTAGAGTTGGTTTGTATTGAGCAAGAGAGAGAGGGAAGAGGGTCTTGAGGTGTGGCAAGCCTTTGAGGTGGAGGAAGAAGTGGCATCTTCCTTATTTGTATTTTCTTCTAGTAATATTGAATACAAGAGTGTGTATTGTCTCTCAAATTCTTTGCTGTCTCAAGTTTCTAGTTACTTTATCATTCTGGTATAATTTCGTGTTTAATTGCATATAAGAAGTAATCAATTGTGCTCTAATTGGTAGAGCCAGATCCCCTGACAAAGCATAGAAATGGACATAACAGTCTAAGTGGCAAAGGAAGGTGTTGACTCAAGGAGTTACTCCAGTGGTTGACACAATGCCTACTAATTGGTCATCAAGAGGCACAAACAGTGAATGGTGTGACCCATTTTCTTCACTTTGCATTGATGAGCAGACAAGCCGCATGAATGCATTGAAGGAGTGGTCTTGTTTACAGATAAATGGTGCAGCCCATAATTTCACATCAAAGTAGGAGCTAACATAGCATTATCTTTAAGTGGCTTCCTCTTCCCAATGCTCAGAATGCACATGGGTCACTTGTAAAAAGGGTACCAAAAGGGCTCTTTCTTCCTCTATATATTGTAAACTTCTCATTTGAGAAAGGATCAATCTCTTAGCCCGGGAGGGATATCTCTTAGCCTATAAGGCAAGAACTATCTGCCAGATTTACCTTGAATCGAGACATAGCATTTTTACCTCCATTCTAAGTTTTGCACTTTCGTATGTGTCTATGCCTTTGTTCTGTGTTAATTCATTTCCCTTTATGCTTTCATAGGATGATTTCATCATGTCTAGTGCATCGTGAGTTTTCCTTTTGCAGGTTGTTCAGAAGTGTCCCTAGCAGGAATATAGGTGCATGTGAATAGGTTGCCAAAGTGTGTATCAGAAGGCCTCTGGTAGTTCTTCCTCCCTGTATCTCCATGGACCACTGACTCACTAATGCATAAGGGTTTCCCATGTTAGATGAAGTGTATGGGAGCTTGTTCTTGGTGAAAAGTGTAGATCTGAGCTCAGTAGATCAACCTTTTTTAGTGTATCACCTTTTTTAGTTTAGGTTTAGGTTATGTTTTCAACATCCTTCTTCCTTTTCAACCCCCTCTTTTTCCATTTATTTGTTAGTAGTAGGGAAATATAGGACCTAAAAGATACATCAAAGGGAGCTATCCCTTATCTAGAGACTCTCCCCCCAGTTTTACGGTACCCATAGGCAAGAGGGGAGTTTCCATTGTTGCGTGTGGAAGGCAAGAGCTCGGCCTCCTGCCAATGGTGCAATCCATCACATCAACAATAAGAGAAGTGAGGAATTGATCTAAGTCACATAAACAACCTTTTTTTTAAATCTAAAACTAGCTTCTTTATCCTCAAAACTAATTTTCACTTTCTTCCTTTGCTGTAATTTTTGATCAAAACCACCTTATTAAAAACCCATGGTATGAAAAAAAAATGGATGGTTTTTCTTCAATTTGTTTTTTTTAAAACCTTCAAATATCAATTTTATCTTTTAAAAACTTGAAGTATGTTAGGTTGTGGAGCTAAAAGCTTCACCAGGATGCAAACAGGAGAAGTAAAGGAGGATCCAGAGTTGCGGGGGTTGCTGAAGCAGTTGCAAGAAAATGACGTCAGTCTGATCAACCGACGTCGGTCAGATAGCAAAGGAGAAGCAACCGACGTCGGTCACTAGTCGGCCGACATCGGTCATGGAGGTGCCGACGTCGACAGCCTGTGGGAGAACAGGCAGTTCGCATGACGAATCCGGAAGAGTCTATTTTTGGACTGACAGTTTGCATGTTGAAGGCTAATCTTAGTCTTGAGTTGCGAGTCTAATTATTGTAATTAGGTTGTCTAATTATTGTAAGCATGAGATCTATATATGGACTCATAGGCTGTATTGTAAGTGAGTGCTAGAAAGCCACAGAGCTTTTAGAGAGAGCTCGTGTAGCTCCTCCTAGTTCCTGAAGGGGTGCTGAGAGTGTTTGATCAGGGAGAGTTGCAGGGTCTGCAAGGTCAAGGAGCTGATCCACCGGGGTACTGGTTGAAGAATCATAAGGACTTGGTGAGGCAAAGACAAGGGTTCTTCAGGTATGTAGAAAGGCTTCTACATGGTGAGTATGATCTAGTTATTTGTAGGTATCAGCAGAGAGCAGGGGATCTACTTGGAGTGCGTGGAGCACTGGATTACTGGCAGTGAAGTATACTGACTGGTTGGTGAGGTGAACATCAATTCTGTATTGGAATTGATTGTTGTGACCAAGAGAGAGGGAAGAAGGTCTTGAGGTGTGGCAAACCTCTGAGGTGGAAGAAGAAGTGGCATCTTCTTTATTGTATATTCTTTCTATATGTGTATATAATACAATTGTGTATTGTCTCTCAATTCCTGTGTTGGTTCATATTTCTAGTTACTAGTTACTTCTGGTTAATTTCCGTGTTTAGTTGCTAATACGTGCAGTAATCATATGAGCTCTCTTTTGGTAGTGGAGCAAAGAACCCTGACAAGTGGTATCAGAGCCTTGGTTGTAGGTTCAAAAGTTGATACCTGACAAGTGGTATCAGAGATTTTGGTTGGGTTGACTAACAGGTGGTTTCAGATCTGGTAGTGTTTTTGATTACAGGTCACTCACAGGGGTTTCAGATCGAGTGGGAGTATAGCAACGGCAGAAGATAGTAAGCTACGAATGGAGAAACTGAATAGCACGAATGGTCTGATTGATGGAAAGAAGGAGCAGGTAAAAAGAGATCGTTGGTCGGTAGCAGATCAGCTGGTGGAAGCATATGTTGCAGGTAATTTTTCACAGGATGTTCTGGATAAAGTGGAATCTTTGTTTACAGATTCTTTTACCTCTTTCCATGCAGCCCGAAATAGAGCATCTTTTCACAGGTATGTCTTTGGAGACTTTGGAGAGATTTATTTAGGGGTTGGAGAGCCTTGTCAGATTATTGACGAAGGGGAAGTGAAGCTGAAATTGCAGACGAATGACACACAGTGGTTGAAGGAAGTCATGCAGGTACCAGTCTTGGAGATTAGTCTAATTTCTTCAGGAAATTTGGGTGATGAGAGATGCACTGTAACTCTCACAGCGGATGCACTTGAATTAGATGGTGGTAAGAAAGTAGGTATCCTTTATCTATCTACTTATATTACTGATTCACCTTCTGTTGCAGAGATGTGGCTTCATAGGCTTAGTCACATATGTAGAAGGAGAATGCAGGTTTTGAAGCGGAAGTCAGATGTCTTTGACAAGCTAAAGAACTGGAAAGCCTTGGTGTTCATGGAGGAGATGACGGACAGAGATCAGGTGAGAAGACTGAATTATTCTGAGCAGAGCAGGGTTGATTTGATTAGGATTTTGACCCATGGAGAGCTCACGGGTAAAAAGTTGTCACTCACAGACGAACACAGGTACCGGCGTCGGTCATATAGTAACCGACGTCGGCAGCAGGAAGACCGACATCAGTCATAAGGACCGACATCGGCAGGAGGGACACCGGCGTCGGCCAGGGAAACGACGTCGGCAGTCAGGTTCAGTACAGGGAGCCGACATCGGTCGGAAACAGACTGGGAGATGACCAAGATTGGTCACTGGCACAGATAGTGGGCGAACAGTGAGTCTCAAACGCTCATGTCGAGGTCAGGATTGGCAAGTGAACCTCATATTCATTGTTCACCTTCTTTATATTGCTTACTGATGGTCATGAACCAGGAAGATGGAAGAAGCAATGCAGGTAGAGTCCAGATACAGTGGGAGCTTGGCATGGATGAGGAGTGAGTCCTTGGAGAAGAACCAAACAGGTATTTGTTGGTGAAGTTGTCAGCTGGAAGTAAGCACTGAGAGACGGAATGGATTCCCATTTTAAAGAAGAGAGTGGATGGATACAAGAGACAGAAGGCTATGGCATATAGTCTTGAGGAAGCTGCAGGACAGTGGTACAGGTTTGACAGGTGGATGACTAAGCATGGCTTCAGTCAATGTCAGCGTAACTATTGTGGTTTTATCTTACCAGGTAGATGATGGTCGCAACATCATCTTGTTACTGTATGTGGGTGATTTACTAGTAGGTTTTTACATACAGGGATTTGCTGAGCTAAAGGTAAGGTTAGTTCAGAGGCGTGTCATGAAGAATTTGGAGCAGCGAAATTCATTGGCATAAGAGACATGGAGATTTGATCTCCAGTGGGAGCTGATGTGAAGACGGTGTTGGCGGGGTTCATGATGTAGGATGCAGAATCGGAAAGCACACCAAGGGCTGGACAATTCAAGCTTAGCTTGAAACAGGGTTCGAAATCACATGAGGTCTAGTGTAGACCTGAGTTTTCCCAATATAGTGGGGGTTGTCAGAAAGTATGGAGCCAATTCAGGGAAGGAGTACTGGAGGGCAGTTCAGTGGGACTAGCAGCAGGGTTTCTTGTTATGCAGGGTCAAGTTCTTCACTACATGGATATGTAGGTTTGGATATGGCAGGTTACTTGAATGACAAGTATAGCATCACAGGTTGTGTGGTGGTTGGTCTTCAGGGTTGATCTTGAAGAGGAATACAAGCCAGGGAATAATTTAGATGGTGTACAGGTATAGGTACAGGTGCAGCTATTTATCTCCAAGTGGGAGATTGTTAGGTTGTGGAGCTAAAAGCTTCACCAGGATGCAAACAGGAGAAGTAAAGGAGGATCCAGAGTTGCGGGGGTTGCTGAAGCAGTTGCAGGAAAACGACGTCAGTCTGATCAACCGACGTCGGTCAGATAGAAAAGGAGAAGCAACCGACGTCGGTCACTAGTCGGTCGACATCGGTCATGGAGGTGCCGACGTCGGCAGCCTGTGGGAGAACAGGCAGTTCGCATGACGAATCTGGAAGAGTCTATTTTTGGACTGACAGTTTGCATGTTGAAGGCTAATCTTAGTCTTGAGTTGCGAGTCTAATTATTGTAATTAGGTTGTCTAATTATTGTAAGCATGAGATCTATATATGGACTCATAGGCTGTATTGTAAGTGAGTGCTAGAAAGCCATAGAGCTTTTAGAGAGAGCTCGTGTAGCTCCTCCTAGTTCCTGAAGGAGTGCTGAGAGTGTTTGATCAGGGAGAGTTGCAGGGTCTGCAAGGTCAAGGAGCTGATCCACCGGGGTACTGGTTGAAGAATCATAAGGACTTGGTGAGGCAAGGACAAGGGTTCTTCAGGTATGTAGAAAGGCTTCTACATGGTGAGTATGATCTAGTTATTTGCAGGTATCAGCAGAGAGCAGGGGATCTACTTGGAGTGCGTGGAGCACTGGATTACTGGCAGTGAAGTATACTGACTGGTTGGTGAGGTGAACATCAATTCTGTATTGGAATTGATTGTTGTGACCAAGAGAGAGGGAAGAAGGTCTTGAGGTGTGGCAAACCTCTGAGGTGGAAGAAGAAGTGGCATCTTCTTTATTGTATATTCTTTCTATATGTGTATATAATACAATTGTGTATTGTCTCTCAATTCCTGTGTTGGTTCATATTTCTAGTTACTAGTTACTTCTGGTTAATTTCCGTGTTTAGTTGCTAATACGTGCAGTAATCATATGAGCTCTCTTTTGGTAGTGGAGCAAAGAACCCTGACAAAGTAATGCATAGAAGAATTGGAAAATTTAATTTTTTCTAAAACCCAACCATAAAGGGTTTAGAGTTCAATTCCTAAGCATAACATTTAATCTAATTTTATACTTTTTAAAAAACACTAAATAGGAAAAATACAAAAAGGGGGCTAGTTGAATCATTTTTATTCTTAGAAACAAACTAGGAAAGTTATTATTTTGATTCCAAAATATAAAAAACTTGGATTGTATTTCCATTTTCTAGAAAATCAAAGCATTAGAAAATCAAAACCTAAAAAAACAAGATTTTTAAATCTCAATAGTAGCATTTAGTACAAGCGATTCCTCTAGCTCAAGTTTAAAAGTAATGCTATCATGTTTTAAGCTAAAACATACATAGCCTAATATAGTTACAACAATGACATCTAAGCATTATCCCTATATCATTGAGGATAAATAATGTTAAATAATTACCATAGCTTCGTTACCTATTTTCCATGATTATTAGGCATAAATCATGATATGTGGAAATTCTAAGTATACAGGGAAGTTATGCCCATGTACGTGAAATTCCATCTAATCTAGTGTTATTTATTGGATGAATCATTTTATTATATTGGTACCATGTACCACTTTGCTCTCATGTACATTAAATTCTCTTTCATGTACCTTTGGGTATATCAAAAGGACAAGCTTATTCCACATACCTATTAGAGTTATAAGGAATCAATCCATATCCATTTGAAAACTTGATTCAAAATGGTTAAAAAATGGCCTAAAATTCTTTCTTCCATACTCGAAGCTTCTATGTGGAAACAACTATATTTCATGGAAAACCAAAATCAAAACACATCTATAATTTGATGACATTCTTCCCATTGTTGCTACCACATTCACTAGTAATTCCTTTGATGTTAATCATTAGTGTATGTTTTATAAGGAAAATAAAAACACAAAATTGATTATAATGTATTGGATATCAAATGAAGTGAAACCACATATCCGTGAGGATATAAACACTAAATAATCTTGGGATAAATTTTGTTGGTAAAATATTTGGTACTTTGTGACAAATTTGAGTTTCACAAAAATATAGGAGATGAAAAGTCTCTTTTATATTATGATGGGAGGTTAATTTTATTGAAAGAAACAAAAACTAATATATTTCTACATAATGTTTACAATTTTAATGGGGGGTGTTTATAGTGGTGACATTTAGCTAAAAATAAAGTTACGAGTATATAAACAAACATAGATTTCATCCACTTTTATAATGAGAAAACTATAAGATAATTAAATACTTTAAGAAATATAATGCAACCAGTGCTTGGAAAAATGAATTATGCATTAACATAATAAAAAAACATACCCAATCAAAAAAATAAAACACAGAGTTTTGGTATTTACTTAGTTCATGGAACAAAGACTGATCATAAAGTTTCCTTCTTCCTTTTCAAGATTCACAAATTACAGACATCAAAAATCCATTTTACATTTACTATTTATTGTATTTATAAAAAAGGCATTGGGCCTACCCTTCAAATTCCAAAATGAATCTTCATATTCTATTTTTCATCTTATTCTACTATTTTACAATTTTGATTTTGTAAAAAGGAAAACATTGATTTTACTAAAATAAATGCTTAGATAAAAATAGAATAGAGTTATACGGACCTTACTGGGAAGTTTTTTGTGGGATAGAAGTAGTTGTGGATGGATTGGCAGTAGTTGATTCTTTCTTGGCTTATTCTTTGTTTCATTTATCCTTTAATCTCCAAATCTTTTAACCACCTCAAGGGCTTCAATATTTTTAGGAACCACCACATGTTGACAATGTGTGAACCATCTCTAGGAGATAAATTTCAAGGTACATAAGGATTTAGAGAATTTTTCCAATTGAGTATTTAGCTCTTCTAGGGAAATATGAATTTCAGTAAGTGTTGTCATTGAAGCTTTGCTAAATTTATTCTCATTGAGAAGATCTTATTTAATCACTTTCTAGAATTGAGATTTAAATTCATCCATAGTATGTGTAGTAATCCCATCTTATTTATATAATTCATAATTCATTTCATCTAAATTGGTAGAGAGCAACTTGCATTTTTATTCACCCATGTATTTGTTTTCTTTTAGATCATCGATGTCTTTATTCAAGACCTCCATTCTTTGGAGTACACACTCTGCCTATTTGCAAGAAGTGTCATGTTATTATTTTTTGAATACTTAACTATTAACCATTACTTTGGCCTCAATTAAAATAATATCTTTTACATCCCCAATCACTTCTTCCCATAATTTCAAATAATCAGTGTGGGATTTGATTTGTTTGTGAATATCTATAATTTTTTGATAAATGGAAGCATAAAGTTTCATGAATTTTTAAATATAGTTCATTCCAATTAAAAGAAAGTCATCCACCCATTCCTCTAGGGTTTTGACATAGGTTTTATGCTTTATAATAGTTGTAATAAAGTCTTTGATTATCCATATAAATTATGTTGGAACTTCAACATGTTGGGTTATGGGAGTCTCCATAGGGTTGAGTAAAAAATTGACACAACCTACCAGTTATTTGACATGTTATTTGAGTTTATCTTGAGTCATTTCATCTTGTTCTGACATTTTGATTATTATTTTAGTGGTATTTTGAAGGTTATGATTGTCACTTTCCCGTGTCACTTTTTTGAGTGATATCCTTTTGAGAGTATAGTCACTCATTACCATTTCTTATGAACATTGGGCTCATCAATCTCCATGAAATATGCACTTGAGGGATTAGATACCAACCTAGAATTGGTTTTTGGTTTCTTTGGTGCAAGGGTGTATCAATTACAACATCAATATTTGGCATTTATACTTCAACCCCTTTTCATTTTCTTCAACATTGGTTGTACCCATTGGATGGAAATATCACTAAAGGAAACCATTTGAAATACAAAGGAAGAGGGAGTGGGATGTTTTGGAGGAATCATTTCAAGAGAAGGAGGAATTTGTGGAAACCCAAATAGAGAATGTGGAATTTCAACTTTAGCCTCCTTCTCTGATACTTGTTATATTTCTACTTGATTGGAGGCCAAGTATTATTGTGTAGTATTAGGGATGATAAAGTTAGGATCATCAAGGAATTTTATTGAGGACCATGGATTCATAGATTTATTTGCTTGATTATTTAAACTACTACTAGACTCTCTTCACATGGTTTTCCTAGTTGTTTCTTTAGACCATGATTTTCATCTTCTCCATATTTAGAACTAGATGAGCTAGATGGCTCAATTATGACATTGATATTACTTCTTATGAAATTAGGTATGGCATATTAATTTGAGGGAGTCGACGCCTTTCATATCTTTGAACCTCCTACTATTGCCCCTGATAGTTTAGTGTCTAATAATTTCTTTGTATAAGCCAATAATATCTATGTCCTCCATTATAGATTAACAGGTTGTCTTATCTACCAATTTATAGTTGGCAAGGGTGAATCAATAATTGTATTCATATATTCAAGATCAATGAGGTCCATCTCATCATTAATCATCACTTTTGGGACTCATTCATATGTGAATGATCTTATTTTCTCAATATTAATTTGACTCTATTCCCTTTGAATTACTTCAAATTCATATACACAATCAACTCAATAGTCTTATAAATGAGTTTTGTGCTTGTAGTTAGGTTTGATGCCAAGATTATGCTTCACATATCCTTTTGTATCAACTAATTCCATACTAGCATAGGACCAAAGAGTAAACTTAGAGATGGATAATTTGATATCTTGTGTATTAGCCATCATGTTATAAATAAAGTATCCCAATGCAACAGGGAATGAAACTCCTAGTATGTTCTTCCATCTACAATGCTTGTGAATTGCTGCCAACTGTATGTATAGTTATATGAAAGTAATTTTTTCACTTGACAACCTTGGGAGACTCATAGGGTGTCCTTCATAGCTACCAACTATGATATACATGAATTTGGATATAATATCTACCATATTAGTTAATCAAACTTCTTGTTTCAATTAAAATCTACATTCCTTAATCTTCTTCAGGGCACTACATTACTCTCATGGTGAATGCATCATTTATTTTGGTGTAGTTTTTATTACTTTATCATGATGTAAGTTGGGGGAAGCATTCAAATACCTATGTTAATGGTGTGATGACCCCGTGCTATGAAATTATCAGGTATACTCTTTGTGAGGCCAATGAGTACACAAGATAAGATGTCATGAAAAACTATTTTAAGGCCTAAACATTCAAAAACTAATTATGCAAACCATCATTGATTAGTTCATCATAGTCTATGAACTACTTCTTATGACAAATGATGTTCATTGGTAGGAAAATATAGTGGTTTAAACTCTTAGCATCTTCATTATGTACTATTCATTTCAATAGGGTGATCATAGCTAAATGTTTTTCATTAAAGTCTTCCATAAATAGGTTTTTGGGGACTTTGGAGGGTTTCTCTCTCTTTTGATTCAACCATGAGTTGTTGATCATGGCTAAGAATTTCATAGGGTCTTTGTCCCAATTTTTATCTTCTTACTTAACACTGATACTGACACATTCATCATAAAGTGGGATCCTCATTGTCATGTTCATAAATACTCCATATACCTTAGCCATGAGCTCTCTAAAATTCATCTTGATTTCTCTTATATGAGGATTGTAGTGTTTTTCATATGCAAATACCAACTCTAAAAATTGTAATGAGGTGGGGAAAGTAATTGCTTATGGTAGGATACTTTCTGAGAGGTACTCAATGATTAGTGTTGGGATTTTAGTATTCAATATTTTGTGGAAATATTCTAAATCCACATGCTCAATATAGTAATCATTTTTTTTGGAGTATCATAATATAGAACCAAGAGTGGTTCATGTATACACATAATATTTTAAATTTTTTTTATCACTTACTGACACTTTGTATCTTGTAAGAACCCATCAAGTCTCAATATCTTTAACTACACACCTTAAGGGGTGCACCAAAAAAGGGGTGGGTAAACCATTGGTGCTTTATAAGATTGTTATCCCTTTTACCACTTGTTATCTACACACTTTTCTCCTAAAAAAGCTTATCCCCAAGATTGTTCTTCTCTATTGTAAACTCTCTAGTCATTTTCCACCTTTTATCCCCCTTTTCCTAACCTTGACCCCCTTTCAAATGTTCACTATACTAGGTTGACTCTATCGAATCTATATAGTTTTCAACCTTAGTTTCTTGTAATAGGTTGACTGGGTTGACCCTATACAATTTTGGGTAAAATTCACTTAGGGTCTAGGTTAGCTCTTGGATGACCTAGCTTGTGACCTAATGAATTATTATTCTTAATTATACTAGGTCAACTGGGTCAACCTTGTTAGTTAAAACTTTTAGAAGGTCTTATGGTTAAATCTACCTATATATACTAGGTCAATTGGGTCTAGCGGATCCCCATATTGGTCATGTTTTTAACTATCTAATGTATCCCAAATTAGAAGTGTATTGTATGATCTATCTTCTATGAGTTAGGATTGATTTATAGACATGATGGATTTCTAATTGCATACATTTTGGTGAACCTAACATGAATCTAACCCTTGCAGGTTTTATCTCACATTTTTCATTATTTTATCATTTTATTTATCTACTTTTTGTGATATTGGGTAAATACTGTCAGTATAGTTCTAACTTTTGTGCATAAGTTTAACACATAATCATATCAATATGAATCCATTATTTTTATACAGGTCATCATCAAATATAGGTTATTGGATCGAATAGTTTGACATATTATTATTTTTTAACTTCCAAACAATAAACTAGGTTGACCCTATCAACTTAGTTTTATAGATAGATTTCAGTTAACAAACTAGGTTGACCCTATCGACATAATTTTATAGACAAATTCCAAAAATAAACTAGGTTGACCCTATTGACTTAGCTTATTTTTATAGGCTTCAACAATAGGGTTTTATAGAACTAGGTTGACCCTATCGACTTAGTTGGCATAACTTTCAAGTAGCTTTAACATTAATTTTTCAAATTCTAAGCATCTTCCAACCCATCAAGGTTCCTTTCTCTCCTTCTCTATCATTTCTATTATTCATTACAATTCTATTTTTTTATAGTTTTTAGTATTTAAAATTACCCCTTTATAACATTTAGGATGAACACTTAGTTAGAATTTAATTTCCAAGTTAACTACTTGTTCTTTACTCAATTGTATGTTGTATTACAAAAACTTGAATTGGACAATGTTGGTGTAAGGTTTTGTGTTGTTTGACTCAATTAGATCAACTTCATTGACCCAATTTATTGTGTGTTTCCTTTCATTTTTTTCTTTCACAAGTACTTGCACAATTTTTCCTATTTTAGTATACGGTTATTCTGCTTGAAATAGTCTCTTATAGATTGTTTGTTTACCTATTTCTAGTACTATATTGATGCTATCAACTCTGTACACTTTTTTCATCTCCTATTTATAGTACTAGGTTGGCATTATCGACTCTATATAATTTTTCACTTTTATTTATAGTACTAGGTCAACCTTGTCAACTCTATACATTTTTTTTAGTTCATATTTTTAGTACTAGGTTGACATTGTCGACTCTGTATAGTTTTCAGCCTTAGTTTCTTATACTAGGTCAACCCTATCAACTCTATACACTTTTTTATCTCTTATTTCTAGTACGAAGTTGAACCTATCAACTCTATACAACTTTTAGCCTCAGTTTCTTATATTAGGTTGACACTATCAACTTTGTATAGTTTTCAGCCTCAATCTCCTATACTAAGTTGACACTGTCAGCTCTATATAATTTTCACCCTCAATTTTGAGTACTAAGTTGACACTATTGACTTTGTATAGTTTTTAGCCTCAATTTCTAGTACTAGGTCAACATTTTTGACTCTATACAATTTTGTCTCTTCTTATCTCTTTGCTTTTGCACCTATTCCTTGTGTGGTTATCTAGTCTTATTTCATAATGATGACATTTTTTTAGCCTTCCCTCAGTCAAGAACATTGCATCAACAAGGATTTAGATCATAACCTCACTTATTTCATTACTTCAGCTGAAACTATTCACTTTCTTCCTTCATCTTCTCCTAATCCAAAACCAATCACTACATAATGTAATGTAGTTGAGGTCATTTGTCCTAATCCTCCTCTCAAAACCAATGTTAGGAATCCTCCACCAAATAATCCCCTTTCTATCAACACTAATACCCCTCTTACAAACACCAACCCACCTATTGATACAACTCAACTTCTTACAAAATTCATAAAACAAATGAACATAATGCAAACTTCTAACAGCTTTAAAATGATGAACATACAATAACATTTATTACACATGACTAGTCAACCACTTCAAGCCATCATGTCTCAACAAAATCATTTCCCCCCCCTCCTCTTAGAGATTCCAATGGGAATATTATCCCTTAACCTCCAGTGAATAACAAAATGCTTCAACATATTCAAAATTAACCTTTAACTCCATTCATTGAATCCATATATATTGGAAGCATTTATCCAACTATCACATATGATGGGACTAAGGACCCTACTATCTTTCTTAAGTCTTTTTTTAATATCTATAAGGAATGGGTCCAAACTAATACCTTTGCTACCACAAAACACTTAGACATAACTTTTGTTGGTGATGTAATTGAATGGTACAACCTAATTCCTAGACATTCTATCTCATAACTATAGGATTTAGTCAATGCTCTAGTGAAGGAATTCCAACATGATGACCTTCCTAAAAATTACCTTAGCCATTTCATAAATGCCACGTAACTTCCAAATAAATCTGCTCATACTTTCATCAAATGATGGAAGTATCTAGATCATAAAATAGATCATAACATGAATGATAATACTCTTTTAAAAATATTTATTACTGCTCTTAAATCTCCCCTTTAATACAAAGTTTTAATCTTTCTCCTAAAACTTTAGAAGAAGCCTTAGACCAAGAAAAAAGGCAAGACTTTCTTATGACTCAATTTGAAACACCTAAAATAACTAATAAATAACCTTTCCAATCATTTTATAATAATATTGATTCATCTAAGCCTCCCCAACCTCAAAATGGAGTATCAAATTCAACCAATTTTAACCCAACCTAGCCACCCTTGAGTCTAGAACAACTTAAGAAGAAATTTCCACCCTCTAAACCCATGAGCTTTGATCTTTCCAAACCTCATCCAAAATGGTACAATCTTAATAAATTTTATTAGAATATTTCTACTATAGTTCATTCTTATGAGTCTTGTCATGATCTACACTGATTTATTCTTTCTTCCTTGTTTGGTCCACATTTTAATCTAGATACTCTCACAAAACAATGTTATCAAGACTATCTCCAAGCTTCTCAAATTCAATCTCAAGAACCATAATCACATAAACATCAACTAATTAATGAACAAAAATAAGTATCCCATTCCTACACCTCATCTAATATTTTTTTTCAAACCATAGTTGATCCTTCTTCATACAATAATAAGGAAAGGTTAACTAACATGAACAACTTTAAACATATCATTGCATCCATTAAACCTCAACCTCTTAGGTCACATGAACCATAAGAATACCTAATTGAAATGCCTACTCCAAATCATATCATACATGATCCTCATTTACCTCTTCATACCTATCCTACACACCATATGTCACATTCAACATCCCTAAAATATAAAAAACCAACACATTTATCTATCTCCAAATGCCCCTACCAACCTAATGCAAACCATTTTAATGATTCAATGTTACCTTACTCCAAATCACATTTTGGGGCATCTTGAGATGCGCATCCACATGTCCCTTTAGATTTTGGGGCATCTTATGATGCCCATCCCTACATCTACTTACCCATTGGGGCATCTTACAATGCCCACTCTTATTATATAATGCATAATAAAAACCAAATTCAGCTTCAAAAAACCTTTCAAGACACATAGACTTGTATTTCACATGCTCATCTTTGATAAAAATGTTAGCATAGATTTTTCTTGTTTATTTTTTTGTCTCATGTTTCTTTATTTTGTGCATTTTTCTTCTTTTTAGTCACACTTTACTAAGCATCATTATTTTCCTTTATGTTCTTTGGTTTTATTACACATTACATTTAGCATTTGTTTTCATTTTGGTCCTTATATATCTCTTTTATTTGTCTTTTTATGTCATTTTTTTTGCTTTAGTAGCTTTATGATTAATTTTCCCCTTATTTATAATTCACCTCATTGGTGTTCATCTTATGAGTTGAAGTGTAATAACATGGATAGGCCCAGGCTCTCCTCATAAATTAACACATTAAAACATATTTAAACCACTTTTTGGGATGACTAATACATTCATTAGTTTTTGTTCTATATCTATTATAGGTTAACATGGCTTTTCTAGTGACGTGACTATCATAAGCATAGCCCCATCTCTTTCATAGCACTATTTTACTTCTTTGTGATCATCTATGAGCATATTAATCATTGTATCAGTTATTACATAGACATATCTCTCATGATTCCCATATTTCCCTTATTTCCTTTCATTTGAGGCTCACATCGATCAATTTTGAGATTGCACACTTCCTTGTGGGAAAGTCTAGGAGTCTTTAAACACCTTGGTCTTTAGGTCCTTTTATCTAGTGACCAAGTGTAAGATTTCTTGTGTTTATCATATATAACACCCATGTTTGGTTTTCCAAATTTATATGGAGGAGGAATAGAAAAATCCAAAACAAGTTAAAATATAAAAAAAATACAAACAAAAGGCAATGATCTAAAAGGCAACATTCAAACTTATAAAAGTTAAATCACACTAAAAGACATGATTGCACATCTCTTTAATCTATTCAAAGCTCAAAATCCATAGTTGGCCTCATGATATATCTGAGGTCCATTGGGGTGTGGTAGGATAGTAAATTACAAAAGGAGAATAAAAAAATCTTTTAGTGTTACCTAGTTTCTCATGTAAGTACCCAATATTCATAGTAGACCAATGACTCTGTAAGGGGTCATGAAGAACATGGAACACACTATGGGAAGGTAGGTCCATTTTAATTAAATTCATGCATATAGAATTCATAAGATGATCTATATACTTTAATTGTTATCGCAAAATTTGTGTTCATTAGTCAAAATATCTGAAGTCCTTGGTGTTGATAGTTTTTAGCGTTTCTCACTTACCTAGTGTGTCTCATTCTTGCTAAAGATGTTCACATCAACCCTGTGGCACCTCACTTTCCTTATTCACATCACATTTTTTCCTTATATTACCTCTGTTGGATATTGATTTTAGCTAACCACATCCTTGATCACATCTACCTTATTATACCTCTTGGTTTATAGTTTATGAGTTTCATTGTAAGATCATGGATAAGACCAGGCCTTCCTCATAAACACCCTTACACCATTTTCTTACCACACCATCTCATTTTCATATGAGTCATGTCATTAGGTGGTTGTGTTTTGTTACATTATATCTCAAAACAAGCACTAAGTTTGGGTTTTCATCTTTTAGAGATTTTGATTTTCATTTCTCCATCATGTTCTTGTTTGTTTTTTATAGACTTCACTTATCTTACATATGGAATTTGACATTCTTACATGTTTTTATTTATGTATGAATTCTTCATGTTTATCTTCCATATTGACTCACATTTAATTTTCATTTATTTATGCTTTTTGTACCTTCATTTGACATGTTTGTCTTACATGTTGACTTACATTTCATTTTCAGTCATTCATATTTTTATTTATGTTTGATTTGACATGCTTATATTACATGTGGTTACTTTTCACTTGCTTACATATCTTTGTTCAATTTTTTTTTCATGGATATTTAATTTATCACTCATGTTTTACATACTTCCTAGTATGATTTAGTATGTTATACATTCCTTTTTTCCATTTATATTTTACATGATTTCCAATGTGACTTACCGTGTTCTACAATCATTTATAATTCATTTGAAAATAATTTATCATTCATTTTCCATCATTTTTTCATTCATTTAACCTCAATATTTTTGTTCTAACCTTGCCTTAACAATCCTAATTTGCTAATTTTTCTAAGAGCCTCATATATTTATCTCTACTAACTCATTTTTCACTACTATTTGCCTTATTCTAAACATTTCAATTTTCTCTTTTTTTGCACTAATCTCTACAAGTTAACCTAATGTTCTTCACATTGGACACCTTCAAATCTCTTTCAGTCTCCTTATTTATCTAAAACACTAAGGTAAGTAAAGGCACATTTTTTTCAATTATATCATTTCATTTATCTTATTTGTTCCTTACTACATTTTACTTAGCATCAACATTATGTGTTATCATGTTTTATACCTGAAGTACCATACCATGTTGCACTCATGTGACATGTGATGAGATTAAAATGGGGAATATGTATACACATAATATTTTCAAACTTTTATCACTTAATGACACTTTGTATCTTGCAAGAACACATCAAGTCTCAATCTCTCTAAGTGCATGACTTAAGAGGTGTACCGAGAAAGGGTTGGGTAGACAATAGTGCTTTGTAGGATTGTTTTCCCTTCTACCACTTGTTATCTACATAGTTATCTCCTTAAAAACTTATCCCTACACTTTTTCTTCTCTATTGTACACTCTCCAATAATTTTCTACCTTTTATCCTAGTTTTTCTAACCTTAACCCCCTTTTGACTGTTCATTATATTAGGCCAAGCCTATCAACTTTGTATATTTTTTAACCTCAATTTCTTATACTAGGTTGACCCTATACAGTTTTAGGTAAAATTCACTTAGGGTCTAGG
This sequence comes from Torreya grandis, assembly GCA_037957365.1. Classification (NCBI taxonomy): domain Eukaryota; kingdom Viridiplantae; phylum Streptophyta; class Pinopsida; order Cupressales; family Taxaceae; genus Torreya; species Torreya grandis. The sequence goes on from JARHVA010000441.1 coordinate 4,843,938, forward strand.
TTAGCTCTTGGCTAACCTAGCTCATGACCTAGTGAATTCTTGTCCTTAATTATACAAGGTCAACCCTATTGGCCAAAACTTTTAGAATGGATTAAGGTTAAATCTACCTATATATACAAGTTAATTTCACCATTATTTAGAAAAGAGAAGAAGAAGTAATATCTATTTCGCATTTGGTTATCCATGATTCTACTTAAGGAGAAAGCTTAGGGTTTCATACTTTCTTTGGAGATACAGATCTTATCTTGTGGATAAGTATTTTGGATGCATTGATAGGTTGTGTAGCCTAGAACTAATTTGTCTTTGTCATCCTTAAATACCAAAATAACCTCTTGCAAAGCTCCTTGGCCAAGGGAGATATTGAGGATTGATGGGTTTATCTTCAAAGGTAAGTACTCCTAACTTTTCCCCTCTTTTGTAAGATTAGATAGATATGCATTTATACTTATCTTTCATGCATTAAGATTCTATATACATTGACATGAGTATATGTCTCTTTTGCATGTTTACTTTTATTATTTATAACCCCCACTTTGTGCCATAATATTTGGTAAACACTAGATTAGATTTATTTTACTTTTTATTATTTTAGTGAGATATCAAAACATAGGACTCCCTTAAGATTATTTCATGATTGTGCTCAATTGGAGGATTTGGAACCTTCCCTAGCATAGTGTATTATGGTAAGAGATCCCCTAATCATATCTAGCAGATCCCCATATTTGTCATGTTCTCAATTATCTAATGCATCCCCAATAAAAAGTGTATGGTATGATCTATCTTCTCTGATTTATGATTGATTTATAGACATGATGCATTTTTTATTGTATACAGTTCACACCCCATGTATTTATACTTCATATTTCTAGTTTTTAGGTTTTCAAAGGTTGTTTGTTAAGCAAGATCAAGGATGTATAGTGGGTTTGATGGTAATAAATGTTCAATTGGATGGAAAGAATGTAGAGAAGTGGAAATATGGTGATTTTGGTTATCATGAAAAATATCTTGGAATGGGGATATAGAGAGGGGTATAAATTCACAAAGTGAGAAAAAGAAATCAATAACAATGTAAAAATGTTATGGTAAGTTTTCAAAGAGATCAAGAGGAAAAAATAGCAGGGCTTTGTCTATGAGAGGAGCTTAGGGGGATAGGATTAAATCTCTCCAAAGTTTAATTCACAAGTTTGAAATGAAAAAATGAACTTTGGCCTTAGTACATATCTCTCCTTGAAAAACCATTTCATGATGGGTGCATGGTTGGGTTCACACGTGTGTGCATTTAGAGTAGATGTTGGGGCCATCCACAAAATCCTCATAACACATGTAAATGTGATAATGTGACTACATGGGCATTAACATTCATGCATGCACATTTGTGAGGGTCTAGGTGCCATCTACTACATCCTCAGAAAATATCTGGATGTGAAGACATGATTATGTGGGTAGCCATATTTGTATGCACATGATCAGGAGTTCCTATCAATCATCCATTGCATCATCATAGATTATGATAATATAAAGGAATGGTTTTTGAGGATAGTTGTATATTCATCCACATATCTATAGAGGACAAACTAATTGGCTACATCCAACATGAAGGCACGAACTTGGTTTTCTAGTTCTTTTTTATAAAAATTATAAGTAGAACATCCTTTCAAAATTTCACTTTCTTAGTACTTTGGCTCAAAAAAAGTGTTTTTCTCATCCTTAGGTAAGGTTTGATATGATTTTTTTTTAGGAACAACAACTAGCTCAAGATAGGGATGTGTCTTCAAAAGAAGACACAAACAAAAATTTTATAATTCATGGTTTAGAAGACCAATACCATATACATTAGGAAATAAAGTCAAACCAAATATAATGAAATAGGAAGGACATAAGGAAACTTAATGAAAATAAAACACATAACATGACAAAAAAGGAAACACACAACACATGGTGAAAAGGGGTAAAAAGGGGAAATGGTAGGGGATAACCTACCTTCATTATTCATATAACTTTAAATATTTATTTCTAAGTGTCATCTCTATTAGACAAATAGTAATTGTTTTCACTACATAAATTCCAAATTTTGAATGGTCCCATCATATGAAATTAAATTTTCCATGGATTCCTCTTGGTTCTCTCCTTATATCCTAGACTAAGACCAAGTCATCAATTTGTAAATCACATTGATGGGAATTATAATCAAATAATTATTTTCCCTTTTCCTAATGATCTAGAATTATATCAATTACTTGAGTTTTTCCTCTTTTATCTTTTCTAGGTACATGAATAGGGCATCTTCAAACTATTCATCTTCAATAGCTTGTGCCAAATTCAAAGTAGGTAATTCCAAATAAATAGGGATCATAATATCCATCCCATTAATATATGAAATAGAGATACTCTTATAATTATATTAAGTGTGATTTTATTGGGCCATAATGCATCATATAGCTTCTTATGCCAATTCCTCTAATTTTTGTCAACCAACTTGCAGACGATGGTAACTATATTTTTGTTACTAAATTCTGCCTAACCATTACCTTGAGGGTATTAATTTTAAGAGTGTGTAAATGAGATGTTATACCCATAAAAAAACTAATCATATTAGCATAGGATAAGTTATAATCATTATCCATCATAATATTTTGAGGGATACCAAACTTGGCTAAAATATTATCCTTTAGGAAGTTACACACACCTTCAGAAGTGGTGGATCTTACTAGAATGGCTTCTAACCACTTCATGAAGTAATCAATAGCCATCAAGAAATGGGTCTATCAAAAATTATAATGAGGATTTAAAGTCTCAATGAAGTCTAATCTCCATTTTTGAAATGGTTCCTGAATGACTACAGTTCAGAGGGATAATTCTACTAACTTAGGCCTACCAACAAAGTATTGACAAGCTTCACATTTAAAAACCCATTTAATGCATATTTTAATAGAGTGGTTTGATAATAGTGAGATTGAAAGATTTTTAATTATGTGAATAAAAATGAGAAGTGTTCTCCATATGATTTGTCATGAAATTCTTACAAGATATTTTATTATTCTTTATTTACACATCTTAGGAATGTGACATCCAAAGATTTGTTGAACAAGGTGTTATCCCAAATCACATATTTGGTTGACTTCAGCTTGAGAGTTCATTTTTTTAATAAATTAGATGAGTATTAAATTATCCATACATGAGGAAGAATGATATATTATAATACCACTAAGATTCTTCAAGATATTCAATGAAAACCACCAATGGTAACTCTTCCTTTTCATTCCCTTTGAGAATCAACACCTTCATAAATTAATTGGCAAAGGCCTTATCCTCTTACTATCTTTGTGGGTTTTATCTCTAAATATTAATCTTGCACCTTAGTGATCCAAATTCCTCTTTTTGATCCAAGCTCTTGTTGGGTAAGGATTGATTTCATCCTTGAATCTAGGACCATTACAATGATATGAGATTTCAAGATATACAATCTAAAATATTTTACTACTTTGACCATGGTGTATGCATGTTTTTCTATCAATGAATACTTGAGATCATGGTGTTTCAATCTACAACTCATGAAGGTGATAGGTGCTTTTATTCCTTCTTCATCTTTCTACACTAAAATGGTAGACAAAGTGTAATTGGAGGAGTAGAAATATGCAATGAAGTCCTTTTGAAAATATAGGAAAGTTTAAATTGGTTCCATGGAAATTAATTATTTGATCTCAATGAATGATTTGTTCCTATCATCATTCCATTTGAATGAGTTATTTCTACTCATCATCTGTACAATGTGCCTGGTGAGTTCAACAAAGTCTAAAATAAATCTTCTAAAAAAATTGACTTTGCTGAAGAATGTGTGAGTGCTAGGTTTTTCGATTGAAATGGATATCTATTGGATATATTTTAATCTTATATATTGATCATGGTACCTTATTTAGAAACCAAATGGCCCAAGATCTTACCTTTTATTACTAAAAAAACTTTTGGGGATTCAAAGAGATACCATGAGAGCAACACCTTTTAAAAACTCTTCTCAGGTGCTATAAATGATCTTCTCTTTTATTTGAGAAGAATGTGAGATCATATCAATAAAACATGATGATTTTATTCTTCACATCATTTAATTTCAAATCCACCACCCTTTGAAATGTTTTTCTTACATTAATGAGGCCTAACAAAATCCCTCTGTAGGTGAAAGTTCCCCATGGGGTAGGGAAAGTTATTTTGAATTAATCTTCATTAGCTATTTTGAATTGATTATATCTTGAGAATATATCTAACATAGACATCATTTCATATCCTATGATCAATTTCAAAATTTTATTGATAATTGGCAAGGGGTATTTATCTTTGAGCAAAATTGGATTGAGATTGTGAAAATACACATAAATCTTGACTTCTTCATTCTTATTTAAAATAGGTACAATGTTATACACCCAAGTCGAGTGATTGAGAGCGAAGATAATACTAACATCAAATATATTCTTGAATTATTCATAGATACTGCCAACAATTTTTTGGATTATAGTACCTCAACTTTTTCCTGAATAGATTAACACTAGGTTTAAATGAAATGTTGTGTTGCATAATTTTTTGTCTAAAATAATTTAGATCAGTATATCAAAAATAAAATACATCTATGTATATATTAAAGAGGGTAATTAACCTTCTAAATTTCTCCTTAGAACAACATTTTTTGATATTAACATACACCGGTTCTTCTTTTGTGCCAATATTCAACTTCTCATATTCAAGGGATCTTATGGGATTTCTTCGAATCTTATGATTGATGTACCAACCATGTTTGTCAAACATTTATTCTAAAGAGACTAACCCTTTAAAATTATTATTTCCTTTCAAATATATAATGTTGTCTTCTAGTTGGTTATCCTTCATGTTAGGCATTTGTGAAGTCCGTTATTTTTGTTTTTAAGTAGAAGATTCTCTATATGTGGCAAAACTTCCATAAAAAAATAGATTTCTTAAATTATATCTTTGTTATAAGAAAGTGATGTTTTGTTCATCATCATTAAATAATTTATAATGCTCTAAATTGTCTATCACACTAGGTCTATATACATTTTCAATGACATACCAGTCATTGTAAATTTTTGGAGGAGGGATCATCAAGGAATTGTATACAATTAGGGCATCAAATTTAGAGTTTTTTTATCCTAGGACCACACTTATAGATAAATCTTGGAAGGATTTGATATAGTCCTAGATCCTATATTTATAATGTTCGAGTCTGTCATTTTTTTTTTGATATCAACCTCATACCTATTTGATGATCCATTTTGCATCACCTTATACTTTGAGATTATACATGCCCATCTCTTCTACTACTTGTAACCCTAGAAACACTACTTCATATTCTATGATATTATTTATACATTAAAATTAGAGTTTTTATGAGAAAGGAAATGATTATTTATATGGAAAAATCATCAATATACTATCACTTTAACCATTCATCGATCAACTTCCATCGAACTCTAAAGTTCGTCTATCATTGGAATCACCCTCTACCGATTTGGGAAGTTACAAATATTTTTCAGCCATCATCATGTAAGTTCCAGAATCTATTTCCTCATATAGGATATCTACCCAAGAATAATTTGAATTCTATACTAAGAGATTATATTTTGGCTTTGGGAGTAAATTCTCATTAACGCATTTCATGGGAATCACTTCTTGTGTCTAATCTAGTTTGATTTCTCCTTTGAGATATCTATAGAAAGACCTGATCAAAGGTATTCCATAGCTAGGAGGGATGTCTGCTACTAGGATGGTCATATTCACTCTCTTTTGGGAAAAATAAATTAGATTAAGCTATGCATCCTTTATAAATATAACTAATAGAACTTATTTTGCTTCCATGTTAATTAAATGACCAAATGTTTTAGTGTAGGTCAATCCCAAGGTGTCTAAAACTTTGGCCGGCATGACATTATCTAAAGCTCATGAATCATTTATGTTGTTATTAAATTTATAGCCAAAAAAAAAAGAGACACGTAGAAAGGCTTAAGCCTTTAGTTTCTTGGATTAGTAATGGATACATTATTATGCAAGTCAAAATCAGCCATTCTGATATGTGCTCCTTGAGTGTGGATGTTAGAATTTCCTCCTTTGATGAACTTGATCAATCTATCCAACTGCTTAGGGTTGTTCCTAAGGTATTCAATTTGAGAAATCTTAAACTTAGTATTTTCATGTGATCAATTATGTCTAAGGAATAATTTATAGGTTATTCACTGAAATTCACATGAGGAGAATTCAAATTACTAGACTTTTTTGGTTATTTATCCTTCTTTAAATTTAGTAGTATCTTTATTAAGAAAAAATCTGGGAGTTATGTCAGCTTTAGGAGTCTCTTTCTCATTTCATTTTCAAGGTCTTTATTATGCTCAAAATCTTTCATCCTCTCATTTTGAGCTCAAGGGAATACTACATACAAATGGCTATTCATATCATCATCTTCAGGTTCATATTCAAAATAACCCATAGTGGAGTCACCATTAGGTTCCTGTATTTCAATATTAAAGGTTCCCAAAACACCTTCTTTATATGGTTCTTCAATATTGAAAATTTGAAGCATTATAACCATTTTTGGATATTTTTAACCATCATGGTCATTGGTGGCATGAAAAATTCATTTGTAATGAACGACATCAAGTGCTGCTTTGATTGCAATTTAAGGAGTTAGAGGAGGTAATATAGGATGAGAATTTCTATGATAAGGGACAAAGGGCCTCATAAGTATATATTTATATGGAGTGTTCTGTGATTGAGTAATTTGTTTCTTCAAGGCCAAGATATCATTTACCAATTTTTGAATCAATGGGTTTACTAAATTATGCTCTTTACTTCTGAAAGCACCTTTCTTTAATTTTCCACACATGATCATGTCATATTTAATTTATATACCTTGGTTTCACATAAATTAAAATGTTGTAGGGTGGTTCCTTCTTAGGAAGAAGCTTACCTCGAGTACTTGTGCATTTAGAAATAAATATTTATGATTTTCTATGATTGGCATTTTAGTAGTTAGAATTTTATTTAACATATTATTAAATTGGGATACAAAATCTCTCATTGGCTCATGAGGCTCTTTATTTATTTGAGATATCATGTTAATAATGAGAGTTCATCTTTATCCAGTTTGAATCTTTCCTCAAACTCATACCTCATGTTTTGCTAATCTAGAATGGAAGCATGGGGTAGGTGATGAAACCATTATGTTGATCCTTTGATTAACATCTACATGAATAAAATGACTGACACATATTCATGTTCAAAACAAAGAATGTTGAAATAATAAAACAAAATTTTTATGTGTTCATTAGGATGTTGTCTACCATTATCAAAAAATTAGGGAAATTCTTTCTTGAACCTTTCAGTAATTCATGGATTTGAGTGCCCAAATATAATGAGACTATATGAACACCCCATCATATAACCACAACCATGTTATGCAAATTTATTATTCCTAGAATAAATGTATCTGGTAGTGATAAATTTTTGATTATTGGCTATACCTTCTTTATCCATTTAGGTGAAATTCATAAACTGAATTATTCTTTAAAATCAAAGAATGAATCAAAAATTCCCTTTTTATTTATGGACCTTATGTACCTTCGATAAGCTAAGATGATGAAAAATCTCAAGGAACACTGAAAAGAATAAAGGAAATCAATGATTATTAAACAAAAATAACACATTGTTCTTATTCATCTAACATGGTTGCAACTCTTTTAAAGTGGGGATTTTCCACCCTATTGTCCCAAGAAAACTATCATAAATTGGAAGAAATATCTACTTATGTAGATTGTATCAAATTGAGGCTAGGTTGGATAGTTAGGTTTTGATTTCTAGAGATAGTCATATAAATGAATACAACTAGAATATTGTGGGTTGAATAAAAACATAGAATGTGCCAAAACAAGATGGTGAAATATTTGTTACTTTGTGGTAAATCTAAGTTTCACAATAGTATAGGGGATGAAAAGTCTCTCTTCTATTTTGAGGGGAGGTTCCCTTTATTAAAATAAACAAAAAATAGTCTATTTATACATAATATTTATAAGTTGAATGGAGGTGTTTGAACTGGTGTCATTCAATTGAAAATAAAAATGAAAATAAAGAAGGTGAAGAGTTATGTGTGGATAAATAAACACATATTTCATCCACTTTCCTAATGAAAAAACTAGAAGAAAATTAATTACTTTAAGAGATAAAACATAAATAGTGCTTGGAACAATGAGTTATACATTAACATTAAAAACCACTTAAATTAAAGAAAACAAGACACAAAGTTCTAGTATTTCCTTGGTTTATGGACTAAATAATTAACACAAAGTTTCCTTCTTCCTCTTCAAGATTCATAAATTATGGTCATCAAAAATCCATTTTACAATTGCCATTTATTGTATTTATAACAAGGGAATGGGCTAACCCTTCACATTACAAAATGACTCTTCGTATTCTATTTTTTGTCTTATTCTATTATTGTAAAGTTTTAATTCTATAGAAAGGTAAAAATTTGATTTTCCTGAAATAAATGCTTAGAAAAAAATATAATGGAGTTATATAGACCTTATTGAGAAGTTTTTTATGGGATAAAAGCAATTTTTGATAGATCAATCATAGATGAATCTTTCTTGGCTTGATCTTTATCTCATATAGCCTTGAATCACAAAATATTTTGATCACCTCAAGGGATTCATTAATTTTAGGAATAACCACATGTTGGCAACATGCAAACTATATCTAGGAGATAAATTTCAGGGTGCATGAGACTTTAATAAATTTTACCAATTGAGTATTCATCTCTTCCATGGAAATGTAAATTTCACTAAGTGTTTTCAATGAAGCTTTGCTGAATTTAATCTCATTGAGAAGATATTATTTGACCACTATGGAATTGGGATTTTAATTAATCCATTGTATATGTATTAATCCCATATTCTTTATATAAGTCACAATGAATTTCATCTAAATTGGTAGAGATCAACTTGATTTTTTCTTCGCACATGTCTCTATTTTCTTTCAGCTCATTGATGGTTTTATTCAAGACCTTGATTCTTTAGAGTATACACTCTCCCCATTTACAATAAGTGTCATATTAATAGTTTAATATACTCCACCTTACGCTATCACTTTGGCCTCAATTAGAATCCTTTCTTTTACAGCCCTAATCACTTCTTCCCATACTTTCAAATCAACAGTGTGGGATTTGGTTTATTTGTGTATGTCTCTCATTTCTTGATCAATAAAAGCATACATCTTCATGACTTGTTAAATATAGTTCATTCTTCTTACAAGAAAGTCATCCACCCATGCCTCTATATTTTTGACATAGGTGTTATGCTTGATAATAGTAGTAATAACTTATTTAATTATCTTTATAAATTATGTTGGAACATCAACATATGGGGATATAGGAGTTTCCATGAGATTGAGTAGATAATTGACATAGCCTAACAATTATTTGACCTATTTTTTAATTTTATCTTGAATCAATTCATCTTTATTTGACCTTTTGATTATTATTTCAGTGGTCTCTAGGAGGTTATAAATTTTACTTTCCCATGTTGCTTATCTGAGTGATATTATTTTGAGAGTATAGTCACTCACTGTCATTTCTTATATGTTCTTTTTGATATTAAATTTAATGATATCCAAAAAATGTGCACCTAAGGGATCATATACCAAGATAGAAGTGATTTTTTATTTTTTTGGTGTATGGTTCTTTAGAAGATTAACTACAACATTAAAAGCTAGGATTTTTGCTTCAACCACATTTTTCCTTTTCTTCAACATTGGTTTTACCCATTGGAATGAAATATCACTAAAGGAAGCCATTTAAAATTTAGAGGAAGAGGGAGTGGGATAATTTGGAGGAGTCATTTCAGGAAGAGAAGGTAATTATGAATACCTAGATGGAGAATGTGGAACTTCAACTTCAACCTCTTTATTTGATATTGGTTGGATCACTAACTGAGTGGAGGCCAAGTATTTATATTTAGTATTGGGGATGAACAAGTTAGGATTATATACATAATATTTTCAAACTATATCAATTATTGATGATTTTCTCTTGAAAGAACCCATTAAGTGTTAATATATCTAAGTGCATGCCTTAAATGGTACATTTGGAAAGGGGTGGGTAGACCATTGGTGCTTCACTTGATTATTTTACCCTATACCACTACTTGCTATCTACACAAAATTATCTTATGTACTTCCCTTAAGCCTTACCTCCTCTCTTACACAATCCTCTAAGCTTTTCACCACCTTAATTGGCACTTACTTAAGTCTAAAACCCTTTTTTATAGTTTACATTACACTATCATCTTAGGTCAACCCTATATCCTAATTGTTAAAATCACATTACATGTCTAGGTTGGCTTTGGTCAACTTGGATAGGGATCTAACTTATTTTTAACAAATAATGATACAGAGTTGATTAAGATAACCTTATTAGATAAACATTTGGAAAGGTTTAGGGTTAAATTAAGATATATATACATATCCATTTCCATCATGTATAAGAGAAGATAATAAGAAGAAGAATATATTACACATATGCTTATCCACCATTCTACTTGAGGAACATAGCTTAGGGTTTCAATACTTTATTTGAAGATATAAATCTTATCTTGTGGAGAAGTCTTTTAGATGCATAGATAAGTTGTGTATCCTAGATATGAATTATCTTTATTGTCCTTACATACCACAATAACCTCTTGTGAATCACTTTCGCCAAGGGAGAGATTGAGGCTCAATGAGTTTGTCTTCAAAGGTAAGTATTCCAAACTTTATTCTTCCTTTGTAAGAGTAGATAGATTAACATTTGTAATTATTTACCATACATTAGGGATTTATCTATACATGGCTTAATTAGGATTCTACTATGCATGTTCAATTTTTATGTTTATTACCCCCACTTTGTTCCATAAGCTTTGGTGAGCACTAGATTAGACTTTACGTTACTTTTCATTTACTTTGTAAATATGAAAACATAAGATATAGCTAGGGTGATTGCATAGTGTTTCTTGACTAGAGGCTTTATAACCCTCTCTAGTGACGTTATTATGGTAAGAGATCCCTTGGTTAGGTCTAGTGAATCATTCTTGGACATGACCCCAAATATCTAATGTATTAATAATTAGAAGTGTAAGTAGGATTTATCTTCTTCGAGCTAGGATTGATTACTAAATCAATTGCATTTCCCTTTGTATATTGTTGACGTGGTGGATTACACCCTTGGCAGGAGGCCTAGATCCTACCTTCTACGTGCAATAATGGAAACTCCCCTCTTAATTGTGGGTATGGAAAAACTAGGGGGAGAGTCTCTAGATAAGGGCTAGCTCCCTTTGATGTATCTTTTAGGTCTTGGATTTCCCTACTGCTAACAAACAAATGGAAAAAGGGGGGGTTGAAAAGGGAGAAGGATGCTGAAAATAGAACCTAAACCTAAACTAAAAAAGGTGATACACCAAAAAAGGTTGATCTACTGAGCTCAGACCTACACTTTTCACCAAGAACAAGCTCTCATACACTTCATCTGACATGGGAAACCATTCTACATCAGTGAGTCAGGGGTCTGTGGAGATATAGGGAGGAAGAACTATAAGAGGCGTTCTGTGACACACTTTGGTAGCCTATTCACATGTGCCTATATTCCTACTAGGGACACTTCTGACCAACCTACAAAAGGAAAACTCATGATGCACTAGACATGCTGAAATCATTTTGTGAAAGCATAAAGGGAAATGAATTAACACAGAGCAAAGGCATAGACACATACAAAAGTGTAAAACTCAGAATGGAGGTAAAAATGCTATGTCTTGATTCAAGGTAAATCCAATAGAGAGTTCTTGTGTTACAGGCTAAGAGATATCCCTCTCAAGCTAAGAGATTGATCCCTTTCTCAAATGAGAAGTTTAAAATATATAGAGGAAGAAAGAGGCATTTTGGCACCCTTTTTACAAGTGACCCATGTGCATTCTAAGTATTGGGAAGAGGAAGCCACTTAAAGATAATGTTGTGTCAGCTCCTACTTTGATGTGAAATTATGGGCCACACTGTTTGTCTATAAACAAGACTGATCATTCAAGGCATTCACGTGGCTTGTCTTCTCATCAATACAAAGTGAAGAAAATGGGTCACACCATTCACTATTCATGCCTCTTGATGACCAACTGGTAGGCACTGTGTCAACCACTAGAGTAACTCCTTCAGTCGACACCTTCCTTTGCCACTTGGACTGTTTTGTCCATTTTTGTGCTTGGCTCTTTTGTCTCTTCCTAGATCTATCTTCTCTGGGTCCTTCATCCTTCAGGGCTATCTTCTGCTACTTCTTTGGCTCTTTAGGCTGGGAGCACTCTACTTTTGAAATTTGTCATAGTCTACTACTTTGAAGCTTATAAGGTACTTAAAATGTGGATGCAGACACTTGTTGCACTCTACTGAGTTATAATGGGACATGTGGCAGTATCCACTTAGCTTAAGATGTCCTTCGAGAGTCCCATGGAAGATGACACATGGTAGCTTCTACTTACTTTAGCAATTCACCCAGGGCCCACCATAGTCCTTACTCAATTATGAAACCAAAGGTAGAAGCTTGCAAATGTTGACACGTGATGGCTTCTACTTGCCCTCAAGAGGGACACATGGCAGCTTCCACTACCTTTTAGAAATGAAAAATAAAGGGGCTTGATAGATGACACTTGGCAGCTTCTGATGGACTTTGAGAGAAGCTTTAGATGCAGACACTTATCACACTCTACTAAGTTATAGGTGAGGACACTTGGTAGCATCTACTTAACTTTTAGGGACTTTAGGGGTTTTTTGAGAGTCACGCGGAAGGTGACACATGGTGGCTTCTGCTTACTCTTTCCTTGATGATTTATCTTCTACAAAGTTGACATTTGTGTGCCTGTCACCATTTGGTCGATTCCTTTAGCCTTTTTTATTTAGAAATTCCTGTAGAGTCCATAGAAATTCTTGCAGAGTCCATCGATTTTATGCAAAATCAAAAAATGAAACTAGCTCAAAACAATAGGGAAAGAAGGGGACCAATTTTGGCTTGCAAGACCAAAATGGTCAACAAATTGGTGACTCCCAGGGGAAGCATGCCTGCTATGCTTATAAACTAGTTTCCTTAAAATCTATTGGGCACAGAGTTGAGATGCAGCTTGAAAAGGTTAGCAATAGCCCTGATAGATTCAAGAATCAATCATGAAGCTTTTTACCCAAAACACAAAGGAAAAAACACACAAGGCTAAAAACACTACTTGTGCAAACAACACTTAGGGAAAATAGGGAAATAAAATTAAAATAAAACTACTATATATAGCTAACCAGGTATATTTTCCTCCCTCCTAGATCTAAGGGAAAATTTCTTAAGTCTCCTTCTTGGCTAGGAAACCTATGGTGCCAGACAAGTGGCTGAATGGAATGGAGACTTGCTGACCTACTCCTCTTGCCTATCAACTTGATTGGATTGCATCTGAGTGGATCAGAGTCAAACATGCTTCCAACATATACATACTCTTCTTATTCTTGGAAGCTTGTCAAATGCTAGCTCTTCATGTTGGTGTGTCTCAAGAAATTGATAGCTGTTGGCTCATCACCATAAGAATTTTGATATGCATAGCTCCCTAGACATACGTCATGAACTGAATCATCCCCTTCTGCTTCATTGAAGAACCTATTAGGCTCATCTTCTGCTTTGTCTTGGCCTTCTTGAAGAAGGGTGACTATTGTGATGTTTGAAATGGACTCAAAAACTAAGTATTCATCCCATATAACATCATCTTCTTGTTCAAGGTTCTCTTATTCAAGGCTTTCCTCAAGATGGACCAACCTCTCCTTTTCTTGCTCAAGGATCAGAGTCTCTAGTTGTTCAAAAAAATCCATTTGATCCTCCTCCAACTCAGGCTCCATGGCATAGTCATCCTCCTCATCGAAGAAACAAGGAAGTTCATCAAACAAAGGAGGAGAGAACTCACCATGCTTACATTCCTCCTCGTATTGTAGGAACATCTGCATGTATGCATGACCTACATCTTCTCCATTGATGATGAAGTCTTCAAAAGGAGCCTCTATGATGATTTCCTCTTCATTACTACTCATGATAGCCTCTTGGACAAATAAAAATTGGATCTCCCACTCCTCACTCACCTCTTGCAAAACAGGTTCCTCCTTGAGAAGGGATGAAGTGGAAGGCTAATGATTAAAACCATGTGGAAGAGGAGGTAGTCCTTGAGCTAGAATCAAATGATTCTCCTCCTTCCATTTGGCTAGCACTTCAGCTGTATCAAGTGTGAGCTGATAGCTCTCTTGGGGTGTGTATATGGGGTGTGTTCATACATGTCCATCACACATTAGCTGAGGAATCTCGCTTTCAACTCCAAATCTACAATTCTCCTGGCTAGATCTTCTTGAAATAGCCTTTCTTGGAGGTCACAAGGATCACCAGTGTTATCTTCTTCAAGGCTCTAAGCTTGTTCCTGGCATTCCCTCCTCCAACTTGGAATCTTGACATTATGTTAAAATACCTAAGGAGGTTGAGGAATACTAGGAAGAGACTATTGATGCACAGGAAGAGTCTCTAGAAGAGGGATGTGCTGGTTCATTTCCATGAGAGGTTGCTCTGATGCCTCTTAATGTTGGAAAGCTAGGTGCATAGGGTTAAGAGCAATATTGATTGATGCGTCAGATGAGCTAGAGTGGGCAAGTGCTATCTGGTAGAAAGGATTTGGTGCACAAGAGGGGGATTTATTTAGAATAGGAGGGGTCACACAAGGCTGACTACCTTGAATGAATGGAATCTTCCATTTTTTACCTCCTCCTCCATGGATTGCAAGGCCTGAGCTTGCCTGAACAAGCACTCCTCTTTGTACATAAGCTCTTGCTGATATCTATACTACTCTTTTGATCTATCTATCTCCAACACTTGCTTCTCAAACTCCAGTGTTACTTCCCTTATTGTTGAATGGCAATAAGGAGAGCTGCTTAGGGAGACTCCATAAAAAATCTAAGCTTGATTAAAACCATAAGAAGGAAAACAAGGCCCATGATTTTGTGTAAAGTGATTATACATATAAAAATATTATTTCTTGATGGCACTAGGGCTGCTTAATTGACTGATTCAACTCAAAGTCACCATTGGTGTTGATGAAAAGCCTCAAAAGGCTGGTTGGTTGAAGAACACACCAAAAATTCTTCAAGTCTTTGGACACAACTTGTCCTAGTTGGTCCCACTAGGCATGCCAAAAACTATTGACATGGCAGATTGTACCCTTGGCAGGAGGTTGAGCTCCTGCCTTCCACGCACAACAATGGAAACTCCCCTCTTGCCTGTGGGTACAGAAAAACTGGGGGAAGAGTCTCTAGATAAGGGCTATCTCCCTTTGATGTATCTTTTAGGTCATGGATTTCCCTACTACTAAAAAATAAATGGAAAAAGGGGGGTTGAAAAGGGATAAGGATTATTAAAATAGAACCTAAACCTAAACTAAAAAAGGTGATACACCGAAAAAGGTTTATTTACTGAGCTCAGACCTACACTTTTCACCAAGAACAAGCTCCCATACACTTCATCTGACATGGGAAACCCTTCTGTGTCAGTGAGTCAGGGGTCTGTGGAGATACAGGGAGGAAGAACTGTCAGAGGTGTTCTGCGACACACTTTGGTAGCCTATTCACATGCACCTATATTCTTGCTATGGACACTTTTGGCCAACTTGCTAAAGGAAAACTCATGATGCACTAGAATGCTAAAATCATCCTATGAAAGCATAAAAGGAAATGACTTAACATAGAACAAAGGCATAAACACATACAAAAGTGCAAAAATCAGAATGGAGGTAAAAATGCTATGTCTCGATTCAATGTAAATCTGGCAGAGAGTTCTTAGCTTACAGGCTAAGAGATATCCTTCTCAGGATAAGAGATTGATCCCTTTCTCAAATGAGAAGTTTACAATATATAGAGGAAGAAAGAGGCATTTTGGTGCCCTTTTTACAAGTGACCCATGTGTGTTCTGAGCATTGGGAAGAGGAAGCTGCTTAAAGATAATGATGTGTTAGATCCTACTTTGATGTGAAATTATGGGCTGCACCATTTGTCTACAAACAAGACCACTCCTTTAAGGCATTCACATAGCTTGTCTGGTCATCAATACAAAGTGAAGAAAATGGGTCATGTCATTCACTATTTGCACCTCTTGATGACCAATTGGCAGGCACTGTGTCAACCACTAGAGTAAATCCTTGAGTCGACACCTTCCTTTGCCACTTGGATTGTTTTGTCTATTTCTAAGCTTGGCTCTTTTACCTCTTCTTGGATCTATCTTCTCTGGCTCCTTCATCCTTCAAGGCTAGCTTCTGCTACTTCTTTGGCTCTTTGGGCTGAGAGCACTCCACTTTTGACATTTGTCACAGTCCACTACTTTAAAGCTTATAAGTCACTTGAAACGTGGATGTAGACACTTGTCACGCTCTGCTGAGTTATAATGAGACACGTGGTATCATCCACTTAACTTAAGATATCCTTCGAGAGTCCCATGGAAGATGACACATGGTAGCTTTTACTTACTTTAGCAATTCACGTGGGGCCCACCATAGTCCTTACTCAATTATGAAACCAAAGGCATAATCTTGCAGATGTTGACACATGGTGGCTTCCACTTAGCCTCACTAGGGACACATGGTGGCTTCTGTTACCTTTTATAAATGAAGTAGAAAGGGGCTCGACAGATGACACTTGGCAGCTTTCACTAGACTTTAAGAGAAGCTTCAGATGTAGACACTTGTCGCACTCCACTGAGTTATAGGTGAGGACACTTTGTAGCATCCACTTAACTTTTAGGGGCTTTAGGGGTTTTTTGAGAGTCATGCGGAAGGTGACACATGGTGACTTTCACTTACTCTTTCCTCGATGATTTCTCTTCTGTAAAGTTAATGTCTGCGTGCCCATCACCATTTGGTCAATTCCTTTAACCTTTTTTCTTTGGAAACACATGGAGAGTCCGTATGAACACCTGTAGAGTCTATAGATTTTATGCAAAATAAAAAAATGAAACTGGCTCAGAATAGCAGGGAAAGAAGGGGACCGATTTTGGCCTATAGGACCAAAATGGTCAACATATACAAGGATCACAAAAGGCTTTTGTTGAGGACCATGGATTTATAAATTTATTTTATTACTTATTTTTCCCTACTATTGGATTCTCCTCACATGGTTTTCTTGATTATTTCCTTGGATCACAATATTCATCTCTATCATCTTCAGAATTAGATGAGTTAGATGTCTTAATTATGACATTGGTACTACTTTTTTTAGAAGTAGGTGTGGGATATTTATTTGAAGGAGCTAAAACATTTCCTCTCTTTGAACCTTTTTTTATCCCTAATAGTATCTTGTCTAACCATTTATTTATATGAGCCAATACTCTATGAATCCTTTATTATAGATCAATAGGTTCTGTGATCAACTAGTTTATAGTTGGTAAGGGTGGAACAATAATTTTATTCATATATTCAGAATCAATGAGGTCCATATTATCATAAATCATGCCTTATAGGACCCATTCATTTGTTAATGATATTATTTTCTCAAGAGTCTTTTGATTCTAGTCCCTTTGAATTACTTCAAATTCATTTGCACAATCAAACCAATAGTATTCTATATGAGGTTTATGGTCGTAATTAGGTCTTATGCTAAGATTATGCTTCACATATCCTTTGGTATCAACTAATTCCGTCCTGGCATAAGATCAAAGAGTAAAATCAAAGATATACAATTCAATATCTTGTGCATTGGATACCATTTTACAAACAAAGTATGCCAATACAATGGGGAATGAAATTCTTAATACATGTTTCCATCTATAGTGCTTGTGAAATGATGCTAGTTGTCTACACAAGTATATGAGAATAATTTTATCACTTTCCAACCTTGAGAGCCTTAGATTGTGTCTTTCATAGCCTCCAACTCTGATATACATAAATTTATGAAATTGGATCTAGTAGCTACCATATTGGTTGATCAAAATTGGTGATTTAGCTGAAATATGCAATCCCTAATCCCCTTCGAGGCACTCTATTGATCTCATTATGGATGTATCATTGATTTTAGTATAATATTTGTTAATTTTCCACAATATGAGTTGGGGGAAGTATTTAAATACTTATGTTAATGGTGTGATGAACCAATACTAAGTATACCCTTTATGAGTCCAATGAGTACTGTTGTCACCAAATTTCACACCCTAGAAGAGAGTGTTCAATCCTCTTCTAAATTTGGGAACATTGGAAAATTTCAAGTATGTGGGTGTACTTGTTGTGGAAATGAGCCTCTAGATTTAAAGGGCTAGCTCCCTAAATATATTTTGCAATGCTTATCACTTAAGCTACTATTTACTTATGGGAAACGAGTTAGAAATAACATGAATTGAAAATAATCTATGAAGGTTATGCACCAAAATTATCTCCACATGATTATCATATTCTAAGTATTATGGAATAAATCTTATAAACTAGTCTCTAAGTCCTAAAAGGTTCTAACATGAGTATTTTAATATAGAGGTGAGATATATGAAACAACACAAGGGAAATAAAGTAGAAGGCAAGATACACATTTTAAGGATAATTATACACTTGAAAGAGTTTGACACATTTAACTACACTCTATATGACCTATTAGAATAAGAACTCTTGTTTAGATATGAAAGGATAAACGAAACAAGGATAGAAAATTATCACTTCTTATCACTATATATCACTTACACACTTAGATAATTTTTTAATAACTTAGAAATAAACTTGCAATAATATTCAAAGGAAAAATATGAAATCAGTCTAGAAGGGATTCACCGTATATGGATCTCTTTTTTTTATAAAGCCAAAATGGCAAATACTTATAAAAATTCTAAGAGAGAAGAAAAGAAATAAGTTCAAGAGTCACTAGAACATATGTCCAATCATGAGAATCAGTTATAGTATCAGTACATTGAGTGTGAAATGGATAATGAATGTCTATTGAGCCAAATATCCTTGTATAACATGATAAATATCTCCCAAAATGGTACGATGACACTTCAGCTAACCTCTGTGAAACTATTTCCATCATGAACCATTCTTTGATCATTTAAAACTAAAATAAGAGAATTGACACATACAATTCAACATCCATGGATGTTTTATTTTTTATTAACTACCTTATGGGTGGTTATATTTTTCATCTGTAGCTACTCATTACTTTTTTGGAGATGAAACTGCTAGGTTTTATGAACAAGCTCTAATAGCAGTAAATACCCTTTAAAAAGCTTGCCTTGGCTTGACCTAGGTTATGTGTTTGAACTTCATAAGGTTCCTTTCATTTGATTGGTCATCAATAATCTGACTCAGATATATTAACCCCTTGACTTTCATTCACACCTTTAGATCTTCTAGATGTGAATAAGTGTGAGCCATTGATCTTGTTCCTTGACTTGTCAACCTTATTCTAGCTGACACCACTTAAAAATATTGTGATAACTCAGAGGTCCCTTTGATAATTTGAATTCATCATGTTCCATTAGATCATATATATACGATTACATGTAAGCCATTAGATCTTATTAGGACCCATTATTTGAAAGCCAATGGCTAGTTTATGGAGCCTAAAATTGACATCTTCACTCTCATCAGTTGATGTCTACGTGGGTGTATTCGACATCTTGTAAACTTTCAATTTTAGGATTCAAACTGTTAGGTATTTTATTTTTGGCTTTATATCTTAGACCAATTATCAAAAAATGAACTTTCATAACTTTGCATTGGTCTAGCTTGCTTGAAAAAGTATCTTTAGGCTTTCTACAAGTGCCCTTCAAAATAATTATCTCAGGCCACTTGGGTGAGATAAATATCTTTTGGGATTTATGTGGAACATTTTTCTTGAAGGAATTTGTATGCTTTATATTTGTCTTTATCAATTATTTTAGACAAAATGACTGAAATAATTCATGTCTTTATATCCCTACCTCTGAAAAAGTACCTATTAAAATTTTTATATAGGATTATTCTCTTGAGAAAAGACCTTTCAAGACTTCTGTATTGGCCACTTCACTTGAAGAAGATATCTTTCAGGCTTTTTGTAAAGTCCTCTTTCTTGAGAATGACCCTTTGGAAAAATTATTTAGATAATTGTCTTGAAATAAATGACCATAAGGCTTTTACGACAGACAAAAAAGTTTGAAAGAAATGACAGCCATTTTTACCTTAGAATAATTTTTTTTAAAGAAATATACCTTCAAAAAAAATTTCCAAAGGAATTATGTCCTTAGAAATATCCTTTCAACCCTTTTGAAATAGACCATTACCTTTGGAAAAGTGCCCTTCAAAACCTTGAAAAGTATCCTTCGAGAAAATTGTGTAAGATATTCTGTTGAGAGACAACCCTTTAGATTTTGCCTTGGTCATTTTCCTACAAGAAAAAAAATCCTATAGAAGAAATGCATTGAACCTTTTAGTGAAGTAAAGCACCTTTCAGGAAAAAATACAATGGACCACTTTCTTGTAAAAGTGCCCTTCAGAAACCTTGAACTAGTTTACTTTCATGAAGAAAAGATCCTTTGAGCAAATTGTTTGGGTCACTTGCTTGAAAAACAACCCTTTAGAACTTCTACTTATACCCTTCAGAAAAAGTGTGTAGGGCACTTGATATGTAAATGACCATTTAGAATTTTAATTTCAGACAAAATGTCCAAGAAAATTCATATTCTTGGGATTTTTGTTTTGGATAAAATATCTGAAATAATTCCCTATAGTTATCCAAAGAGACCAAAACAAATCTTCCTAAAGAATAAACACTTAGCCAATTTTGTTACGGACAAAATGTCTGAAAGAAATTTGTCTCTAGGAAAATTACTCAGACAATTTCCCCAAAGGAAATAACACTTTGAGAAATTTGTAGTGAACACTTTTCTTGACAATTCCCCAACACTTAGCCAAAACTGAAACACATTCCCTAAAAAAAATTGTATTTAGTCAATTGTAAAATTTTCCAATTACCAAACTAACTCTTGAGCCTGCAAGTTTTTCTAGACTATTTTATCAACTGTTGCTTGATCTTTGAAATCCTGAATGAATTTCTAAAGCTTATGTAAACCTGTTCCATGCTATAACTACTTGGTCGCTATGAAAACCTATCATGACACCTCATATATGACCTCTAAAATGACCCCTAAGACATTAAATGACAAGGACTATATTATACTATGACCAAAACTAGAATGGCATAGGAGATGACACCAACCTAACTACAATATAACTTACGACATTATAAAAAATCCCCTATACAAGATTTTGACTATAGGGGGGTTGACCCATTTTAACCTGTGGTAAAAATGGTCAACATCTTTGTATGCAAAAATAACCTAGACCATGACCAATTGCCCAAGTCTATCCATTAGGCTATGAATTCACATGTACAACATATGACAAAAAATGCCTTTGACAACACACAACCACAAAAAACAACAAAGAAAAAATACAAAGTAGAAGAAAACATATGATCAACTAGAACACTTAGGGAACACCACACACAATTGAAATAAAACACACACCTAATTTACTATTTATAAGATAGAAATTTACTATTCAAAATCAAGGTTTTAAATGTATCCCATTCACAGGGATAGGCAACTCTTATCCATTCATTCTTTCTAGTTGGAAAGAGTTGTTTTCCTTGCACTTGATGATGACATATGGTCCACTCCATAAGGTATCAAATTTTGTATGCCTTCCTAGTTTTTCTCTATCTTTATCCCACTTCAACACTATGTCACCTTATTAAAATGATCTTGAAATTTCCCTCTTGTTAAAAGACTTATTCATTAGTACTTAGTGATGTTTCAAAGCTTGATGAACCTTATCTCTGGTCTCTTGAAACTTCATTAATTCTGTCAATCTCAATTTCATTGGAGCATTCTCAAGTAACTCTAGTTGGTGTGATAATTCTAAGGTAGTTAGATCTTGAAAGATAGACAACTTAGCTTCTTTCCCATAGACAAGCACAAAAAGAGAATTCCCTATTGACCTCTTGGGAGTTATCCTATTAGCCCATAAATATAAATTCAATTTGGTGTGCCAAGCCCTATGGTTATGATCCAAGGTTCTCTTGATGATTCTGATCAGGTTCTTGTTAGTAGAATTAACCAACTCATTACCTTGAGGGTAATAGTTAGATGAAGTTCTTAGAAATATTACACTACTATTTGCCTAATCAACTATCTTTTCACCCATAAAAGCAAGATCATTGTCTAAAATAATAGAAAAAGGAGTGCCAAACCTTGTTTGATGCTCTCATGGAACTCCAAGATATCATTCTCATTAGCTTCCCTCAATGCTACTACCTCAACCCATCTTGTAAAATAATCAGTTACTGTGAGTATCCATTTATGACCAGCACTTGAAGGGGGGTTTATCATACCAATGAAATCAAGACCCCGTTGTATGAAAGGTTGATCAACCTAGATAGGATTAAAAGGGAGAGCTGTAAGATTTTGATTTCCCATAAATAAATCACATTGTACACACATTATTACCCAAGAATGGCATTCCTTGAAGAGGCTAGGATAGTAATAGCCTGCTCTCATGATTTTGGTGACTATAGTTCTTGGGGAGAAATGACCTCCTATTGTCCCATAGTGAAACCTCTCTAGAAACACTCCAAACTAATCATTATCAATACATATCAATATCACACCATTGATGTCTCTTCTAAAAAGGACACCATCCATAGGACAAAATGGAATGGATTACAATATAAAATATCTCCTTTGTGATCTACTCATATTATTAGGATACTCATCATTTTGAAGAAATATGATCACATCTTGTGTCCAACTCTATATATGTAAAGAGCCAATTGGTTGGGAGCAATCATGATTGATTATAACTTCTTATTTTAGTTCATGAAACTCTGAAGCTAATTTTTCACAAATACCTTTCACTCTTACCAAATTTATTACTTTGATATCAACATCATATTCTATTACCTTAGTGATCCATCTTGCTCTCTTCTCACTAAGATCTTTGCCCAAAAGGAACTCTTTGGTACTAGGATGAGAAACCATAACATGAATTTTATTATTTGAAACCATATGCCTAAAAAATTTTAGTCCTCTTACAATAATGAGGACTTGTTTTTCCACAAAGGTATAATTGACTTAATAATCTTCTAAACCTTGACTAAGAATGCAATAGGCTGCTCCACACCCTCATCATTCTTTTGCATTAACATAGCTGAGATAGTTTCAAGGTTAGAAAATGAATACAACATGAAGTCTTTAGAAAAATTAGGATTCAAAAGAGTAGGAACTTGTGCAATTACCCTTTTTATGGATTCAAAACTATTCTTACCCTCTTTAGTCCAAGAAAAGACCTGGTTATTTCTGAGTAGGACTATGATGGGTTTTACCAAAGATGTAAACCCAGGTATGAATCTCCTTACAAAATTTATTTTCCTAAGAAAATTTGAAGACCTTTCTTATGCAAGGGAATGACATGCCAAGAATAGCCTCTATCCTTTCAGGATCAATAGTCAAACCATCTTTGGAAATAATGTGTCCCAAAAGCTTACCTTCATGGACAACAAAGATGCATTTATTTGGATTAAGAGATATTCTATATTGCCTACATATTTAAAACACTTGTATCAAGTGTTGCATATGTTCATTATCATCCTTGGAAAACATTGTTATATCATCTAGATAAACCAACAACATCCCATTAATTAAACCTTTGAAAGCCATATCTATGGCTCTTTGAAAGGTAACACTAGCATTTGACAAACCAAATGGCATTTTTATATAAGAAAAATTTCCCCATTTAGTTGTAAATGTTGTCTTATACTGATCATCATCATTCACAAGGATCTGATTGTACCCTTAAAATCCATCAAGAAGAGAGAAACATTTAGAACTTGAAACTACTTACAAAATTTGCTCCATTGAGGGTAGGGGGTAGTGATCTTTGAGTGATACTCTATTAAGATCTCTGAAGTCCACACAAAGTCTTATCTCCCCACTCTTATTTCTAATAGGAACAATATTAGCTACCCATTTTGAATTTTTTATAGGAAAGATTATTTCAGATTTAAGGAGTTTAGTGATCTCTAACCTCATGAGTTGTTCAACCTTGGGATTGATGGGCCTCTATTTTTATCTAATCAGTTTAACCCAAGAATATAACTCAATAGTATGCCTTGATAAGCTAGGATCAAATCCTTTTAGGTATTTATATTCCCAAGCAAATATGTCATGAAACTCCCTACACAATTCAATGAATGCTTTCTTTTCTAATGTAGAACATACCTTGCCTAGTTTGAGAAGTCTATCTTTGAAGATCAAAACTCTTTCATAATTTTCCTCTCTTATATACATACTAACATTTTATTTATTCTTTTGTTAATTATCATTAAATATACTTTTTAAGGTCACCAAACCCTTAGGTATCTTGTTTTTCCTTAGTTGCACAATCTGGTCACCAAACTGCTCTTAAAATCTCTTCTGATTCCTTGAGGAGAACTTAACTTCATTCTACAAGAAACATGCAATGTGCTTGTCACTATAAAAAACTTGCCAAAACTCCTCATTATTAGGTATAGAAGGTTTGATAATGATATTAATATGATATTTTTCCCCCTCCTCTTTTATGGAAGTTAGAATATCAAATTGAGCTCTTATGGTGGCTAGTCTATCAACATGATTATTCTACTCCCTTAGGATTGAATGTATGTTAATTGCACTAAAATATTCAAACAAATCCCATAATCTATGCTTAAAATAATTAATTAAAGGGTTATAGGTATCAACCACATTCCTAACTTGATGAATAACCAATTCACTATCTTCATACACTTGTAAGTTCTTGATTCCTTTTCTCCTAGCCCATTGAAGATAATGAGTTAAACCTTCATATTCAGTTACATTACAAGTATAGTTGAAATGAATCCTATATGAATCATAGTATTATTTTTTATATGGGGAGACTAACATGACATTATCTCTTGCATTTATTTTACTTCTTGAACCATCAAAAAACATTTGCCACATCTAATCCTTTTCGCCTTCTTCCTTGACAAGTAGAGGGGTTGGTATTCCTTCTTCATGTATGCAATATACTCCTAGATTATTTTCCTCCATAATAGCATAAGGATCATGCTCATAAGTGTTCATACCATATTCATCAAGAAATAAATTTGTAATTCCTTCAAGTTTGGAATAAGTTCCATCATCTACAATAGAATCCTTCTCTTCATAAACTATACAGTTCAGATTAGAACTTGTCTAAATCTAATGCTCTATATGAAACCTTGTAAGAGGTTGTGTTATAATTGTCACCTTAGTACCATAAATTGTTCTAAAATATAATAAATACCAATCAAATGAAAGATATCCACCAATATTGGTATTAAAATCCCTCGAGAGGCAGATTGCAAAGTGAGCTGGGAGATCGACAACAACTATATCTTGCAAAATAGGAAAACTAAGACAATCATATAGGAATAATTTCAAATTTTTGATTAGTATTATTATATTGGTATGTGTACCATCTAATTTTATAACACATTTACTATGGATTTCATACTTTATATCCAATTTATCAACTACCACCTTTGGCATGATTGAAGTTGAAGCTCTACTATCAACTATGTAGTTATGGACCAACTTGTCACTCACTATGAGGGTGAGGTAGAATGGTGGAGGTTTCTCAGATCTGGTGGATGGTTTATAAATGGTATTTGGGACACATGCAAGGACAACATGACTTTGAGCTTCATTTTAAAGAGGGACACTAGTAGGGATAATATACAATTAATTTTGTAGGAGCTCTTTCTAACTAGGCATATGTAAAACATCCTAAAGGGAAATGGAGGTTTTAGTATTTTTCAATGAATCTATAATGTTTAGAGAACCCATAACTAATTTATCTTATATTATAAGAGGCAAGTAAGTACTTGGAGCCTAGGGAATTGTCATATTTTGAACAATGCTTCTAGCATTCTGATTTGATGGAAATGTAGGAGCCTTTGAAACTATCTCACTTGTAGCTATGTCTAGCTACTTTGTAGGAGGATTGGATGAGCTAATCAGCACCTTATTATCACCACCCAAATCCTCTATTTTGTCTCTAGTGTTATATTCAACCATAGTTTATTTATTAAGTAGAAAAGTGTCTTTAACTAAGAAGTTGGTGAATATTTCTTCTTGAGGGTGTCTACCTTCACTTGTCTACATCATAAACTCATCCTTAGTAGATAGGAAAGGAATAACTTCTCCTTGAGCAACAATATATTTCTTTTCACCTTCATTAGCATCCATAAATTGGCTTTGTTGTGAATCTTATCCTTATAACAAGTTTCTATGAATGAGTACCATATCAGATTAGTGGTATAATTAAGATTATGTGCATTAG
The DNA here is from genome assembly GCA_037957365.1 of Torreya grandis. Taxonomy (NCBI): domain Eukaryota; kingdom Viridiplantae; phylum Streptophyta; class Pinopsida; order Cupressales; family Taxaceae; genus Torreya; species Torreya grandis. The sequence goes on from JARHVA010000441.1 coordinate 4,870,391, forward strand.
CAAACCTATTAAGATTAGGATGCCATTGGCCTCTTCCACTTACATACTATTATTGATAAGGATAATAATTCTAATAGGCACCTTGCTACACATTAGCTTGCCTATTTTGAGCTTCCAAAGATATGAAATTTTCTTTCTAATCGATATTATTTTCTACCTACCTAGAGGTAGCCTTAGACTTGGTACTAGAACTAGGAGTTTGAGCCATAATTGGAGCATCAATAGAAGTATGAGATAATAAAGGCATAAACACCTTTGGGCATAGATTTTTAACTTAGATGAGATTATTTTTAGCCTTGATATTAGTTTCATATGCTTCAGGGAGGGTGGAGTCACCCATAGACTAAAGCATGATAATAATTTCAGTGCTAATAGACCTCAAATAGGTCAGGAACACAAAACTAGGAGGTGGCCTCATAAGAAGATGCAGTCTATTCTAGGTCATTTTTAATCTCTCATTAAAATCATGCATTATTTATCTAGGTACTATTATGATTACATTAATCTGGTGTATAAGAGACATGGTCACTCTCATTTCTAAATCTTACGGTCAACAACACTCCAAATTCATCCCATGTCATTATATATATACCTTCTAGAGTTCTATACCAATCAAGAATCTTCCCTCAAAGGGACATGGCAAGAATTCTAATATTGATGTTATCTTGAGTGATATTGTGGAAGCTAAAAAAGTTGGAGGCATCTCTAATATGCTCACTAGGTGTAACATGAGTTTCACCATTAAATTGAGGAACACCTTTTGTGGAATTGGGAGGAATAACATCATATGCTTAAATATGGATATGATTTTATATATTGAATGTAGGAAAAACATGAGGTCTATTCATTTATTCCTTGAGATCCTTGATTTCTTCAGCTCGTTCACTCTCTAGATTTCCCTCAATGGAAAAATATTGTTGATCCTCAAAGTATAAATTAGGAGGGTATTTAACTCCAAGGGGAAGTTCAAGTTGAAAGAGTAGATCAATGGGATTGAGAACTCTACCAGAGGCTGATTTAGTGAGAACCATGAATTATGGGAGTACTTTTATAACAAAATAGTGGTCTTGAACCATATTTATCTTGGTGGAATCACCAAATGCCAAAAAACACACCAATTTGTAGCTAATGTTGTCAAGGCCAACATTTATTTTGATAAATTGTTTTGGAAATAATGTCTCACTAGGCATGCTAGAACTGTTGTCACCAAATTTTGCACCCTAGAAGAGGGTGTTCATGCCTTTTCCAAATTTGGGAAACATGGGAACATTTCCAAGTATGTGGGTGTACCTATTGTAGAAATGAGACTCTATATTTAAAGGGCTAGTTCCTTAAATATATCTTGCAATGCTTATCACTTAAACCAGTACTTACTTATGGGGAAAAATTTAGAAATAACATGAATTGAAAATAATCTACAAAGGTGATGCACCAAGATTATCTCCACATGATCATCATATTCTAAGCATTATGGAATAATGCCTACAAACTAGTCTCAAAGTCCTAAAAGGTTCTAACATGAGTATTTTAATATAAAGGTGAGATATATGAAACAACATAAGGCAAATGAACTAGAAGGAAAGTTGCACATTCTAAGGATAATTATACACTTGAAAGAGTTTGACACATTTAACTACACTCTATATGACCTGTTAGACTAAGAACTCTTATTCAGATATGAAAGGATAAAGGAAAGAAGGAAAGAAAATTATCACTTCTTATCAATTACACATTTAGAAAATTATTCAATAACTCATAAACAAACTTTCATTAATAGTTAAATGTAAAATATTAAATTAGTCTAGTAGGGCTTCACTATACATGGATCTCTTTTTAAAAAAAAGCCAAAATGGTAACTACTTATAGAACTTCTGAGAGAGAAGAAAAAAAAGTTCAAGAGTCATTGGAACACATGTCCAAGCATGAGAATTAGTTAAAATGTAGGTACATTGAGTGTGAAATGGATAATTAATGTCTTTCAAGCCAAATGTCCCTATAGAGCATGACAAATATCTCCCAAAATGGTGTGATGACCATTCAGCTAGCCTTTGTGAAACTATTTCCATCATGGACCATTCTTTGATCATTTGAAAATAAAATAGGATAATCGACACATAAAATTCAACAACCATGGATGATTTATTGGTTATTAACCACCTTTTAGGTGGTTACATTTGTCATTTGTAGCTACTCACTAATTTATTGGAGATGAAGTTGTTGGGTTTTACAAACAAGCTCTAATGGTAGTAAGTACCCTTTAAAAATCTTGCCCTGGCTCGCCCTAGGTCATGTGTTTTACCTCCATAAGGTTTCTTTAATTTGATTGGTTGTAAAAAATATGACTCAAATCTATTGAATCCTTGATTTTCATTCATGCCTTTAGATATTCTAGATGTAAATAACATGAGCCATCAATCTTTCTCCTTGACTTGTCAACCTTGTTCTAGCTAGCACCACTTGGAAATCTCACACTAACTTAGAGGTCCCTTTAAAAATTTGAATTCATCACACTCCATTGGATCATATACATATGATTACACATGACCTATTGGATCTTGTTGGGATCCATTGATTGAAAGCCAATGACTAGTTTATAGAGCCTAAAATTGACATCCTTGCTCCCATCAATTGACATCTACATGGTCATATTCAATGTCTCACAAAATATAAATTTTAGGCTTCAAATTCCTTAGGTTTTTTCTTTCAAGCTTTCTATCTTATACCAATTATCAAAAAATGATCTTTGGGATCTTTGCATTGGTGCACCTTGCTTGAAAAAGTATTTTTCAGGCTTTCTAAAAGTACCATTTGAAAAAATTATCTTGGGCCACTTGGGTGAGAGAAATATATTTTGGGATTTATGTGGAGCATTTTTCCCAAAGGAATTCATCTACCTTATATTTGTCTTGATCAATTATTTCAGACAAAATGTATAAAAGAATCCATATCTTTGGGATCCCTACCTTTGAAAAAAACACCTTCAAATTTTTTGTATAGGATCATTCCCTTGAGAAAATACCTTTCAAGACTTCTGCATTGGCCACTTCACTTGAACAAGATATCTTTCAAGATTTTTTCAAAGTCCACTTTCTTGAGAATGACCTTTTGAGAAAATTATTTGGACAATTTTCCCAAAAGAAATGACCATAAGGCTTTTACTATGGACAAAAAGTTTGAAAAAAATGACTTAGCCCTTTTTACCTCGGAACAAAACTTTTGAAATAAATCTACCTTAATACATATTTTTCATAGGAATTATGTCCTTATAAATGTCCTTTCAACCCTTTTGAAATAGACCATTACCTTTGGAAAAGTTCCCTTCAGGAAAAGTGTGTAGGACACTCCCTTGAGAGATAACCCTTCGTATTTTGCCTTGGTCATTTTCTTAAAAGAAAAAAAATCCTTCAAAAGAATTACACTAAACCTTTTGGTGAAGCAAAGCACTTTCCAAAAAAAATGCAATGGACCACTTTAATGTATAATTTCCCTTAAAAAACCTTGAACTGGGCCACTTTTATGAAGATAAGATCCTTTGAGCAAATTGTTTGGGGCACTTGCTTGAAAAACAACCCTTTGGAACTTCTGCTTATACCCTTCAAAAAAAGTGTGTAGGGAACTTGTTGTGGAAAAGAACATTCAAAATTTTAATTTCAAACAAAATTTATGAGAAAATTCATATTCTCTAAACTTTTGTTTCAGACAATTTTTTTGAAATAATTCCCTACAGTTAGACAAAGAGACTAAAATAAATCTTCTGACAGAATAAACACTTCGCCAATTTTGCTGTGGATAAAATGTCTGAAATAAATCTATCTTTAGGAAAATTGCTCAGATAATTTTTGTAAAAGAAACAACACTTAGAGAAAGTTAAAGTGAACACTTTTTTTGAGAATTCCCCAATACTTATACAAAACTGAAACACATTCCCTGAAAGAAATTGTATTTAGTCAATTGGAAAATTTCCCAATTACCAAACTAACTTTTGAGCCTGAAGGTTTTTCTAGTCTGTTTTAGCAATTGCTGCTTGATCTTTGAAAGCCCAAATGAATTAATAAAGCTTGTGTAAACCTGTTTGATGCTCTGACTACTTGGTCGCTATGAAAACCTATCAGGACACCTCATATATGACCCCTAAGACATTAAATGATAAGGACTGGATTAGACTATGACCAAAGCTAGAATGGCATAGGAGATGACACCAACCTAACTACAATATACCTTATGACATTATAAAAATCCCTTATATAAGATTTTGACTATAGGGGGTTGACCCATTTTAACCTGTGGTAAAAATGGTCTACAAGTACACTAGATATGATGTCATGAAAAAGTGTTTTGAGGCTTGAACATTCAATAAATGATCATGCAAAACATCGCTGATCAGTTCAACCAAGTCTTTGAACTACTTTTGCAATAAACAATGTTCATTGGTAAGAACATCTAGTGGTTTAAACTCTTGGTATCTTTATTCCATAGTATTAGATTCAATATGTGATCATATCTAAAATTTATTCATTGAAGTCTACCCTAAATAGGTTTTTGGGGACTTTTGAGGGTCTCTCTCTTTTGATTTAGCCATGAGTTGTTGATCATGGTTACACATTTAGTAGAGTCTTTATCCCAATATTTCTCTACTTGATTAACAGTGATACTAACACATTCATCATAAAGTGGGATCTTCATTATCATGCCCATAGATACTCCATCTAACTTTTTCATGAGCTCTCCAGACTTCAAAACCCTAATTTTTATTGTTTGAGTATTATAGTGTTTTAAAAATTAAAATACCAACTCTAAACATTGTACTAAGGTGGAGAAAATAAATCTTATGGTAGGACACTTTCTAAGAGATGCTCAATGAGTAGCATTGGAATTTTAGTATTTAATATTTTATGGAAATTTTACAAATCCAAATGCCCAATTTGGGAATCAAAAATCTTTGGAATATCACAATATAGAACCAAGAGTGGTGCATACCCCATGTATCTGTACTTCATCTTGATGCTTTTTAGGTTTGTGAAGGCTATTTAGAAAGCAAGGGCAAGGATTTACAGGGGGTATAGTGGTAATAAATGATGAATTAATTAGAAATAATACAAAGAAGTGGACATATGGTACTTTGGGTTATCATGAAAAAGCTTTGAGAACAAGGTTCTAGAGAGGGGTACAATTTCACAAAGTGAGAAAGAGAACTTGATAACAATGTAAAAATGTTATAACAAGTTTTCATGGAGATCAAGAAAAATAAAAAAAGGATTTTCCAATGGGAGGATCTTAGGGGGTAGGATTCAATCTCTCCAGAGCATAATTCACAAGTCTAAAATGAAAAAAATGAACCTTGGACTCAATATATAGATCTCCTTGGAAAAACATTGCATGTTAAGTGTATTGTCAAGTTTGTGTGAATGTTTGGAGGAGATGTCAAGGACATTTATATAATCCTCATGGCATGTGATGGCATGATAAAATTATTACATGGGAAGAAAAATATATGTATGAGCATCTGTGAGGGTTTGGGTACCATCCATTGTATCCTCATAGAATGTACATATGTGAAGACGTAATTGTATGGGCATTTATATTCACACACGTGATTAAAAGGGCCCAAATGTCATCCAATGAGTCCTTGAGGAACATGTAAACATGAAGGCACAATTTCTAGAGATAGTTACATCTATTTCCTTGCATCTACATAGGATGGGTTGGCCAATCACATCTAGTGTGAAGGCGAGATGCAGTTGGCTAGTTCCTTTTTATAAAAATTATAAGTAGAACATCCTTTCACACTTTTTTATTTCTTAATACTTTGTCTCAAAAAATAAAATGTTTTCCCATCCTTAAGTAAAGTTTGATATGATGATTTTTAGGAACAACAAACTCCAAAGAATGTATGAGGCCAAAAATGAAATCATAATTCTCCATTTATAGAGTCAACTTCATTCTCTCAAATTGAAGTCAAGTGAAAAAGTAGAGGCTTTCCTAATATGTGTTGTAACACTAAGGGCATATTTTGTACCTATTATCTTGAGAGAATTACCACTCTCCTTTATAAGTTTTGTGCTTACATTGATTGTCACTGCTAAAAACCCATCATTTGAGATTTTGGTCAACATGTTTCAATGAGAAGAGTCCATGCATATAAAATAAGAAGAAATATTCTCTTGCCTCTCATCAATAGAAAGGGAAGAGCCCATTGAAGTCTTCTAAATAACACCAAAAACAAGGTCATCAACAACATCCAAAAGGGAATAAATAAAAAAAATATTACCTCATTTATGTGATAAAAGTCCATGAATGAAGGATTGTTGGTATGATTCCTTCACACAGGGCTCATCCAACAAAAAAACCAAATAACCAACAATCATCATAATAGAATAAAGGAAAAATTTAGAATAAGGAAAATTGGAAAAGGAAACGACATTAATGAGGTAACATTATTGAATAGGAATACACCCACTTAGATGAGGACTTCTTATATGCTACACAGTCTCATGAGGAATCGAATTCATAAATTTTTATTTGATATGTAGAATATGGTGCAACTCAACACATGAATGGAAGAAAAGATTGTCTCTATAGTTTGAATGAGACATTTCATAAAAATCATGTCTCTTTGGGTTTTGATTCATTATATCATGTTTAAGTTATTGGTAAAATATCATATGTTCTGTATGTCCCAAGACTCACTTAGAACCTTCTCTCTATTAGTCAATTATTTGAGCATAATCTAAAGGGTGATTTTGATTAAAAAGGTAGTAAAATTATGTTCCTCATTATAAATAAGTTGAAAAAATCAAAACTTATTGCATGAAAATCTTTAGTTGAGATCATGTTACAACTTGAATTTGTTTAAAATAAAAATTAGACAATTATTACAAAGTATTTAGACTCAACTAATTTGTGGCATCGTAGATATGAACATGTGATTTTTGGATACCTAGTTACACTAAGCCATCATAATATGGTATGAATACTTCCTCAATTTAAAAATAATACAAATATATACCCTAATTTTTTAGTAAGGAAATAACATAGAGCATCATTTATAAAAAAGGTACCTCTACAATATCCATAAAATTAGATATGGTACATATAATCTATGTAGAACAATGAGACCTAGTCATCGTAGGTTTCAATATTTTATGCTCTTTGTTGATGACTACCTATGTAAAATGTGGGTATACTATTAAAATACAAAGGACTAAGCCTTCAACATATTTAAATAATTTAAATCTAGTATGGAAACATAATTTAGTTGTAAAATCAAATCTCTCCACTCAAACTGAGAGGGAAAATACACCAATAAAGCATTTTCAACTTATTTTAAAGAACATGGTATTCATCGACAAATGACTCCACCTTATACTCCACAACAAAATGGTGTTGTAAAATGGAAAAATAACACTATCATGAAAATGTTATGTTGCATGATTGAGGATTCAAGTTTGACATGTACATATTAAGCAGAGGAAATAAGAACACTAGTCTATTTTTTCAACAAGTTACCTACTACAACTCTTGATGGTGTGACTCCAAAAGAAGTATAGACAGGTCATAAATCTTAAATTTCACATCTATGGTTTTTGGATCTAAGGCATAAATGGATGTTCATAAAAATAAGAGAAATAAATTGGATAAAAAATCTATTACATATATCTTCTTAGGGTGTAGTGAAGAATCATTGGCTTACAGACTTATGGATCTATAAACAAGGAAAATATACATAAGCAGGGATGATGAGTTTGATGAGAATCCATTTTCAAATCCACACACTCACCTTATTCAAAGATCAAACTTGTAAATAATTCATAATGTCATGAAATCACTAATGGTGACAATGAAAATGGGGATGATTAGTCAGATACTGTAGATCCACCCACAAGAATAATTAAACATATGCCTAAATGGTACATGACTATAATACATGATCGTAAATTATATGGAATTATAGACACATCCACCACTAGACCAAGGAATCACATAATGAATTGAGAAGAGGTCAATTTGGCCTTAATGAGAACTATTATTGAATTAATTAAGTCCTATACAATTCAAGAAGCCCTAGAGTCAAAACCTTGGAAGTATGCAATGAATGAAAAATTTCAATCATTGATAAAACATAACACATGGAAACTTGAATATATTCCACTAGGGAAGAAGCCAATCAGATATAAATGGGTTTTCAAAACAAAATAGAAATTAGATGGAAGTATTGAAAAGCACAAGGCACAACTTATAGCAAAAGGGTATGCTAAAAAAGATGGCATCGACTACGAGGAGACTTTTTCTCCCACAACTAAGATCAAGTCTATTGGAATGGTATTTGATCTACATGAATAATTTTGATTGAAAATTCACCAAATATATGTAAAAGTTCCATTCTGAATGGATATCTACAAGAATTAGTGTACATGACACAACTAGAAGCCTTTATCACACCCAACAAATAAGGAAAAATATGTAAACTCATCAAATCATTGTATGGTCTCAAACATGATCCATGATCCTAGCATATAAAAAATATATAAGCATCTCATTTAACATGGATTTTTAAATAATCCTTATAATCCAAATCTCTACCTCAAATGATAAGGGAGGGGGGATTGTGATTATTGTTTATATGACAGTGATCTAGTCATCACTAGTAGTTTAGTGAAGATGATTGATACAACAAGGAAAGATCTCAATCGATCATTTGACATGACATGTCTTGGGTTGATACACTATTATCTTGGACTATAAGAATGGAACAAAGAGAGCCATATATTTATGTCCCAAATGAAATATTCCAAAATAATGCTCGATAAATTTTGGATGATGGATAGTAAACCTATTACTATACCTATGGAGGCAAGGCCTCAATTATATCGTATAAATCCATCACCATAATTGAATGCAAATATCTATCAAAAATTGATTGTGAGTCTTATTTATTTGACCCACACCAGGCTAGACATCAACTATGCTTTTAGCTATCTCTCATGATTCATGCAGGAATTGAATATGTTTTATTGGAAAGTAACAAAGTGGATACTAAGATATATAAATGGTACAATCAAATTTGGCCTAGAGTAGATGGAGAATGATCAATTCCTATTGATAGGATATTTAAACTCAGATCATGTAGTATATATTAATGATAGAAAATCCACTTCAGAATATGTGTTATTTTTTGGATCTAGTCCTATATCATGGGGAAGAAAGAAATAAAAATTTATTTCTCAATTTTCTATTGAAGCATAATATTATGTGTAAGGGGGTCTATCTACAAAATGATATGGTTAATTTCACACTAGAAGGATTAGGAGCATCCCAAAAGCAACCTACCATCCTATATTATGAAAGGTGTTCTTAAACTTGTTCTCAATCTAATGTTTTATGATTTCAAAAGTAACATTGAGGTAGATGTACATTTAATATGCAAACATATTGAAAAACACAACATTTAGTTCTAGTTTTTCCCATATGAAGAATAGCCTGCAAATGTCTTCACCAAGTCACTTGTACATAACAAATTTGAGGCATTCAAAGAATCTCTTTTGTTTACTTAAAACTATGCTAAATTAAAGGGGGAATTTTAGAATAAAATTTGACATGGTTAATTCATCACAGTAGACTTGTAAATGTGTAGTTGTTATAATATAAAACAACCATGTAATATTTAGATTAGTTTTTTAGTTATGATATGTAGGTTATTTGATACATTAGTTGTTATGATCCTACTTTCTAGGGATTGTTAATATTTACTCAAACCTATAATGAGTATTATTTATTGTATAAATAAACCTATGTACTATGCATTTTTGTAGTTGAATAAATTATTGTTCTCTCTCAAGAGAATATTCTATAGAATATGCAATTATTCACCCTATGTCCACACCAAGAGGAGGAATGTTAGTTATTTTATATTAGTGCATAATAAAGTTTGTAATATATTTGTGTGTGTAGTTACATGAGTTGTTTTAAAAACTCACTTAACTTGGTCGAGTGGTTATAGGTGATAGAATATAAGTCCTATTTTACATGAGAGAAAAGTGTGTTTAACGAAGTACTCAATAGTTAAAAAAAATGAATGATTATTATGTGTTAATATTTGAGTAAACATATGTATCCTTACACATATGAAAGATAGGTCAAAGTGGAGATTCAACCATAAAACATATGTATCCTTACACATATAATAAGTGAAGGTATAATTTAAATCAAGGAGATACAAGACACATACACCTAAAAACCCAGAGTACAAAACCTTACAGGGACACAACTAGCTACACAAAGATGCACTTGATGAGACAAAGACACCCCTGATGATATAGGAATAGGAATGAAGTGTTTATGTTTGTTATAGTTAGGCTTTCATAAAACAAGTGTATACACATATGGGTTCATCTCAAATAAGTGTGCAAGTCTAATAACTCAGGAGAAGGTCAAATATAGTTAATATAGCTAGAACACAAACTTGGATCTATAAAACAACCAAGGACTGATCATTTCTTAACCTCTTTGTAAATTCGTTACAGTAATTTAGGATTCATTTATGACACTTGGAATTCTTTCCATTACTTAACCTCTTAGGTATATCTAAATTTTGTATTTCAACTATATATGTTTAGATATATTTAAATGCAACTTGTTTGTACCTATTTTGTTTAAAAATAAAAAATAGATTAAACATAAAAAATGAACCCCAAATTTTTTCAACACTTAACTTAGGATTTCATATAACCCTTTTTTTCAAGGCACTTTCTTAGTTAAATATAATTTTTAAATTTAAATTTGATGAAACCATAAAATAACATAACAAATTCAAATAAGCATAATTTACACATATACAAATTATTGAGTAATAAGAAATCAATTTCAATTATCATTAATTATGAAAATCATTCTAATAAAAGTTTTTAAAATAAACCTCAACATGAAATTGGAATTTTCATATATAATTAAAAATATAAATAAATAAAAATGCTACCTAAAATCAACTAGACCTATTATTTTTAGCATCTATTATTTCAAAAAAAATATTTAATACAAGCTTAGATAGATCTAATAATTATCCATTATTTTATACATTACTACATAAATCTAAAGGATGACTTCACACCTGATTACAAAAATAACAAATTCTTAAAAAAAAATTGAAATACAATTTTCGGCACTTAGACGATTGATTGAAGACAAGATTGAGATGTTTAAAGTAATCATGTAAAAATATAATAAAATGGATATAATAGATTATAAGGTCACGAGTATTTAAAGCCCAAAATATTTGTCAGCATCGACGAAGACACATGGCATCAGGGAATCCTCAAAATTTACAGTCCAGTGTTTCCCTCAAATTTAAATTTCGCTCGCAAGAAATTGAAGCATCAATGGTTTTACCATAATAGATACTTGAAGTTGATGGCCATATTCAAGAGTGGTTGTTTAGTATGTCTCCATTTGTTTTTCAATATTATTGAGTTATCCTATTAATGGAATTATTTAACATATCTGGGGCGCGTGTAACATATTTCAATCTCTCATTCATTCATATATATATGGAAAAAGTATTTTAATAATTATTTATTTGAATTTATAGATTTTCATTTTTTATATCGATAACAAATTTCATCGTATTTTGTTAAACATACGAGGTTTTATATGCCAAATGTTAAATAGTCAATAGGTTCTCATGATCGGTGGGAAAGTGTTTATTATATCAATTTTATATTGATTTCAAAATAAATCTTACCATAATTTTATTTTCATGGCATCCAATTCAAATTTCTTTTGGCTTACACTCCAGGTTTGATGCTATGGAACGAGAGTATTTGTAGAGTAGGATTATATTTTCTATCACAACATCTGTGTTTGTGGGTGATTTATTGACCAAGTATATTTGTTGTCTTTGAATCTTATAAAAATACTAATGCAGTAATATGTAATAATGTAGTAAATCGTTAGATTTAACAATAATATATAAAGTTATTATGTTTTTATAAGTTTTAAAAATGTCATAGTTACATCCAATGATCTAATTATAACACACCATAATTACATTTTAATTTTTAAGGTTATTGTAACACCATATTATTTAAATAAATATTATATTTCATCATCATTGTTTAATTTTAATTATAATTAATAGTAATTTGATTGAATTAATATCATAATCTTGTTGTCACCTCTTTACACTACTACACAATCCAATTGCATATTTGCCATATGAATAAATTCCTCACTTATATTTTTATATAGTTTTTACATTTACACTTTCAATTTTGTAGCCAATGAGACTATATTCAACTACATCATCTTTTCATCATAAGTATTATGTGGTTATTATGCATTGCTTAATAATTATATTTCATTTATGTAGAATTTGAAAAATTACACACACACACACACACACACACAACAAAAAAAGATGTATATGAATTACCTGAACAATAAGATAATGAAAGTCCTCAACTTCTATTTCTAGTGGAAGTGAAAAAGTAACCATTAATATGATGGCTTGATGATATGCAAATCTCTTAATATTGAAAGGTTTTTGTTTGACATGGCTTCCATAAAGGGAAGGCCATCCCCTATGCATTCCACTTGAATCATACAATTCTCTATAATTTTGAGCCACCCAACAAAATGGAAAAAATAAATCAACACCTTGTAGATAACCTCTTACATTAGAATGCTTAGATTCCTCAATATTGGTTTTCTCCAATGGACTATTACATCTTCACTTTGGCTTATCTTACCAATTTATTAACAATAGATATTTTATTTTCCCCAATTTATTGAGATTTATACATGCCATCAATAAAATCCTCCTTTGCATGTTGCAATGCACCCCATAATGTGTTAATACTTAGGTCAACTAGTAACAAATAAATCCAATCAATCTCACCATTTTAATGTCTCCACGAAGATATGGCCAAACTGAACTATTGGACATGTGTAATGCCTATACTAAACAATGTTGCAATTGCATGCATGTATTTAATGACAAAGGTAAAGAGTTTTCAATTATTTATTTATTTTTGTTTAATCTAATTTTATGTTGAACCTAAAATACACATTGAAAATGCAATTTTTTAAAAGCACTCTTAATAAAACAATGTCAATTATTATTTAAAGCATTTTAAACGTACAGTTTTATGCTATCTATTTCTTTTTAAAGCATTGAAAATATAATTTTTAATATTTTAAGTTAAAAGGATAAAGTCTATGGGTTAGAAAGAAAAAATGTTATCTACCTTAAGAGTATTAATAATTTTAAAATTGAAATTTAAAGTTAATAACATTTATTCCAAATAAAAGGATACTAAAGATCTAAAAAGTTTAATATAAAATTATGAAGATGCCCACATTTTCGATAACACAAATTCAGAATATTTTTCTTCATTGATAAGTAGATTAGTGTCACATTTTCTTCTAAACACATATTAGTCTAAATACATAGTTTATGTTTATATACTACCAAACAAAACATACATAAATGTTAATCATTTTAACATTGAAATTTAATATTATTTATATTTATTCCAAATAAAAGGATATTAAAGCTATATAAAGTTTAATATAAAAGTATGAATATGCCCACAATTTCAATAGCTCAAATTTATAATATTTTTTATTTATTGGTAGATTAGTGTCACATTTCATCTAAACACACATTGGTCTAAATACGTAGTTTAAATATATATACTACCCCAAAAAATATACAAAAGGGAATAAGATGTTTTTATATCAATCCATTTGAGACAACCCATATCATCATCCTAGGGGTTACTAGAAAGATTCACATAAGACTCACATCCTTCTTAAAACTTAGGGAGAAAACTGGGCTCGATTTCCATAACTGTGTAGAGATTGGAGAGCACCTTTATAGCCTATTGAATTTAAAGCTCATCAAACACATTGAAAATCACATAATAGGCCCATTTATACATATTTTCTTTGTATAAAATCATCTAAAATGTCTAATTTATAGTGTCTTAGTTTAAGAAGAAAGTCACGAGGTCCATTGAATGTAATAGTGGAATGTTTCTCAATGGACACATGATAAGGCTTTTGGGATGTTATACCTACTTCACTACAAGATATATTTGAATAGTAAATACTAATAAACATATTTTTGAATCTTTATACAACTACATATGAGAATGTAAATTAATTCCTGTACATACCATTTATTGGAATGCATCCTTTATTGAGGAGATTGAAATTGGATATTATGATAGATGTAGATGCAAACAAAGTCTAGAATATGATGTGTGGTGTAATGAAATTACTTAAATAGTTTATACTGATGGAGCATATCATCAACAATATATTTCATAAATAAGAGAAGAATGAGAAATTTTGCAACATTGATTGACATAAGAGAAAAACACTTGATAAATATGACTGAGTCACTTTGAGGGGGAAACCTCATATAATGTAATACGAATAAAACTCATAATATGATGCTCAATTAATAACCAATACCTCTTATATACTATACTCTAGTTGTGGTTATTTCATAGGCTAACCCTACTGATAATATATTAACCTAAATGTGAGGAGATAAGGACAATGGCTATGGAAGCCATAAGTTGGCCATATATGTCCCTAGACATGTTATAGATTAAAGGCATAACATTCCCATTCACTTCAAAATTTTTTTGACCATAACATTGAATAAATCTAAATGTTACTTCAGAAATGTTTTATCCTCCCATGTTGTATCCTCACTAGCTAGATTCTTTCATTTGATCAAATACTCCTTAATCTCTCTTGTTCACAACCTTTTTGGACATGTTTGAAGGATCTCATTAGGTTCAAGAATAAATTTTCCTTCTTCATCCAATTAAATTAACTTAGTCTATGTAGAGTATCTTTATCCAATTACCTTCTTTAAACAAGAAACATGAAATACTAGATAGATCCATGTAGCTAAGGGTAACTCCAAATTGTATGCTATGTTGCCAATTTTATGTAGGATCTGATAATGGCTATAATAGTTTGGATAAATTTTTTTATATTTTTTTATTAAATAAATCTTATTATATGGATGTAGGAATATAAATACCTAATCACCCACTATAAAATGTCTCTCACTCTAGTGTTGATCTTCTTGTTGCTTTATTTGATTTTGTGCCCTTGATAAATTATGTCTGAGACTGGTTAGTACCTAATTCTGGTGTTAAATGTGATATTCCATAGCTCTAACCTTTTTTTGGACCCTCAAGGATGAATTTATGGATGTGGGTTGATACCCATAGAGTGTCATATATGGAGACATTTTGGAAGAGATATGGAAGTGTTATACCACCATTTTGCATGTGGCAACCAATGAACCCATTTCTCTTGTATATCTGATGTAAAACAAGAAAGATAATTCTCTATGAATTTTTTGTACACTTAAGTTTTATCAATAGATTAAGTATGATATATATATATATATATATATATATATATATATATATATATATATATATATATATATATATATATATATATATATATATATATATATAGGAGCAAACTGAGTACCCAAAAATGAGAATAAATCAATCCACAAATTATTAGTAAAGATTGGATCATGATCAGTGACTATGATCTTGGGGGTACCATGTAGCTTTTGAATTATGTCTAAAAAATAAACAACTATTATACTAGCTAAAAATGGATGAGACAAGGAGAAAAAATGGGCATATTTTTAATCCCATCCATAAATTACCATGATGGATTTTTTACCTTAAGAACTCGGTAAACTTGTAATGAAATACATGGAGACCTCCACCCACCTATGATTAGTATTGGATAAGGGTTTAAAAAGAAATGAAGTATTATTAAATTCACCCTTTTTATATTTCCACACCATACATTCAGCCACAAACTTTTGTATATCCCCATTGAGTCCTTCCAAAAATAAATCATGTTTGATTCTATGATAGGTTTTCAAAAATACCGAGTGCCCTCTTATTGGAGATGCATGAAGTTGTTTAAGGATAATATATTTAAGGACATACTTATTACATAGGTATAATATATATTTATACCATAAGGCATTCCCTTTACATTCAAATTTGTTTTCAACATCAGAATATTATTATAGATTTTGAATCAAATCCTTTGTATTTATTTTTCTCTCGTTTTGATCATGTCTCTTCCAACTAATTTACCTACCAAATGGACATGGAAAATAATAATGACTCTGTGGATTCATCCCTCATGGATAGGTCATCTACTAAAACATTCTATTTTACTTTATTATATATGATTTAAAAGTCATATCCCAACATTTTTGTCACCTTTTTTTTGTTCTTCATATGACAACCGTTATTCCAAAAAATATTTTAGACTATTATGACTAGTCTTTACCTTAAAGTGTGTACCCATCATATAAGATCTCCATTTCTTGACTACATCAAAGAATAACCATCATCTCTTTTTTATATATCAACTTTAGACTATTATTACCCTTGAGTTTATGAATCTCAAATACAAGGGGTATTCCTTCCTGCATGAGTACCGCCCCCATGCCATATCTTGATGCATCACACTTAATCATTGTTATGTTTGAAAAATTAGGGGTAGCTAAAATTGGAGTGGTGAAGATGGCTCTTTTAGCTTCTCAGACACCTTGGTAGTTGTTTTGTTCCAATGGGAAGAGTTCTTATTCAACAAAGTTGTGAATGGTGTTGTAATGCTGCCATAATTTTTCACAAATCTATAATAGTAACTTATTAGCCTAAGAAAACCTCAGAGGGTCTTGAGGATCTTTGGCACCTGCCACCCTATCATAACTTGAATTTTTTGAATGTCTATTTTGACTCCATGTGAAATAATAAAGCCCAATTACTCCATCTCTTGAATGGACTCCAAAAGTAAATTTAGAAGGTTTTTCATAAAGTTCATGTTGCTTCAAAATTAATAGTACTTGTTTCACATGATGCAAATGTTATTCCCAAGTTTTTATGTATATTAGGATGTCATCAAAAAATAACAACACAAATTTCCATAAAAAATGCCTAAAAGTAGTGTTCATCAAAATTTAAAGTATAGATGGTGCATTTGTGAAACCAAAAGGCATGACAAAAAAATCATAATGGACTTCATGAGTTTTAAAAGTTATTTTAAGGACATATACATCTTTGATTCAAATTTAATGGTACCCAAAACAAATATCTACTTTTTAAAAATAGACATCACTATGTAACTCATTGAGTAAATTATCAATTATAGGGAAAGTGAACTTATATTTGGTGGTGTATTCGTTGAGTTGTTTGTAATTTGGCCACATACTCCAAGTATCATCATTCTTACGCACCATGACCATTGGGGATGAATATTCACTTTGACTATGTTTGATAATACCCACTTCCAACATATATTATACCATATTTTTAATTTTAATTTTTTGGGCATATGGGTACCTATAAGGTCTAATGTTTGGTGGTTGACTCCCAAGAACTAGTTGAATGGCATGATCATGATCTCTTCTTGGTAGAATTCCTTTTGGCATTGCTCCAAAAATAGCTGAGTGGTCATTAATAATTTTTTATAGATTAGGATATGTATACTCCTTTGTTGGTTGAAATTCTATGAAACACAATCATGCTACTCCTTTGATGTAGTTAAAATAAGTTTTACATTTGGCTGATCCAAGTGACTGGATTCTTACCATTAGACTTGCACACTTCCACTTTTGGCAGCTTGTCCCTTGAACATGTATTTAAGATATGATGTTTTTGGTTGAGAGCACTTATAGACCAATTTTTTTTTTAATTTGGTGGTGTATTTATGTTTTTATATGACAAGGGACCCAAAATATGTGTCATTTATGCCTCAATATTGGACATCATTCCTCATAGTGAGTTTAATTCATTAGAGGTCTTATTCATATCTTATTTTTTAGCCTAGGTTTGTATCTCAACCTAGAATTATGAGTCTAATTCAGTAGCCACAAAGTCAAAAGTATCCAAATCCATGACATCCTTGCTAGATGTTCTACCTAGAGTGGCTTTTCCTTTACCAGGGCCTTGAGTATTTGGTCTTGTCATGCACTAACTCTAGGGTTTTGAGCCCAAAAAATGTACCATTGGCTTATACCTTTGTGATCATATCATTGATACAAATCCAATGAATGCTAATTACATAAGGTTGTAAATATAAATTCCATACTCTTTTATTTAAAAAAATCACTTAATTAATACTACTCTCATGAAAAAAATAAAATTTCCATAGATAATAAGTTATGTTTTTTGTACCCTTTCACTCATAGAACAATCATTGTACTCTAAGAAAAATTGTGTTGTAGAACCTTACCCAAATCAGAGCTCTAATACAAAATGTAATGAAATTACTTAGATAATTCAAATTGATGGAATAAATCAGAAACAATATATCACATAAATAAGATCAAAATGATCAGAACCATAATAATGATTAACAAAAGATCAAAACCTTTGGTAAAGATGATTGAGTTCCTTCAAGTGGGAAACCTCCATACATTGTAATAAGAACAAAATTTGTAATATAATGGTCAATTACTAAGCACTACCTCCTATATATATTCTAATCTAGCCATGGTTATTCAATATGTTGACCCCATTGAGAATATAAGAACCTAGAGAAATGTAAGAAGATAAGGACAATGGTTTTGGAATCCAAAAGTCGGCCATACATGTCCCTAGACACATTATAGGTTAAGTACATAATACTTGGTACATTGTTTCCATTTTTTGTCTAATAGGTTTTAAAGTTGTCAAATTTGGTTCAATATAGTTAAAGTAGCAATAATTTTTGTCTAATAAGTTTTAGACTTATCTATATTACATGTGGTGCCTTATCTACATTTTTAGAAGAACTGGTAGATATCTAACACTTGTTTTCATTAAGATGACACTTGTTTCAATAATGTATTTGGTAACTAAAATACTTTGATGTAAATCATAAATTGCATTGATAGATGTGACATGTCATTGAAATTTACACGTGTATCTTCCTAGGCTTTTTCAAGTCCATCACCTAAAATACCCTATCATTATGCCTTAAAATTGCCACTTCACTCATGTTGAAATATTTCACTACTTCATGTTTTGTATGGCCTCTCATTTCCCCACCACTTCCTTATTACTCAAGTTCACCATGAAATGGAATATCTCATCCCCATACCTAATATTCCACCATCACCTTCACCAAAAATCTTAATTTTTTGGCTTGACGTTTGTGCCCAAAATGTGAGATGGGGTCAATGGTCATGGATTTTGAGTGAAGTGTAGATTCTGATTTACACTCTTTTTCTTTGGTAAAACATAAAAATTACACCCCTTTAAATGTAATTTGCACCTTTGGGTAAACTTCTAATTCATATTTGTTATGTGCTTGCAAAACATGTCCCATTTTTAGATCGAAAACATGGACCCTATTTATTTTGAGGGAAATATTGATTTACCTAGTCTAGAAGACCTATTTGGAATGGTTTAGGTGTATCCATTTGAGCCCTTACTTGATTAACAATTGTTAGATGATAAGTTATAAATGATTGTTCATGCTTATTTTCAATTTATTTGCATTTATTCAAGTTCAGTCTAAGCTTTCATCTATGAACATCAAAGTCTAACTTATAGGTTTATGAGGTCTTAGTCCATGATTAAATGCTCCAGTATTCACCCATTTGAATGTTAGACCTAGGCTTTATGCAAATTTATATATCTTTTGATACCTTCACATGGATTCCTTTTAACAATGCAACTCATGATTATGCTATTTCATAGTAAAATGGCTTGAATATTTGGTGGAATTCATTAATATCATAGCTTGTGCATCCCAATTCACTCTCCTTAGCCAAATAATTAATAATCATGATGTTATTTGCCTACAAATAAAGTCTATTGCCCCTTTGTCTTTAAATTGTTTTATCATTTTTCTATAGACCTTATCTTTGAATGTTTCGGCTTAAATGTATTTTTATGCAAATGAAGTTTTACCTAGAAAAGACTTGGCTTTCTCAAAAATATGATTTATCTAATTTTTTGTTTTCTCAAAGGTCTCCAAAAGCTTCTTATGGCTCCCCAAATTATTCCACGCATCCAAATCTTGTGGCACATGACATCGGGACTAAAATTTTATAAAAATATGGTTGTCTTTTAAATATCATGGGCCTTGAGAAAGTGCCATGTGGCACCTTATCAAAACCTTGAAACCTCAAAATCCAAAAATCTTGGAGAATTAGGGCATTAAAAAAAGTCTCAAGACATCAAAACCTTAAAACCTCAGAACCTTGGGGGATTAGAGCATTAAAGTAGAATCCAAAGGCCCATGTCCTTAAGGCTTTGAGAAGGTACCACATGGTACCCTCTCAAAAGCCCAGGGGATTGGAATGATTAAAGCATTAGGCCAAAGCATAAATATCCTTGGAATCCAATAAAAAGCCATGTGGCCATGATGATGATGTAGGCAAGGTAGCAAAGGAAGAGTCCAGGGATGTTGATGGGCTGTCAAGTGGCAAATTAGGCCTCAGTGGGCAAAACCAATGGAATAACAAAGAGGAAGGAACGATAATCCAAGGATGAGCCATGTGGCATCATCAAATATCTAAGGGACTTATAATATTTATGCCTTCTTAGCCCTTCTTAGAGCCTAACTGACTTGTCAGACTTACTAATTCTAGTGCTAGAGTTTGGGCCAATCAATGAGCACCATATGGACCTGTTAGACCTAACATTAGCCTAGTGTCAGTTCTCAGAGATGTTAAAATTGTCAGGTCTTAGGAAGACCAAATCCAATCGAAAGCTACCATGTGGTAAGTGTTAGAGTGTCAGTCTTCCAATTTGTCTAAACCTGAGAGAACCTGACCAACTAGAGAGTGACATGTGGCATGACCATGATGGACCCACAACACATAGCTTAAATCAAATAAGAGGCAAAAAAAGGCCAAATGAAAAAAATGTCAGCCAAAGATGGAGATGCAAGAGCCTGATGAGTGTCATAGATAGGCCTAGTCATCAAAAGATCTTGAGAGCTAAAATTGATGGCTTGTCTAGCCATCAATGCATCAAATATGTGAATGGGCTATGATTTAAATTTGATAGCAAAATATGAAGTTGTAGAGGTCCACATAATACAAATAAGATCTAAAAGACATTTTTTGTATTCAATAGGCATGGATTCTAACTATAGGCATGGTTCAATTGAAAAATCTATCAGGATCTCAACTACATCTTCCAATCATCATTGATGTTTGTAACCACCTCATTAGTGGGCTAAGCTAGAATACAAGGCCATTAACTCACTAATTTGCATATTTATGGGGGCTGCATCACCATTATAAAGGGTCAAGACTTTTGGGGTTGAAGTGCTAATGGGATTGTCTCAGGATTGCCCTTACCTTTCCTTGGCATTTTTACCTCGACTATGCATCCATGGGTTGATCAACATTTTCTTATGCCAAAATGCTACAAAATTATGCTATGACTACACCTACTCATTTATTACTCCATTTTTCACCGTGATTGCTTGCTTAGGGATTGAATATAATAGAACACTTTGAGAATGATGATATATATATATATATATATATATATATATATATATATATATATATATATATATATATATATATATAATTCTCAAAGTGTTCTATTATATTCAATCCCTAAGCAAGTAATCAAGGTGAAAAATGGAGTAATAAATGAGTAGGTGTATATATATATATATATATATATATATATATATATATATATATATATATATATATATGTTTTGCTCGCTTGATGTCTCTAATATTTTGATTTAGTTGGTTAATTGATGCTAGGATTGATATTGTGCTTGATGGCAAACATGAATGTGGTATACAGATTGTGCTTATGCTAGTCTAGTTCCTTGCTAATTATTTTCGGTTTCTTCTTTGAATGTTCTATTATTTATGTGTTTAAATTATAAAATGTTTCAAAAGCTTTGTATCCCATCTGCTAGAAACCTTTGGGTGTTTACATTTGGTCAAGGATTTGCAAGTTGAGCATTCATATTTTTAGATGATTATCTCATTTAAGATGTGCAGTAGTTATCTTAACTGGTCCATTGGATTTGTTTATGCTTTAATTTAGTCTTTTCCCAGTCATTGTGTGTAGCAACTGTAAACTTTCACTTAGACTATATTTAGAATGGGTTTGATGGATAAATGGCTCTCATATTAGTGTCCTTAGAAGCTTTCCCACTGAGTGGCTCACATTTGTGTAACAGCTAGACCAAGCATATAATGGTATAACTATGGTCATGTATGCTTTCAGTTCCTTGGCATCAAAAAGCTTATTTAGATCAAAGGCAACACCCTTCTTTTTTACCCTACCCTCTCTCTCTTTTATGTTTCTTTTGGTGATTATCTTGCCTTAGTTTATATATTTAAATAAATTTTAGTGAAGTAGAATTTAATTACTTTATCAGTTGAATCAAATAGGCAACAAGATTTAGACATGGCAACAACAAAAGCGTAGATGCTCGCATAATTGAAGCTCTGGTGGTAGTAACTACTAATTTCAGAGTATATTAAGTTAAACTACTCGATCTTTGAATTGAATTAGTATCAATCTTAAAATTAATGAGGAGACATTTTGTCCCATGATTGTTGCATCCTTTTATCTTCTCTAAATCCATCAATCTCATGGATACATTCTGATAGGGTCAAAGATTGAGACCAATAATATCCTTCAAAAAGAGAGTACTTGTACACAAAATATACCCCAACCTATCTAATTCCAAAACTCTAAATAAGTAAAACTTATTAATAATCTCTTATAAAATCCTATACAACCTCATCCATTTCTACCTTGTATCCTCCTAAAAGAAAAATGCTAGAAAGAGAAGATTGGGATTTAAGCGTCAAAAATGGATTAAAATTACCTATAACCTATGTAGCACAAGCCCATGAACACAAAATAATCTTAAAACACATGGACATTGAAAGCTAAAAAATACAATTACTTATTAACAAAGTGACATTCTTTACTTGCCTACTTAAATTCACATATAATTTGATAGAGTTAACTATTTATAAAATTAATTCAAACACATGAAAGGTGGAAAAAGCTACATATTTCATACTCATTCAATATTATTTTGGAAGATATTAGACATTATTGATTGGAGATATATTCCATACAAAATTTTATGGAAAAATATATGCTTGTCAGTATGTGAATCATTATAAAACATAAAGTTTTTTTAATTTTTAATTTTTTTCAAAGTTACCTTCTAATAAGAAGTATCGATGAAACCACATATCACATAGTAATTTGACCACAGAACTCCAAGAAAAAGACTTCACTTACTATCAGATTAAAAGAAAAAGGCTTTATCCACTTAATTTATGTTCATTGAGAATAATTATTTTGAATCCATTACAAATCAATTAACATTAAAAATAGGGCCATACAATTTTATAGTCATTTTCATTTTAAAAATCTTTTAACATTACCTGCCAACAAGAAACTACGATGCAAGCACACTTCACATAGTAATTTGACCAACGGATTAAATGAAAAAAATATTGTCCACTCTTTTTCTGATTCATTGAAACCATACAATTCTAGTCATTTTCATTTTTTATTTTTTCTAAAATTCCATACCAACAAGAAATAATGATGAAACCACATATCACATGCCAACTTGACTTGCTGAATAAAAGAAAAAGAAATACATTAAAAGAAATAATTATCTTAAATCCATTAAGAATCTGTTGGCATTGAAAAATAGATCATCTCACTTTCATTTTAAAATTATTTCAACATTACGTAAAAAGAACGATGAAACCACAATTTAAATATTAATTTGACCAGTCAAATTAAAAAAATAGATATTATCCACTTTTTTTTTTTAATTGAAACTAATTATCTAGATTCCATTGCATGATTGAATGTTATCTACAGTAACATTTTCTTTTTAAGTTCTTTGAATGTGTAGTCATATCCTTGTCTTTATTTATTTCTATCTGTATATTATGGTTAAATGTCCTCCTTGTTAGCCGGGTTCATGACCTCTAAGGTTTGACTATGTGGTAGGTTGGTAGACTGCTTTGATTCAAAACCAATGTGAATTACCATTCCATCCATCACCGTCATATTTATTAAGATATCATCTGTCTCGTCCATTTGATAAAGCCCGTAAGATTAGATCTTGTTATTAGCGTTTGTTTAGTTCAACGTTTATTATTTCGGATGTTTAATTTATGTTGTCATTAAAAGGGATGTAAAATTTTGTTTTTAGATTTATAGATATCAAGTGTGTAAGATTTAAAGTTTGTTGTCTCTTATATTGTTTAGACTCTACTCTTTTTTATGCTGTTTAAGTCTAAATGTTTTAAGACCCTTAGTCTAAATAAAGAATTTGTGTCAGTATTGTTAGTATTAACATAATAAAATGTCTATATCTTTTAGTTGTATTACGTTAGTTCAAATAATTCAATGTATGTCGTTTACGTCAAAGTGTCAAAATGTAAACGAATGCATTATTGGGCAAACCTGACATCCATGTGTAATAGAAATTTGACAAATTATTTTCTCGAAATAAATGATTGCCATCATGAAAATGATTTTTTCAGGTTTCTTAGAAATCAATGCGTCATATTTATGTTTTATAAGTTGTAAAATACACAATTGTTTTTAAGAGAGAGTATAAGATGTTTGGGGAAAATTATAATAGAGTTAAAAATTGTTTCCTTTATTATAATAAATATGTATATTATTTTTAATGTTTTTTTATTTAATTATTAAGAATTAGATTAGTATTTGAAAGGAAATGGTGAATAAATAGAAGTCATAAAAAATTCATGATAGGAAAGGTTAATTGTCAATTTTGTCTCTATCGTGACTTATCAAACATATAAGTATATTTGAAGATTTTTTAAAAAGGGTTAAATTGTACCATCTGCCCCTGTCGACCACATAATTAATGTTATTGTTGTGTATGTAATATCAAAATTAATAGAAACTGTCATAGTTAATAGGGTTGACTTGCATTGTAAATGTGTCGAAATTATTTAATGTATTTATTATAAAAAAATAATAGAATTTGTCATAGTTCACAATGTTGGCCTGCATTATTTATGTGTCAATATTATTAGAAACTGTCACAATTAATGGTGTTAACTTGTATTGTGTATGTAATGTTGAAATTAATAGAAACAATCGCCGTTAATGGTGATGACCTACACTAACCGATAACAATTCGGCTTTATTAAGTATGTAATGTTTCAAAAATTCAATTTTTGGGACAATATTGATAAACATTTTGGATTAATTGCATCATCTTCTTTAGTCGATAGGATACTCAATGACCAAACATGGGTATTTGTGACATGCCAACTTCTGCAAAAGATATAGTTTTTGTTGTAAGAGATTAAAAATCATATGGTTGGCTTAACAATTATGTTTAGAGGACATATATTTTTTTCTCTCAGAAAAACATGTAATCTAAAAAAAAACTACATGTGATTTCAAGTTCGTATGCAAACATTATGGCATTCAAAAGTTAGAGGACTTTTCATGGTTGTGAAATTCCCAGTTTACATATAGTGGTAGCTTTGAAACCTCATTGGAATTTCAAATCACCCTAATGGTTTCATAACCACTATGTCAGTTTTGGCATGCTTGTAGTGACAATTTTGCAAGCATAAGAAGTTGATAATACATGAAGGCAATTTCGCTTCAGTTTCAAATCTTGGGCTTGTTGTGTTGTGTGAGCCTAAAGTGCATTTTTGTGTATAAATATGAACCTATAGAGTTCATTCAAGCATTGAAACAAAGGGACATTGAGGAATTTATTCATTTATTCCTTCATCAACTCATTGTTCCATCCATTTGGTTGAGTTGAAGACTATACAATCGAGATAGTTGAGTTTAGATGTTTTATTTACTTAAGAAGAAAGTCTCCCACTAAATATTTAAAAGATCATTACTAGTATAGGATCCCATAAGGTTGGTATCCTAGTAATCCCAAGAAGGTAAATATTTTAAATTACATAACATAATGAAGATGAGGAAACATAGCTTCACTCTTGTTGGAGGTTTATCATATTGAGTTTCTCCAAAATATGTCTTAGGTTATCTATAATTGTTGATGTGTTTGTTTCTATTGATTACATGTTTCAATTCCTTGAAACTAATTCATTATAAAAAAAATTAAGAGAGCTCAAGGCTCATCTATCACAAGCATATTAATTTTTTTTATAAAGGTTAAATAACTTGACATTGGTATTGCACTTCTATGCAAGCATTTCAATTATAGTCATGTATGAAGTAGTAACATGTTTAGAGTCTCAAGGAATGAATGTAATGGATTTAGCATGTGAGTATTTCATGTGAAGGAATGCATATACTCTTTTATGTTTTAGATGTTAATCATAAGAGTTGGAATACATCTTTAAACAACATTTTAGGTGTTGTTCTACGACATAGAATTTGAGGTCAACCCTTTGTCTAAAAATGATCCACCTTGGTGGAGCCTAGAGTGGAATATCCACCTATTTTATGGATCAGATGGTATTAGAGACAATTTTCATTTTTCCTTTAAGGCTTTGAAAGTACATTTCCACATTATGTTATATATTCTTTCATGTTTTCTAATTGACAAAGAAGAGCAGGTTTCTTTATTGTAAAATTTAAAATCTGGGTAAATATTTGAAGGGAGAAAGGCTTCAAGATCTTTAAGATGTAAAATGGAAATTTTGAGAGGAACAATTCAAATCAAGACATGACATCACTTGGAAGATAAGATAAAGATATGTAAGATAGATTGTTTAGCCATGGATAATTTTTCATGGGTATCATTTAAGAGTTGCAAACCAAGGAATAAATGTTGGCCAAGTTTATATATGATGGCGAAGGAGTGAAGGAGAGAGTAAATTATACCATGTAAATAATACCACCCTCTACCAAAGATGCACAAATCATGATTAAGGTATGCAATGTAATCACTCCACCATATTATATTTCATTCCATCAAGATATATATATATATATATATATATATATATATATATATATATATATATATATATATATATGCTTCATTTGGTAAATTTGAGAAGCATACTAAGGGAATTGCCTCTAAGTCGCTAATAGAGATGGTTTTTGATGGAAAATGCCTTAAAATCAATGGCCATGGAATGAATAATCCCATAAAGGTTGAGGAAAGGCCTCAATATGAATGTTTGGGATATATTACTAGCAAAGAAGGAATTGGAGAAATATCCAGGATAGCTAAAGAAATGCATTTTTATAAAATTGACTAGCTTTAAAAAAATTGCACATATAATGGAATGACATAATTTATTTTATCGAATCTAATGACTTTGATTTTATAAGTAATGTGAATTTATCTCATGAAAAATAAGGTATAATTATGTCACATTAAAGGGACAAATAATATTATCTAAGAGGAGGACAACATCTCCACGAAGGAGATAACACATTTTCATTCCATGGCCATGTGAGTAAATGCAAGATAAAACTAGGAAAGGGGCATCCTTTCAATAATGGGAATAATATCAAAGAATAATGCAAAGCATCTCCAAATAGAGATGGACACCCAAAATGAGGAGGTAACACATTTCCAATTCATCATGCTTGCACAAAGAGAAGCCAAAGAAGGTATAGAATGAAAAAATATTCCATTATTTGCTTCAAAAGTAATAAAAGTGGCCATATAACAAAAAAATATTGGAATACATATCCATGTTATTTTTTTGGAATAAGTAACCATTGTGTCACGTGTGTCCATGTGTTGGAACAGGAAATGAATAAAAAAATAATTCAGGGTCCTTCAAGAGGAAGTATGCAACTTTTAAATGCCACTCTCCAAATTAGAATGCAGAGAATGGAAAGAAGGGTACATTGTCTAAGAGAATGAGAAATACTAATTTCACTCATTGCAACATGAGTAGGCATTGACATGTAAAATTTTGGGTGATTCATCCAAAACTACACCCATATAATTTCAAGGAGTTTTATAAGAAGTGTAGACACTGAAATTTAATCAATAAATGCTTGACAATGCTTGTCCTTGACATCTTTGCCTTGCTAGGTCAATTCACCATTTCAGTAACTTCCAATCTCCAAGAAAGCCTTAAAAGTCTTTTAATTACTAATAAATTCTTTCATACATTCCTATTTCATCTCTATTAATCCCTATTTAGTGGACACTTTAGTATCATTTCAGTTTTAGAAGCCTTTATCCTTTTAGGACAAGTCCATGCCAGGTAAACATGGGCACACTACACACTTATTCAGTAGTATAGACTTCTCTCCCATGCTCCAATGACCATATTTTCAAAACAACATGCTTCCTAATGTATTTCCCATGCATATCAATAGGTTGGTTATATGAAACATTCAAAATATTCCTCTATAAAAGCACATCAAGGGTCATACTTGAAATGACCTATCTTTGTCTTCCAAGACATAATATCCCTTTCAGGATAAAATAAGAATTATAATTTTTATTTTCCTTAATTTTGAAAATTCATTCAAATACCATAACAATACATGCAATACAAAAAACCAACAACTCACATGTGTTTTCTTTATTTCAACAATTTTATATATAGAAAACATTCTAAAAATAATTATGGAAGATAGAAATAGCATAATAAAATTAGAATATGAGTTTTTCTTTATTTTTCCACCAAACCCTAACCTAGAACAACATAAATATGGAATCTTTCTTTGAAACCTTAACTATAAATATACCAGAATAATATGCTAGCATCAAAAGGTATAAACTTGGATTTTCCTAAAAGTCCCAACTAAAAATAACACCTGAATAGTATGACAAAAATAAACCCTAGTTGCATGAGTACAACCACCTTTAAAATGGTATGATAGATTTTAAAAACCAACAACTATCTCAATAAAGTCAAACCCTAGTGAACAAAAGTTAAGCCTAGGTATGCCCATGAATATTGACATCATGAATAACAATAACGTGAATAGTGACACTATGAACAATGACATGAATAGAGACATCAAACTGAAATGTCACTATAGGATAATATTTTGATAATTTTTTGAACTATTATAGCCCCATACATAATCATAATTTAGCCTTTATACACCTATATGATGGATTTACTCTAAATTTGAAAGCTTTGGTGTAATCCCTGAATGTAATTACCAAATGAGTTTCAGGGTTTTCATCCCCAACCTTGTGCACATGAGGGTTTTCATCCTCTATGTAAAATATTTAGTTGCCACCCCAAATTTTAAAAATAAGGGTTTTGGAAAAGTGTTTGATTGAATGAATCAATTATTCTTTTTATCCAACCCTTTTAAGCAATGAAATATTTTTGATTTCAAAATCATTTATCTTCTAAGTACAAATTTATATTGCAATTATCCTACAATTTTACAGTCCTTTGCCAAGTTAAACATTATTGATTTTAGGTTGAGGGTATTCTTTATCAATCATTATAATAAAATTTTCTAGTTGTATTCATATGATATTCCCTAAATGGAGAACTACATTGGCCTGATGCCTTTTTAGGATATGTAGGCAACACTTAACCAACAATGGGTTTTTTAATGATATCTTGGCCATTCCCACTTTCCCCATTTTTATCCCTTTTACATTTGATCTCCTTTTGTGTGCTTGTCCAATATCAAGGTTCTGATTTTACAAGTCTTATGTGCATCCATTCGGGCTCTGCATAGAAATAAATCACATATAGATGCAAGGGAACAAACCTACATTTTTAGATTTGTAGTCTAATAGGATAAAGTTGTAGTATCAAATAATAACACACTGCACTCCTATCTACCTCTTCAATATTTATCCCAATAGATAATGATTCGATGTTTTTTTATTCATCTATGTTTACAAGTCTTTTAATATAGTCACAACTTACATAAATTTTACATAGTTTGATATAATTTGTTTACAAGGATAATTATCTAACCCTAACCCTAGTTTTCTATTTTTAGCAATTTATAAATTTTGTAAAATTTATAAATGTTTTATATCTTTGTATTTTATTATATTCTATTGTATATAGCATCATAGATCATATTTAAATAGTTTACATTTCTAAGTATAATTAATTGTAATTCATAATTAATTATAGTGTAAACATTTTCATGAACTTGTATTTCATTTTGAACATTGCTTATTAATTGTTTATTTTTATCCTAGGGTTGCATGCAAATTTATACAAGTCCTACAACTAAGAGGAAACCTTCAATTTTTATATGTAGATCTAGAGTTTTAAACCAATAAATCCTCAACCTTGGATTTTTATCTGACATCGATGACATTATGATTTAACTTTTTGGGAATATTGGAGTCTTGTTCCTATTTTAGTTAAAGGTCTGATTTAATTAAATCAGTAAATAATATTAGGGAAATTAAGATAATAATTTGTATAATTTAATTTCAATTTAAACATTTATAAAAATAGTAATAAATAAAGAGAAATGTAACTTAGCTCAAACTAGACTGAGATAGCTGAGATAGGGTCTATAATCTACTATGCAGGACTGGGATAGTGTCATGAAATAGGATCTAGCTTTCATTTCATAAAATGACATGAGCGGTGAAAATAAGACACCCTAGGGTCTAGTGTTATAGTTTTCTTCTACCATTTTTATCTAGGAGGTATGAGATTTCTAGGTTTTGTCTATTGTCTCTGTGTAAATTTGCCTATGAAATTTTGGATTTTAGATGTCTACAAAACTCCCTATAGAGATAATATATTCTTAAAACCCTAGGTTCCATTATGCTTTGACAAAATTTGAGAAATAGGGGGGTTTAGTGTGTGTAAGTTTCACTGAACGTGTATCCACACCCTTTGTGTGGGCATTTGTTCTACATACCAATACTTTGAAGAAGGATCAAGCTATATGTAGTTCTCCCACTTGATGTGCTTTGTGAAATAGTGTATATGAAGATGTAAAATTTTAAATTAGGTGTGATTGAGGTGGCTACATACTGGTGTAAGGGTTTAGATAAGTTGGTAACTTTATTTGGAAGGTTGTATTAGAGAATATGGAAATATGCCTAAGTAGTCTTACTTGTATTCTTGCTTGCTTTGTGATATTTTCTAACCCATTATAAATGAACTTTGAATGAGATTTTAAAGAGATCTATTGATCATGGGTTAAATGTATTTGCACTAAGTCAACACAATGAAGAATGGGAATTAAGAGAAAATGGTTATCTGGGATCAAAATGTGATTAGACAGGAGTGCTAAACATGGGACACCTTAAGGTCTAGTGCTATAGTCTAAGTTGGCACTATTGTGTTAGAGGTTTGAGACTTAGGGGGATGGAATTAGCATGGGAAACATAGTTTGTTTGAGTATGAATCATGGCTCAAAATCCTATGAATGACTGAGAATAAGCAAAAGGGTGCCTAGAAGGGTCATGAGAGCATGCAAGAGGGACCTATGGGTTTGGTGTCATAATCCACTCTCAAGTTATCAATTTTTACATTATATATGAATACATTTACCCCCTTCCCATCACCCCTACTTTTATTCTAGTGATGCAACAAAATGAAATGCTAGGATAAAAAAAAAATAGAAAGCATACCTGAACTTACCTACAAGGGTGAATCCCATGAAGCTGTCTGATGTTGAGTGTGAGTAGAGAGAGTACGTTGTGAAGTGTAAATCTATAAGATAAAAATGAAGAGTACATCATTTCTTACTAGATATGCTATATCTAAAATAAAAACATAAAAATATAGATAAGAGGAGAGAGGAAGAAAAATGGAAAAATACACCTCATCGAGTACATGGACCAATAGAAAATCTATTGTGTTACTAAATGATGCTAGATATGCTAGATGTATGTTGTACAAAGAGTAATATTGTGAATGGATCTGTGTACTCAATTCACAGAGAGTGGCTCAAGAATACAAAGTTTGGCCCTTTAGCTCCATTATTTCCCACTAAGTGAAGCTAGGTGATCATGTGTGTGTTGATCGATGTTAGGATTGTGGGTCAAATCCCTTTGAATAGGCATCTCAAGAATACAAAGGCTATTTAGACATTTGGCTCCATCATTTCCCACTAATTTGAATTTATAAAATAATACCAATATGAATGTGTGTCATATGAGATAGATATTGAAACCCATGAGTGCTCTGTAATATGAAAATATGGCATGGATAGCCAAATTTGTACTAAAAACTAGGCCAATGTTGCAATTTTGAAGGAGGAGATTAAGCTTATATGAAAGCCACTTTGAAACTAGGTAATAGGCTTGTGTGGAAACAACTTATAAATGATGTCAACCACTTGTAGATGAAGTAAGGCATACAACTATTGAGAATACCTAGGTAATTCCATAAACTGTAAAGAAGATAAAACAAATGTGTTGTACACTTTACCCCCAATGACTAGTGTTTGTAACATGGATTCTAATCTGGAAGTTATACCAAATACCATGTCTGAAACTAGAATCAAGGGCCATCATACCATGCATGATGCCCCCTATATCTATATTCTTTGAGAAAAAATGTATTGAAACTACTAAGTTTGAACTGATCTAGATCTGACAAAACTATAATTGAGCTCATATTTATGTCTATTTCTAAAAAATCTAGGTTTTTTATTATTTAGATAGGAGTGTTGGAAATAAGACACCCTAGTGTCTAGTGTTATTTTATATGTTCATCACTATTGTCTTTTGCTAATTCTAATGGCTATTCTGTAATCATCATTGTTTTTTGGTCTATTCTACTTGGTTTGACCTCTGGTTATTATTTTGAGTTTTCTGAAAACTATTTTTTTGATCGATAGGAGCTCTGATCTCTATGACAAAACACCTATTTATTTCCCCTTCTTCTGAGGGTAGGAATGAACACCCTACAATGACTACCCTTTGAAAAAAATTCATTACAAGTGTGTTATGTTGTGAAAATATATGATATAAAAATGATAATTGACAAGATATCTCAAGATATAACATAGTTTGTATTAGAGAAGGTTAGATCAACAGGGGTATGCCTAGATAGATATAACAATGTAATGACATGTGTAATATATTGAATTGAAACTAGAAATCTAGTTAATTGTTAGTTGTTAGTTGACAAGGAGGGATAATTTCCATCATGGCATCTAATAAAGCAAGACAATGCATGATGTGGATCATGAAATTGCAAATAGTGAGAAGCAATCAAGCAACAAGAATGTAAGGCAAGAAGCAAGAAGCATACAAAATTGGTCAAAGGGACAAAAAAATTAGGGACATGGGCATATGTCACTCAAATTATAAAACAATCATACAAGGCATATTCAAATGCCACATACATATATAATTGAAAACAAGCAAGGTTGGCACAAGGGCCACAAACACATAGAAGAGTGGAAGTAAAGGACATTAGAAAATTTCCTAAGGTACACACAAACATGGAAGAAACATGAAATGAGAAATGCAATCATATCTAATTATGCTAAGCAAGAAAGGAAAACATGTAAATACTGGAAATATAATCACATATAACTAATCAATGTAATAAGTGAAAGTATGAAAGACATGTGGTATAAGAATAGGTATATGTTAAGAAATACACAAGTGATATATACTAGAGAGTGTCGATAGAATAATCTATGTAAGCTAGTAAATAATGTAAATCATCATGATAACTAGAGTGTATGGTGTAGGAATGACATAACCTAGATGGTGTAGTCATATGAAAGATGCCCCCAATAGACAGATATATCGATGTATATCGAATGTAAAAGTATGACACCCCCTCAATGGGTAGAGTGAAGCAATCAAGGAACAAGATGTCACTACACACACTCAAAGAAGATTAAGTGAATCATGGTAATGTAGATAAATCTATGAACAATAGCATA
The DNA here is from genome assembly GCA_037957365.1 of Torreya grandis. Lineage (NCBI taxonomy): Eukaryota > Viridiplantae > Streptophyta > Pinopsida > Cupressales > Taxaceae > Torreya > Torreya grandis. The sequence goes on from JARHVA010000441.1 coordinate 4,904,218, forward strand.
GAACAACAAAATGTAAGTCTAGAATGGTAGTAAAAATGTAAAGCATGGATGATGCATACAATTGAAATGTTTTTGTATTTTTTGAATAAGCTATGTGCAATCAATCATAAAGAGATTATTTACAAGTAAGGTTGAGGAAGGATGATAGTAACCAATGAGTCTCATGGGAGACTCCTTATCATGGTGTTCTGTATCAAGGACATGGATCGTGCATGATCATGAAACATGATGGAAATACTAAGATTATGACTCTGAACACTGTATATGTTGTAAATGCTCTAAAATATCTGAAGTAGAAATTGATCATGGGGTCCCACTATAACTCTGAGAAGTGGATGCAAATATAAGGTTATTAGGGACCATTCTAGTAGTATCAAGAGCTCTTTGAACATGTGCTCTATGTGTAGATGCATGAGATCTCAATGATACTACCTTGGGTGTGAATACTATGGCTAGAAGATATCTAGAATTTTAAAATTATGGTTGATCTAAAAGAGACCTTTGTGAAAGTGTATAAACTCTTTGTGTTGGTGATGAAGGCCTAGATTATGTTTGAATCCGCATTGGTAAGAGAATTGTAATTGGTGGAGAAATTGAAATTGGTGTCAGAACTAAAATTAGTGACTAAAAAATATTAGATGTCTTTGAAGTGGGGAGTGGTAACTCATAAAAAACTCAACCAACTGTAATAACCTGATTAACATGAATTAATTTCATGCATATATGAATTGTAGGTGGTACTTCTCAGAGTTTCTGAATCCATGGTTGACCAAGTAACATATCAAAAACTCCTACACCAAGAACAATAGTAAATGGTGTGTCCATGTGTGTTGGACCAACTAGTAAAGAAAGTATAATCTCACCCAATGTACTCTATATGTGTTCACTGATAACTATGTCCATTAGGGTAATATCCTACTCTGAATATCCCAAATACTACAATAATGTCATAGTGCACATGTTCATGCTAGATCCATTCTCTATGAGAACACTATAATTATGATGATTATGAATGTAAGCTATGATAAAGAGTGCATGATAATATAAATCATCCTCTACTATCTCCTGCTCTAAAAAAGAGATTGAAGGTCTATCTAGAACTCTAGCATTATACACACCAATCATGTTACTCAAATGATGTGTCTCAACTGAAGATGCCTAATATGTAGCTGGTGGAGGATGTGCATGATATACATGATGAACACCTGAGGTATCCCATATCTCTTATTTATGATGTTATGGGAAAGGATCTGAGAAGATTTTCAAAGCTTTGTCATATGTTTTCTTTGCTTGAGGAGGCTCAACTGGAGGGTTAAGATCAATAACATTTGTGTCACAAACTAATGCATCTATTTATTGTGTGGCCCGGTGCCATGTGAAAGTCTCAAAATGTATTCTTATCATATCCCCATGGAAGAAGATTTATTGGATCAACTTATTGAATAGGAGGGAGAGATATGATATTACATTCTAATAGCTATTGTAAAACTCTAGTTAGAGATATTGATAGATTAGTTAAATTTCATTAAGGAGGTGCTGATAAAACCACTCGCTGAGGGGGATCTGAAGCTGCATTAACTATTGGTTGATTATGACTTTTGATATCATTAACCTTTCATTTGTATGGAAATTTTTTTTCACTCTTGTTTTTTATGTTTGATATACCAACCCATTAGTGGGCTAAGTTGGAAGACAAGGCCGTGAACTCCCTAAATTGTCTAGTTAAGGGGGTTGTATCACCATTATAAAGGGTCAAGACTTTGGGGTCAAAGTGCTAATGGGATTGTGTCAGGATTTCCATTATGTTTCCTTGGAATTTTTACCCTGACTATGCATTCATGGGTTGGTTAGCATCTTCTTGTGCTAAAATGCTACAAAATTATGCCAGGACTACACCTACTTATTTCTTACTCCATTTTTTACCTTAATTACTTACTTAGGGATTGAATATAACAAGACACTTTGATAATGATGAAAATAGATTTAATTATGTTTTGATCGTTTGATGTCTCTAATATTTTTATTTAGTTAGTTAATTGATGCCATGATTGATATTGTGCTTGATGGCAAACATGAATATAACATATAAATTGTGCTTATACTAGTCTAGTTCCTTGCTAATTATTTTTAGTTTCATATTTTAATGATCTATGATTTATGTGTTTAAATTATAGTGTTTCAAAAGATTTGTATCCCATATGTTACAAACCTTTGGGTGTTTACATTTGGCCAAGGGTTTGTAAGTTGAGCATTCATATTTTTACATGATTGTCTCAGTTAGGATGTGCAGTAGCTATTATAACTAGCTCATTGGATCTATTTAGTCTTTTCCCATTCATTATGAGAAGAAGCTACAAATGATCACTTAAACTATCTTTAGAATGGGTTTGATGGATAAATGGATGTCATATCAGTGTCTTTATAAGTTTTCCCACTGAGTGGATCATGTTTGTGTAATAGCTATACCAGGAATATAATGGTATAACTATGGTTAGGCGTGCTTTTAGTTCCTTGGCATCAAGAAGCTTGTTTACATCAAAGGCAACATCCTTATTTTTTTCCCTACCCTCTCTCTCTTTCATGTTTATTTTGTTTATTGTCTTTCCTTAATTTATATATTTAAATGAATTGTAGTGAAGTAGAATTTAATTACTTTATCATTTGAATCAAATAGGCAACAAGATTTAGACATGCCAACAAAAAGAGGGTGGATGCTTACATAATTGAACCTTTGGTGATAACAACTTCTACTTTTAGAGTAAATTAAGTTAAACTACTCAGTCCTTGAATTGAACTAGTATCAATATTAAAATTAATGACATGATATTTTGCTCCATGATTTTTGCCTCCCTTTGTCTTCTCAGAATCACTCAATCCCATAGGCGCATTCTAAGAGGTTCACAAATTGAGACCAATAATATCCTTAGAAGAGAGAGTACTTGTACATGAGATATACACCAACCTATCTAATTCCCAAACTCTATAAAAAATAAAACTTATTAATAGTCCCTCATATAATCCTATAAAACCTCATCCATTTCCACCTAAAGATTGTGTCCTCCCTTTTATTATTAAGGTATAAAGAAAGATGCTACAAAGAGAAGATTGAAATTCAAGTGTCAAAAATAGATTAAAACTACCTATAACCTATGTATCACAAGCCCGTGAACAAAAAATAATCTTAAAACACATGGACACCCAAAGCTGAAAAATAAAATTACTTATTAACAATCACATTCCTTACTTGCCTACCTAAATTCACATATAAATTGACATAATTAACTATTTATAAAATTAATGTAAACACATGAAAGGTGGATAAATATACATATTTCATACTCATTCGATATTATTTTGGAAGATATTAGACATTATTTATTGGAGATACTATTCCATACAAAATTAGCCAAATTTTTTTATTTTACTCTTAATCCTTAAAGTTTAAATGTCTTACCTTTAAAATGAAAGTGCATGAACAAATATTGGAAATTCATATTTTTTGTGCCCAGGGTTGTGAGAAATTGAATCCCAAAACAATGTTTACTCCACCCATGGGAGTAAAAAACATAGGGGAATCTAGCTTATAGTCTCCCATAGCAAGTTTGATACTTTGGAATTTCCCTGAACAATTGATTGTGCTACCATCTACAACCATGACTTAAAATTATATAACTAGGTAATTTAAATAGATTAGACATGCCATGAAATTATTTTTGATGAAATTAGGTGTACTCCCTAAGTCAATCAATACTATCACCTTCTTATTTAAGAAACCCAAGGCTTTGAGGGTTTATGGATTATTGGTACTAAAAAGTGCATCACATGAGATAGTTTCCTGGTACTCTTTGGATTCTACATCTTTTACCTCTTCTTATTCACTAGATTATTCATCATATTTGTATTCATCATTGTTCCATTCAATGTAGAAAATGTCTTCTCAACACATTTATGTCCTTTGCCCCATTTTCTATCACAATTGAAACACAAACCTTTTTCTCTTTTCTCTTCAAATTGTTGAGAAGTCAATTTGGTAGGTTGAGGGAATGACTGCATTTAAACTATGTGATCTTTTTTAGTTGTGAAAACCCTCATTTTGATCCATCTTATCAATTCACACATACCATGGATTTTAATACATATCTTAGATCAAACATGTGAACATCCAGTCGAATACTATCCTTGAGGCCACCCAAGAACATATCATTTAGGTTGTCTTCTGTGATTTCAGCCACATGTAAATAAAAATTCTAGAAATGTTGAATATAATCATTGAATATCCATGTTTGTCTTCATTAAATATCTAAAGTATTTCTCTGTTACACTATTAATGTATTGCCTCTACATCTCATTCATGAATGCTAACTAAATAATGATAAAACCCTTATTTTTCTTCTGTTCATAAATCCATATGTACTAAATGAATTGATTCGGTTCCAAATACCATGATGCCATGATGACCTTTTGTGAACATAGGGTTTGATGTAGTTAAAATAAGTTTCCATTTAGTTGATCTAGATGACTAGATGCTTACCATTAAACTTGTGCACTTCCACTTTTGGCATCTTGTTCTTTGCATATGTATTTAGGCTATGATTTTTTTCATTGAGAAAACTTACTCGGTGGTGTATTTATGGTTTTATATGACAAGGAACCCAAAATATGTGTCATTTGGGCCTCTATATTAGACATCATTCCTTGCAGTGAGTTTACTTCATTAGAGATCTTATCCATATCTTATTTTTTAGCCATGGTTTGCATCTCAACCTAGAATTATGAGAAAAATTTAGTAGTCATAGAGTCATAATTATACAAATCCATTTTGTCCTTGCTAGGTGTTTTACCTAGAGTGGATTTCCCTTTCCTAGGGCCTTGATTATTGGGTCTTGCTATGCACCAACTATAAGGTTCTGGGCCCAAAAAAATGTACCAATGGGATATTTATTTTTGATCATCTGATTGAGACAAATCAAATGACTGGTAATTTCACAAGGGTGTAAAGATAAATTCCATACTCTTTTATTTAAAACAAACCCTTAAGTAATACTACTCTCATGAAAAAATAAAATTTTCTTGGATAACAAGTTATGTTTTTTGTATCCTTCCACTCAAAATAATCACTATACTCTAAAAAAAATTGCATTGTAGAACCTTTCCCAAATTAGAGATCTAACACCTCTTTAATGAAATTACTTAGATAATTCACACTAATGGAATAAAAAAAAAATATATATATATCACATAAATAAGATCAAAATGATCAGATCCACAACAATGATTGACATTAGAACAAAACCTTTGATAAATATGACTGAGTCACTTTGATGGGGAAACCTCCATACAATATAATAAGAACATAATTTATAATACAATGATCAAGTACTAACCACTACCTCCTATATATACTCTATTGTAGCCATGGTTATTCAATAGGTTGACCCTAATAAGAATATAAGAATCTAGAGAAATGTAACACGATAAGGACAATGGTTATGAAAGACACAAGTCAGCCACACATGTCCCTACACACACTATAGGTTAAGGGTATAACACTTGGTAAAATGTTTGATTTTTTTGTATAATAGGTTTTAAAGTTGTCTAATTTGGTTTAATATAGTTAAAGTAGCAATAATTTTTGTCTAATGAGTTTTAGAATCGTCTATATTACATGTGGTGCCTTATCTACATTTTTAGAGGAATTGGTAGAAATATGACACTTATTTTCATTAAGACGACACTTATTTCAATAATGTATTATGTAACTAAAATATTTTGATGTAAATCATAGCTTGAATTGATAGATGTGACATGTCACTGAAATTTACACATGTATCTTCCCAGGATTCTTCAACTCCATCTCCCTAAATATCCTATCACTCTACCTTATAATCAACACCTTACTCATGTTTAAATATTTCACTACTTCATGTTTTGTATAGCCTTTCCTTCCCCACAACTTCCCCATTACTCAAGGTCACCATGAAATTGAATATCTTCTCCCCATACCTCATTTTACACCATCACTTCCATTATAAATATCATTTTTTCTTGTCTTAATGTTTGTACCCAAAATGTGAGAGGGGGTCAATGGTCATGGGTTTTGAGTGAAGTGTAGATTCTAAATTACACTCTTTTTATTTACCAAAGCATAAAAATTACACCACTTTCAATGTAACTTGCACCTTTGGGGAAACTTATAATTCACATTTGTTGTGTGTTTGCACAACATGCCCCATTTTTAGACTGAAAACATGGTCCCTCTTTATTTCAAGGTAAATCTTGATTTACCTAGTCTATAGGACCTATTTGGAATGGTTTGGGTGTATTTACTTGAGCTCTTAATTGATTAATAGTTGATAGATGATAAATTATAAATGATTGTTCATGCTTATTTTCAATGTATTTGCATTTCTTCAAGTTCAATCTAAGCTTTCATCTTTGATAATCAAAGGTTAACTTGCAGGTTTATGAAGTCTTAGTCCATGATTAAATGCTATAGTATTCACCCATATAGATGTTGGACCTAACTTTATGCAAACTTATCTATCTTTTGATACCTTTACATGGTTTCCTTTTAACAATGCAACTCATGATTATGCTATTTCATAGTAAAATGGATTGAATATTTGGTGGAATTAATTAGGATCATAGCTTGAACATCTCATTACACACTCCTTAACCAAATATTTAATAATCATGATGCTCTTTACTTGTAAATAAAGTCTATTTTCCCTTTGTCTTTAAATTGTTTTATCATTTTGCTATAGACTTTATCTTTGAATGTTTAGGCTTAAATATTTGTTTTTGTGATTTAATTTTTATTTGGAAAAGATTTGGCTTTATAAAAAATATGATTTATCTAATTTATTATTTTCTCGTAGGTCTCCAAAAGATTCTCGTGGCTCCCCAGATTCTTCCACACATCTAAATCTTGTGGCACATGACTTCAAGGCCAATTGTTTTTAGAAAAATGGTTGTCTTTTAAATATTATGGGATCAAAGAAGGCACCACATGACACCCTATCAAATTATAGGAACCTCAAAAGACCAAAATCTTGGAGAATTAAGGCATTAACAAAAGCTTCAAGACCTCAAAACCTTTGGAGATTGGAACATTTAACTAGAAGTCAAAGGCCCATGGCCTTGAGGCTCTAAGAATGTGCCACATGGCACCCTCTCAAACTCCTAAGGGATTGGAGTGATTAAATCATTATTCAAAAGCATAAAGAGCCCAAGAAGCCAAGTCACCATGGTGATGATGTAGGTAGGGCAACAAAGTAAGAGCCCAGGGATGTTGATGGGCTGCCAAGTGGCAAAGTAGGATCTGATAGGTGAAGCCAATGGCTTAACAAAGAGAAAGGAATGATAATCTAAGGAGGATCCATGTGGCATCATCAAATATATAAGGGACTTATAATATTGATTATTTATTATCCCTTCTTGGAGCTTATTTGACCTGTCAGACTTGCCAGTCCCAGTGCTAGAGTTTGGGCCAATCAATGAGCACCATGTGGACTTCTCAAACTTGACATTATCTTGGTGTTAGTTCTCAGAGATGTCTAAACTACCAGTTCTCAAGAAGACTAGAGCCAATTTAAAGTTACCATGTGGTAGGTGTTAGAGTGTCAGTCTCATAGTTTTTCTAAACTTGAGAGAGCTTGACCAACTAGAGAGTGACATGTGGAATGGCCATGGTGGACTTAAAACTCATAACCCAAATCAAAAAATAAGCCAAAAAAATGCCAAATAGAAAAAGTGTCAACCAAAGATGGAGATGTAGGAGCCCGATGAGCCCCATGGATAGGCCTAGTCATCAAAGGAGCATGGGAGCTAAAATTAATGGCTTGTCTAACTATCAAAGCCATCAAATTTGTTAATGGGGTGTGCTTTTAGTTTGATAGCAAAAGATAAAGTTTCAAAGGTCCATATAATACAAAGAAGAGTTAAAAGACAATTTTTTTGTATTCAACAAGTATGGATTATAATTACAAGAATGGCTCAACTGGAAAATCTATTAGAATCTCAATTACATCTTCCAATCATCATTGATGTTTGTAACCACCCCATTAATGGGCTTAGATGGAAGACAAGGCCATGAACTCCCTAAATTGCCTATTTAATGAGGCTACATCACCATTGTAAAGGGTTGGGACATTTAGGGTCAAAATGGTGTCAGGATTTCCCTTACCTTTCCTTGGCATTTTTACCTTGACTGTGTGTCCATGGGTTGATCGGCATTTTCTTGTCCCAAACGTTGTAGAAATTATTCCAGGACTACACCTACTTATTTATTACTCCATTTTTTGCCTTAATTACTTTCTTAGGGATTAAATGTAATAGTACACTTTGATAATGCTCAATACATATTTGATTATGTTTTGATCACTTTATGTCTCTAATATTTTGATTTAGCTGGTTAATTGATTCTAGGATTGATATTGGGTTTGATTAAAAACATGAATGTAGCATATAGATTGTGATTATGATAGTCTAGTTCCTTGATAATTATTTTTGGTTTCATCTTTGAATGCTCTATGATTTATGTGTTTAAACTATAAAGTGATTCAAAAGCTTTGTATCCAATCTTATACAAAACTTTGGGTGTTTACGTTTGGTCAAGGGTTTTCAAGTTGAGCATTTATATTTTTAGATGATTGTCTCAGTTAGGATGTGTAGTAGTTATATTAACTATTTAATTAGATTTGTTCATGTTTTATTTTAGTCTTTTCCCAGTCATTGTGTACAACTACCATAGACTGCCACTTAGACTATCTTTAGAATGGCTTTGATGAAAAAATGGCTCTCATATCAGTGTCCTTAGAAGCTTTCCCACTGAGTGGCTGACATTTGTGCAAGAGCTAGACCAGACACATAATAGTATAATTATGGTCAGGGATACTTTTAGTTTCTTGGCATTAAGAAGCTTGTTTAGATAAAAGGAAACACCCTTCTTTTCTGCCCTATCCTCTCTCTCTTTTATGTTTCTTTTGGTGATTGTCTTGCCTTAGTTTAAATATTTAAATGAATTATAGTTAAGTAGAATTTAATTACTTTATTAGTTAAATCAAATAGGCAATAATATTTAGATGTGCCAATAAGAAGAGGGCAGATGCTCACATAATTGAACCTCTGGGGGTAAAAATTGCTACTTTAAGAGTAAATTAAGTTAATTACTCAATCTTTAAATTGAATCAGTATTGATCCTAAAATTAACAAGGGGACATTTTGTCCCATGATTGTTTCCTCCTTTTGTCTTCTCTGAATCGCTCAAATCCCATAGGTGCATTCTGAGAGGGTCACAAACTGAGACCAATAATATCCTTCAAATAGAGAGTACTTGTGCATGAGGTATACCCAAACCTATTCAATTCCCAAAATCTAAATAAGGAAAATGTATTAATAGTCCCTCATATAATCCTATATAACCTCATCCATTTCTTCCTAAAAATTGTGTCCTCCTTTTCATTGTTAAGGTATAAAGAAAGATGCTAAAAAAAAGATTGAAATTCAAGTGTCAAAAATGAATTAAAATTACCTATAACCTATATAGCACAAGCCTATGGACAAAAAATAATCTTAAAACACATGGACACCCAAAACTGAAAAAATAAAATTACTTATTAATAAAGTGGAATTCCTTACTTGCCTACCTAAGTACACATATAATTTGACATAATTAACTATTTATAAAATTAATGCAAACACATGAAAGTGGAAAAATCTACATATTTCATACTCATTCAATATTATTTTGGAAGATATTAGACATTGTTGATTGGAGATACTATACCATATAAAATTTCATGGAAAAAGACATTGTTGATTGGAGATACTTTTTTGATTTAGTTGGTTAATTGATTTCTAGGATTGATATTGTATTTGATAGCCACATGTGGCATTCAGATTGTGCTTATGCTAGTCTAGTTCCTTGCTAATTATTTTTGGTTTCATCTTTGAATGCTCAATGATTTATTTATTTAAATTATAAAGTGTTTCAAAATATTTGTATCCCATCTTCTACAAACCTTTGGGTGTTTACATTTAGTAAAGAGTTTGCATGTTGAGCATTCATATTTTTAGATGATTGTCTCAATTAGGATGTGCAATAGTTATCTTAATTGGTCCATTGGATTTGTTTATGCTTTACTTTAGTATTTTCCTAGTCATTATGTGTATCAACTGGAAACTTTCACTTAGACTATCTTTAGAATGGTTTTGATGGATAAATGGCTCTCATATTAGTGTCTTTAGAAGCTTTCCAACTGAGTGGCTCATGCTTGTGTAACAACTAGACCAGGCATATAATGGTATAACTATCATCAGGCATGCTTTCAGTTCCTTGACATCAAGAAGCTTGTTTAGATCAAAGGAAACACCCTTCTTTTTTGCCCTACCCTCTCTCTTTTATGTTTATTTTGGTGATTATCTTTCCTTAGTTTATATATTTAAACAAATTGTAGTGAAGTAGAATTTAATTGATTTATCAGTTGAATCAAATAGGCAACAAGATTTAGACATGCCATCACCAAGAGGGTAGATTCTCACATAATTGAATCTCTGGTGGTAATAACTACTGCTTTCAGAGTACATTAAGTTAAACCACTCAATATTTGAATTGAATTAGTATCAATCTTAAAATTAATGAGGGGACATTTTGTCCCATGATTGTTTCCTCCTTTTGTCTTCTCTAAATTACTCAATCCCATGGGTGCATTTTGAGAGGATCACAAATTGAGACCATTAATATCCTTCAAAGAGAGATTACTGGTACATGAGATATAACCCAACCTATCTAATTCCCAAACTCTAAATAAGTAAAACTTATTAATAGTCCCTCATATAATCTTATACGACCTCATCTATTTCTGCTTAAAAATTGTCCTCCTTTTTATTATTAAGATATAAAGAAAGACACTACAAAAATAAGATTGAAATTCAAGTGTCAAAAATGGATTAAAATTACCTATAACCTATGTAACACAAGCCCATGAATACAAAATAATCTTAAAACACATGGACACCGAAAGCTGAAAAATAAAATTACTTATTAACAAAGTGGCATTCCTTACTATTAATTTGACATAATTAACAATTTATACAATTAATGAAAGCACATGAAAGGTGGAAAAAACTACATATTTCATAATCATTCGATATTGTTTTGGAAGATATTAGACATTATTCATTGGAGATACTATTCCATACACAATTTCATGGAAAAAGACATGCTTGTCAGTATGTGAATAATTATAAAACTTAAAAGTCATTTTCATTTTTAATATTTTTCAAAGTTGGAAGTATCAATGAAACCACACATCACATGACAAATTGACCAAATTAATAGCAAAAAACTTTATTCACTCAATTTATGCTCATTGAGAATAATTATCTTGAGTCCATTACAAATCAGTTGGCATTGAAAATAGGTCCATACAATTTTATAACCATTTTCATTTTAAAATTCTTTCAACATTACTTGCCAAAAAGAAAGAATGATGAAACCAGACTTCACATGGTAATTTGACCAGCTGATTAGAAGAAAAAAAGACATTGTCCACTCTTTTTTGATTCATTAAGACTAATTATTTAAACTCCATTACACAATTGAAAAACAAGGCCATATAATTCTAGTCATTTTCATTTTTAAGTTTTTCCAAAATTCCATGCCAACAAAAAATAATGATCGAAACCACATCTCACATGCTAACTTAACTAGCTGAATAAAAGAAAAAGACAGACATTAAAAATAATTATTATCTTAAATCCATTACGAATTTGCTGATACTGGAAAATGAGCCCATGAGATGCTACACTCATTTTAATTTTCAAATTCTTTCAACATTACGTAGAAAGAACGATGAAACCACAATTTAAATATTAATTTGACCAATCAAATTTTAAAAAAAAAGATATTATCCACTCTTTTTATTTTTGGTTTCATTGAAACTGACTTTTTAGATTCCATTGCATGATTGAAAAATAGGGCTAAATAATTTTACATTCACATTTTCTTTTTTAAGTTCTTTTTTTCAAGAAATAACAAGGAAACCACTCTTCACATGCGAACTTGACCAGAGACATTGAAAGACAGGCACACAATTCTGCATGCAACATCAACCAAAAAAATGTCTGCCACTCAATTGAAATTTGATGGTGACTTTTGAATGTATAAAGAATCCGTTAACACAACTTATGTGATGGGCCACAATAATAGAGATTTTTACCAAGAAGCTGCCCCCACACGTAGATATTTTGGATTTTGTTGTGTCCTCTGCAATATTCAAGATAGGTATGCCAATTTTGGGAAATTTTTTTGAACCAATTTATGTCCCATAAAAACAAATAGAGAATAAGTTTTGACAAATTATTTTCTTGAAAGAAATGATTGCCATCGTTTAATATCATTTTCTGTCATAAAGCGTGGAATGAATGAATTCTTTGGGTTTCTTAGAAATCAATCCATTAATGAAAATATAGCATGAAGTATAAAACACTAGAGTTGTCTAAATTTCATGACGGTATAGCCATATTTATGTTTTTTAAGTTGTAAAATACATAATTTGAGAGATAGTATGAGATGTTTGGGGAAAATTTTAATAGAGTTAAGAATTGTTTTTTTATTATAATAAATACGTTTTATTTATTTATTTATTAAGAATTAGATTAGTTTTTGAAGGGAAATATTGAATAAATAATAGTCATAAAAAAATTTATGATAGAAAAGGTTAATTGTCAAATTTGTCCATGTCTTGGTTTATCAAACACAAAGTATTTTTGGAGATTTTTAAAAAAGGGTCCACTTGTACCATCCACTTGATTCGACCATATAATTAATGTTATTATTTTGTATGTAATATCAAAATTAATAGACACTATAATAGTTAATAGGTTTGACTTGCATTATAAATGTGTCGAAATTTATTAGTGTATTTAATATCAAAATTAATAAAAACTGTCATAGTTCACAATGTTGGCCTATATTATGTGTCAAAATTATTAGAAACTGTCACAATTAATGGTGTTGACTCATATTGTGTATGTAATGTTGAAATAAATAGAAATAGTCATAGTTAATAGTGTTAACTTGCACTAACTAACAACATTTTGGCGAACCACAAAACGGGTCTATGACCCTAATGTTCCATTGTGCACACACATGCGCGCACACACACACACATGAATGCATGCACACACACACACACCCAATATGACCAAACTTTAATAAGTATGTAATGTTTCAAAAATTCATTTTTTTGGAAATTATTGATAAAAAATTTGGATTAATTACATCATCTTGTTTAATTCATAAGATAATCAATGACGAAACATGGGTATTTGTGACACACCAACTTCTATAAAAGATATAGTTTTTTTTGTAAGAGATTAAAAATCATATGGTTGGCATAAAAATTATGTTTAGAGTATGCATTTGTATTTCTCTCAAAAAATTATGTAATTTCAAAAAAACTACATGTGATTTCAAGTTCATATGCAAAAGTTACGACGTTCGGAAGTTATAAGACTTTTCATGGCTATGAAAATGCCAATCTGCATATAGTGGTAGCTTTGAGACCTCATTTATGGAATTTAAAATCACCCAAATGGTTTGACAACCACTATGTCAGTTTTAGAATGCTTGTAGTGATAATTTTTCAAGCATAAGAAGTCGACAATATATGAAGGCAATTTCACTTTAGTTTCCAATTCTTGGGCTTCTTGTGTGATCCTAAAGTGTGTTATTGTGTATAAATATGAATCTATAGAGTTCATTCAAGAATTCAAAAAAAGTCACATTGAGTAATTCATTCTTTTATTCCTTCATTATCTCATTTTTCCATGTATTTGGTTGAGTTGAAGATTATACAACCGAGATAGTTGAGTTCAAATATTTTATTTGCTTAAGAGATAAGTCTCCCACTGAATATTACAAAGATCATTACTAGTATAACAGCCCATAATTTTGGTGTCCTAGTAATCCCAAGAAGGTAAAATATTTTAAATTGCAGAACATAGTGAAGATGAGGAAACATAGCTTCACTCTTGCTAGAGATTTCTTGCATTGAGTTTTTCCAAAATATGTCTTAGGTTATCTATAATTGTTAATGTGTTTGTTTCCCTTGATTACATGTTTCAATTCTTTTAAACTATTTCATTATCACAAACAATTAAGTTGAAGCTATGGTCTGAGAACTCAATTTTTGGTGCTTGTTGGCTGAAAATTGGCACTGCCAACAAATTCAGAGTGGATAATGTCTAGGACCAAGATTTTGGACTCCCATCTAGCTTGATCAACAAACCCACCACCCATTCTAGGCTCAAGAATGCCCTTCCCAATACAAGAAAGATGTTGATTTTTAGCCTAACTTTAGGCATGCATAAAACCAAAACTATAAGTTGTATGAAAGAAACTATAAGATCCCTCATGTGCATGGTAAATCCCTCTAATTATAACCTAAATTTAGTCTAAAACACCTTTAAGATAAATCCATGCTAAAATTTATATTAAAGGGTCCTAAAATTCAAGTTTTGGCAGTGAAGAGATAACTTGTTGACCTCTAACTAGCAACTTTGCCTCTGGGACTGATAGGTGCAAATCCACTACTTCAAGCACATCTAAATAGGTAAATTACATGTGTTTCAATGACTATGACACCCAATTTCACCTTTAAATGCATTTTCACTACTGTTTCAGATCACGAAGACACTTACAACAAATGTGTTTGGAAGGCTACAAAGAGAAATAAACTTGTCATGAGAAATTCTTTAGGAGTGCAAAAATGCCAAGTAATTTTAGTAAGTTTCTCCTAGCTTCAAGAATATGAAATTCCTTAGTAACGGTGCTAACCACGTGAAGGTGTAATATGATTTTGCACCACTAACCTCCAAAAAAAATGTTAGTAAGTAATTAAAGATGAAATTTATGCACGTACTACCTATAAAATAAAAAATAATTGGTAAAATTGATTACATATACATTTTACAAGTCAACATACCTACACATTTTAATCCAAAAAACCACTTGGATCTACTCTAATCTTGATAGTATCAAGAATAGATTCAAGGTTTGACTTGTGAACTTTCCATAGATTCTTATTTCTTGGCCTCCCATGATATTTTTGTAATTGAATATTCATTGCACGAACCAAATTTGAATTGTGTAGAATCTTCTTGTGAGTTTCAAAGTCTTCAAACAACTAGACATTTGAATTTTTTATAGGATATCATCAAAGCCAAGTTCCAGTGACTATCATAGACCTAGTGGGATAGTCAATGTCTTCTCCATCTACGACCGAGGAAGTAAATTTTTTCTTTCCATCTACACACCAGCATAAGTAGTAATTTGTTCCCTCTTCATTGTCCTCATCTACAATAATTACAAAAACATGGCTTGCATCATAAAAAATAATTTTTAATTACATTATGAAGATAGATTATGAGAATAAATAGTACATAAATATTAATCTTCTACCTAGCTATACTAGATCGGATATATGGTTAAAGTCATGTGATGATGCCATATCTATAAGTTACAATGCTGGTGGAACCTAATATATGTTGGTTGGAATTAGAGGTCTAAAACTCCAGTAATCCACTCACTCTTATGACTCACACTAATTCTAAAAAAAGTCCATGCATGAAGAACAAAATCATGTCAAGTGTTACGTATGAATAGTCTAAGAACTTATATTTGAGCTACAAAATGAGTGAAAATCACTTGAACCTAATAGAGTCATACAATCCTCATTGTTTGCCATGTATTTTTCCTCCATTAACCAAAAATGTCTATGAATAGTAGAATTTTCTTGAGCACCATGACATATGTTCTCATTACACTATTTAACCATAGTTTTTTACATTAATCAAATTAACAACATTGTCATATTTTAACTCCTCCCTTGCAAGGACTCTTTTTACACACACTCTAACACCATTATGCTCCCCTTTTCCATGGTCAGCCTTTGTGAAACTCCAAATATGTTTTACACCAGTGGTAATGTACATCCCACTCAACTAATAGAACATTTGTACATTTTTGAATTGCGATGTGCAAGTGTTTGACCAAATATAATGTTGTTGGAAAATAATATTCCTCTGAGTCAATTATCCATAAAAATTCTCAAAACAATCTTGCACATACTCTATACAATGTGATCAGTCATCATTGATATAGAAATGGTACTCTCTTAATATTTTTTGATCTTATTCTATACTATCAGGGGCATACATGAATGTTATATGCATGAATATGGCAATTTATATTGAGTTGTAATACTGTGATTGAACTTCCATTTGTGGTTTGAATGTGTATTTTTTAGGAAAGTTGACTAATGAAACAATAGATTCAAGTGAGAATGTGTCCTTTCTTAACTTTAAATATTCATCCAACCTTTTATCCCTCTATGTATTCCTTGCATACTCATAAACAATTTTATCTATGAATTCAACCATAAATTTTGAAATAGATATCTCTCTCGTAACACGCTCACACTTTTTAGATTCTTTGTCATCTTTTACTTGATAAGTCACATATTTGTATTTTCTCAAACCAACTAATTCCTATCCAATTTCACTTGTACACTCTTCATGGATGCATTTTTTTAATTTTGGCAATCCACCACAAATGTTGTAATTTCCATCTAAACATGCTTTTTTTATAAAATAAATGTCCATTTGGTCTTTCAAAAAAAATATTTGAAATAAATTCCTTGGCTTATTTTGGCAAAAATTCTATGCTACACTCCTACAAAATGTTTTTAGTATGAAAAATATAATGAATATGGCAAAAAACATCATAGTGCATTGAAAATTCAACATGTTGCCTACAACAAGTGGTACGTGTGTGATTTATTTTTACATAAAAAGGTTTAGCGATCTCAAAAAGTATTTGAATAGTAAAAATTTGGGGATGTTTTCCCAAAAACATAGAGTATAATTATGTTTGAGTCATATTACGAGAACCAACTCTTCTTTTCACTACATCTCTTGTATTGGGCAAAACTCTTGTATTATCTTTCTAAAATTATGCAAGTCTTTCAAAACATCAGTTATAGCCTTGTCCTTTCATGGAAGTCTACTAGAGAATGCCCAAAGCTCTTTCATATTGGGTTCATTAAGTCTTTTACATCTTGTAATTTATTTCATTAATGTTTTTCTATTTATATCAAGTGTTCGACTTGTTTTTGAAATCAATTATTTTTTCCTTGTTTCAACACTTACTACACAAGTTATCATTATACATTGGGTAACATCACAATATTTTTACATGATTTTGGGCCTACAATATGACATGCATCATGTAGATTTTCAACAATTTCATCATTTTCATCATCCATGTTAGATTTTATTAGTCCTCATGTGTACATTATAGGTCTCATCTTAACCAATTTCATCAACGAAACAAATAAGTGACATCTTTGACTATTATACTCCAATCTATGAAAGAAAATATCCCAAATTTCTTGGGCCAATATTCTTGAATGGTGGTCAGACATTTTTTTATCCATTGGTTTTAAAATATTTTCATCAACTTTAATTAATTACTTATATTTTCTACATACAATTCTTGGGGGTGTTGTTATTGGTGGAATCTGTTCAGAGGGTGTTTCAAAATCATTATATGTTTCCATGAAATTTTTTTCATTATTTATTTCATCATTATTTGATTACATTAAATTTTATTCATTATTTGTGGGTAAAGTATCATACATAGGCTCTTCATCAACAAAATAAAAAACTTTAAACTTTTAATGTGAATTTCCAACATTATCTAATTTTTTATTGTCAATTTAATCATAATTCAATTCATTATTATGAATTTCATCATAATTAATTCGTTACTATGAATTTCATCATTATCTAATTTATTATTGTCAATTGCTTCATTATCTAAGGCATTTGGCACATCAGGGTTAGTGTTTATACCTTGTCTAGAATGAAATGCTTGCATTTGTACCTTATTTTTTCTCTCAACTCTTATAATTTATTTAGTGTTTTGTTATTCAACTTATTCCTCTTCCATGAATGTGAACTAGATCCCATTTTGACAAAATCAACCAAGAAAGTACTTCAAATGTGGGTTCCAAAAAAAACTGCAACCAAGAAAGTATGCGGAGTACGCAAGGAATGTCTATGGGGACAACAATCTCGATTAGGGATAAAAATAGACATTGAAAAGTGAGTTTTTTTAAAAATTTAAGGAACATGTACACATTATAATAATGCATACATGTTATATAAATGCATACACATTACTTGAAGTATAGACGTATACTATGAAAATAAGTAAAAAGACTCATATTCAATGCATTTTTTCCACTATAATATATAATATGATGCAATAAGACTCAATAAGACTATAATATGATGCATAAATCCTTAATATGATGAATTTGTGATGAAATTATGGAACTTATGGGTTGTGTTTATTATAAAATTAGGATTAGGGTTAGGGGTTTAGTGTAACAGGTTTATACATGTGTATATGTCATGAAATTAGGGTTTAGGGGAATTATACATGTTCAAGTGATAAAATTAGGGTTTATGATCAACATGTCATGAAACCTGACCTAATTTATCCCTTTAAATCACATCATAGAATCTAATTTAGGTTCAATGGGTTGGAATTGGCTAAATTTACATTTGTATTTGCATTTTTGATTAAATTAGGGTTAGTTAACCCATACATGTTGCATCTAGATTATATAATTTATTGGGCCATAAATTTGGTTTAGAAGCTCAATTTTTCCCAAATCACATCCCTAATTGAACAAATTAATTAATTGGTTCAATTCAAGATAGAATCATACTTAATTTTATCCCAAATCATATATCATGATCTTATAATTATGTCAAGAAGGGGTTCAAATTGGCCTCCCATGCCTCCTTGATTTAATTTACCCTATAATTGAACCTTCTTGTGCCATGTGTGTACCTCATACACCCAAAAGTGTTAAAGCTATCATATATGCATAAAGTCCTAGAAATTTTAGAGTTTACAATTGCCCGAGAGGCTAAATCCAAATACATATCACCACATGTACCTTGTACATGATCAAAAGTTAGCATTCTTAGAGGTGTTAGGTCTTAGAAGTGTTAAAGAGATATATCAAATCCCTATGAGGCTTGATCCAATTAGATACATCAATACGTGTATATCTTTTAAACACATATATTTGTGTTAGAGATCTAACTATAACTTGTCCTAGAAGCATCATATTTATCAAATCCTTAGGATGCCTAATCCAATCAAATATTTACACGTGTAGGTCTAGTACACCTAGAGAAGTTTTAGATTTGTTAGATATGCACATCTTTAATACTTAGACATGTTCGATCATCGATCCAACCAATCCAACTAAGGCATATTCATAAATTTATCATAA
This sequence comes from Torreya grandis, assembly GCA_037957365.1. Taxonomy (NCBI): domain Eukaryota; kingdom Viridiplantae; phylum Streptophyta; class Pinopsida; order Cupressales; family Taxaceae; genus Torreya; species Torreya grandis. The sequence continues at coordinate 4,923,597 of JARHVA010000441.1, forward strand.
TACGTATAAGCCAATAATGTTTAAATATTGACATCAATCCAATAAAATTATGTCTATTAAATAATTTACATGATGTAAACCTCCAAATTGCCATTACTATACAAAAAAATTGTCATGTAGAGCCCTTTAAGGTCCCATCAAAATTAAGAAAGCATCTAACATTATTAGTTTTCTACATGTATGTATTCAAATTATTTATATCCCTCTACCTTGAATTACCTCTAGATCCAAAAATACATTCATATTAAGTCCTACACATAGGAGAGAAAATAATTTAGTAATGGATGAGCCTCAACCTCAAATACCAAGTTGAAGCAAGAATTTTGAGACATGTACTACTTTCTTGCAGTCCACATCATAAGGTTTAAGTTCATTACAATGAAATATGAACAAGATGATTGAAGATATATATACAAAATATATAATCTTGAAACCTTCGATATGGGGGTGTACACTAGTATTCATTTTTGATCAACCATCTATATGAGGTGAGCAATTCATCATCTACATGAACAATTATTAGGTCTCTCTGCTCAGCATCATCCTTTAGGGGAAGCTAGTCTCAGATTTAAGGGACATTGTCACAGGTTTAATTTATCTTTAATAAGGTCAATAGAGTTTGATCTGGGGTAACTTATACATATGTCATACTTGGTCATTGCCAGGTCTACTCCATCCCTTAATGGTTTCAAACAAATTTCCTAGTGCATTTAGATATTTTCTAAGCTATACATTCATCACTATAGACATGACATCTTAAAACCACATCATCACTAATGGATAGATGTGACCATTTCAAGTTTATTGAGCTCAAAACCATATCTTATACTAAATAAAATGTGTACCCAACTTGACTAAAATATTTAATAAAAACATGTACTTACCTTGTACCCATCATCCTAATTTCATATCTTACCATCCCAATTACAACTAAGGTATATAACTCTATAGTATTGATAAGCACCAAGTGTTGTCTAGCTTGTTTTTGAGCTTGCACTTATTGCATCCATGGTATGGCTAGGACTAGTCCCATGTCAAAGACACACTCTTCAGATGACATGGGAATGGATGGAGTGGTTGATGGTTGTCCCATGTGTGATAGAGGGGTAGATGAAGGAGGTGCACCGAATGGAGGATTAACCATATTTTCACAAGAGATATTAATTTTAGGAAAATTTTGAATAATATATTTGAATACATTAGGGGAATCAAGTGAATAATTGTAACAATAGAAGACTCTTGTTAGACTTTCAATTGGGACCTCAAACTGTACCTATTGAATTAGATTCACTAAGTGATCTTGGAGGAAACTTAAGGGAATTTATTCAACACATTTTAGGATTTTTTTTCAGATAATCTAAGACATGATTCATATGTATTAGGCTCCATTAGATAGCATTCCTGAAATAGATATCCAATAGATGCACTATTACACCAAGGGCTTAATTCTTAAATCTACTTACACAAGATTATCTATACTACATAGTCCAATTCAATGGGTTTGCCACTTAAACAAATTAGTTCAAAATTTATAAATAAAGGGGTTTGGTCAAAAATATCAAAGAAATAACAAAAGTGTAAGATAGGATTTTAGGCAAGTAGGATAATATCAATAAGAAACATGAATTTTAAGGGTAGGTAGGATTTTATGCAAGTAAGGTGGTAAGGTATATCCTTTCCCTACTAGGGGAAAGGTCCTAATAGATGTGCATGTTTTAATTTTTAAACAAGGATTTTGTTAACATGTGTTCTATTGATGAAACATATTGGTGTATATAAATATTAAAGTGCACTAAAAGCTGAATGTGTAATATCTAATACTTGTTCAACATTTATTCTATAAAATTAAAACTAACCAATCACATCTTGATAAGTAAGATTCAAGTATTTATACTCTAATACATTGTGATTGGTACTCTAAAGGTTAAGTTTTGATCATAAGTTTGAAAAATGCATTTTATGACCTCTCATGATAAAATAAGCTATATTGTAAAATGTATAATGTGTTAGACCTTGAAACCTTAGTTATAAGTAATTAAGATGACATATTGAAATGGGTAAATTTTTTGAATTCTAATTTGATGTTATGGAAACTTAATTCGATGTCCAAAGATAATGGGACCTTTCCCCTATAAGAAACACAAAATTTGACTTTTCCCGTATAAGGATGCATGGCTAATGGGACCTTTCCCCTATAACAAACATGTAATTTGTTTGTTTTGTGTTATTTCAAAGCAATGTGTATATGTTAGATAACACGTACACATTATGTATTACATTATATAATGTGTATATGTTCTATAATTCAAAATCATTTTTTGAACTTGAATTTAAAACCGAGCCTTTTGTTGGGATATTGAATAACGGGAAGCACACAATTGATTACCAAATACAAGCAACTTAATATGCGGAATTAACCAGAATCACAAGTAACTAGAATTCAGAAATAACACATAATATGAGAGACAATACACAACTTGTATTAATACTCATACAGAAAAGAATACAATAAAGAAGATGCCACTTCTTCTCCACCACCTCTTCAGAGGCTTCCCACACATCAAGTGAACAGTAATTCTCTCCTCAAATCTCTCTCTCTTAGGTCCCAACACACAACTCAAACACAGAGTTGGTGTTCACCTCCAACTAGTCAGTATCCACTACTGCCAGTTCTCCAGTGCTCCACGCACACCACAAGTGCTACACGCATGTAGACACCGAAAAAGTGTCTAACCCTTGGTCCTTTCTCCCTCCTAGTCCTCCTTGGTCCCTAACCCACCTAATTCTTATTAATTGAAAATAAGCAACTATTTTTAATTAAATAAGTCCCTTTTTCCCCCCTCCTTTGACACCTCACCTAGGACACCTCGCCTGGACACCTCGCCTTAGACCATTTCCTATCCTATGACTCACCTAAGACCTATTCCTACTCCTCTCCAACCGCCTAACAAACTCTCGTGCATCTTTATCCTTACCTTCGACCACTTCTTCAACCGATTTTGCACTTGGCAGATGCAGAACGGGCTTGCTGGCCCTTTTCCACGTTCTGAACCCGCCGACGTCGGTCAACTGTCGGCCGACGCCGGCGGGATCGCCGATGTTGGTTTTACTTAACCGACTTGTCTTCCTCCTTCTCAGCTGATCACAAACTGCTAATCCATAAGGACGAACCCCGAATCAGGAAATCACATTTCTCGTCTAATCACGAATCCAATCTAACTGCGAATCAAACTGCTGATCAAACTCTGAATCACAGAGCTAATCTAGGATCTGGTATCTTCCGTCTTCGACCATCTGCCAACCTCTCTGTGTCTCTGACTCTCTCTCCTTCACCCGACTCAGCAAGCTTCTGCAATCAACAACAGGTCTTCATATCTGGCATCATCAACAACAGGTCTTCACATCCGGCATCACCAGCAACAGGATACCAGATCAACATCACTTATTCAGCAGGGCACAGGTAAGTACCCTGTTTGTTTTCATTATGATTTCTAGTCATTTCTAAACTAGATTTAGCACTTCTTCCCCCGAGACCAAATTGCTTACCCAGACCAGGCAGACCCAGATTCCTATCTCTCTGATTGGCCTCCTCTACCCCTCTGTCCATTTGACTCCCCTGCATCTCTGCACAGACCCTCAGACTGCCTAAAACCAGACTCTTAGCCCACAGACTCATCTACAGACCCCTTAAACAGACCACAGACCAAACCTGGACCAAGCCCTGACCAGAACCTGACTAGACCCATCCGGAGGCCATTGCCCCGACCGACGCCGGTCATTACCCCCACCGACGTCGGCAAACTAACCGACGTCGGCAGACCCCGACAACCGACGCTGGTAGGACCACCGACGCCGGCGACTGTAACTAAGCCGATAGCTTCTTCCAGGTAAGCCTTTGCTTCCATTCTTCTTTTCAGTTTGTTATCATATCAGTATTTTAGCATTCTGTCTTTTTATCAGACTTCTTTTATCGACTAGTGGGTTGACCTCCCTTAAGGAAGTTCTCATACTTCTGGGAACAGGCTTTTGCCTGGCAACCCACCATCTATCTATCTAACACCTTCTTTTGTCCAAGTCTCTTCTTATTTGCAGGTGTCATTCCTCCACAGCCAAAGAGGAGTACTCACAGCGTCTGGATTACGGTGCGCAGACTTTATCCAGGTACTTCACAAGCCTTGACCATTTCTTTAAGTTTCTTATTTCTCTCCTTTGAATCTGAAAGCTGAATTTTGAATAGAAACATTCTGGCACGCCCGGTGGGACACTAGGTTCTTCCTGGGTTCCTTCTCTTTTCATTCATTTAGGTGCATTAGGTTCTTACCTTTTCGCCTCCTTCTTATTTTCTCAAACACATTATAAGTAGGAATTAAAACGAACCTTTCTTTTCTTTCTTGCACTTCTAGACTAGTCCAAACATCATACTCTCAACCCTTTCTTAAATTGTCTTCATAACAAACTTCACATTTCGACTTGGGCTTAAAATGTATTGCACTTTCATTTCTGCTTGTGCTTGCATTAGTCCACACTTAGTAACTTAATCCGCATATTGAATAAATCTATACCACTCCATGTTACACAACCAGACCACACGCACTAAAACAAACATCTAACTCACTTGAGACAAGGCCCGACTGGGGTTTCATCTCCCAGCGGATACCTTACCCCCTTCCCGACAATCTCACTTGGATTTCATCACCAAGGGGAAAGCCCACTCCGTTCTCTGGCAGAGTATAATCTCTAGGCGAGGTATATCTTGGCTAAGCGAGACCAGCTAACCACTGGAATCGTGAAGTGAGGGGAGCTTGCTCCTTAGCACCAGGCCACGTACCGGACCTAACACAGACTTTGAGCACCTTAACACACTCGAAACCATCTTTAGACCACCTTTTCTAGGACCCATTCTACAGCCAACCTCCCAAACATTCATCTAAGGCATAAGCCACAAAATTCTAAAATTTAATTTCTAGGATTTAACGCTTAGTGTCTGCCTGTCTCTCATCATATTTTCTATTTTTATCTATCTTTTTTGAGCTGGTAAGGACGTCTTCTTCATTTCCAAAAACTTTTTTTCTAAGTTTTCTGGAAAATACAGTGACCGACATCGGTTCTGTAACCGACGTCGGCAACTTTTCTGTACCGGCATCGGTCATCTGACCGACATCGGCAGTCTTCTTAACCAACATCGGTTTTTATACCGACGTCGGTCTCTGTCCATTTTCTTTTTCCAAAAATAGCAACCTAAACCTGACCTCTTTTTCTGCCTAAACCACATTCTGGTTTTCTGAGACTGCAAGAACATAGTTTCTGGAACCTGACCTTCTTCTTGACCACGCTCTCTCATCCCTAACCAGTCCTATCATGGAGTTTCACTCGGAGACTGAAATAACTCCTATAGGACCGACCCCGACCCTGACCCTGACCCCAACTCTCATCATTCCTGAAGGGGACCAAGACTTCGCATGATTCTTGGAACTCAACAGCACAGCCCTCCATAACTATCTCATGAGAAACCAAACGTGAGACCTTTCGGGTGAAGTGGCGATGACATCAACACCATTCGCCACCCAACCTTTTATAACTCAGCCTTTCACCTCAACCATTAACCCGACCATGGCCAATACGCAAAGTTTGGCCTCCCCGTCCATTTTTAGACCAACCTCCACCGGGGTTTCGTTCCCCCCTCAACCATACACAATTCAACCAAGTTCTACATCATACTAGAACTTGATTGTCTCGACCCCTTACACTCTTGCGCCCACAAATGCAGGAGTGTCTACCTCGCCCTTTGTCAATGCCGCCATGCAACCACCTTTGGCGGTACCTAGTCATCTTATGTCTTCTATGTCCATGACCCAACTACCCTTAGCCTCCAATTATGCCCCTGCGACCAGTCATCCGTACGTTGTACAACCGACTATGTCGCACGCCTCTTCTAACCTCTTCCAAGCGCCTTATAACTTAGGGGGCACTCAACCCACCAATCCGTCAGTAGATCTCATCAAAATGCTGATGGATAAAATGTCCAGTCTCGAAGCCTCCATTTTTGGCTCAAGCAATACTTTGTCATACGACCAAATTTGCAATGAGCCCATCCATCCTTCCGTCCCTTTCCGACCATACCCCAACCAATGGGAGCTTCCTAAATTCACTCACTTTCATAGCAAGGAAGACCCTTAACAACACTTACGGGCATTCAGACATGCCTGTTACCTTATCACCCATGACGATGCGTTGCTTTTATGCACGTTTCCTATGTCCCTTTCTGGCCTCGCCCTTGACTGGTATAGCTTTCTTACCAGACATTCTATCTTTTCATTCATCCAACTCGCCCAACTATTTCTCGATCATTTTTCAATCAACATTACTAAACAAGTCTCAATCACAGACCTTTACTCCATTAGGCAATTTGACGACGAATCCATAGCCAATTTTGTTGCCCATTGGAGAGGCCTGATTAACCAGCTCTCCTTCTCCTTGCCTCAATCCGAGCTCATTGAGCTCTTTTCTCGAGCATGTGCCAGGCACATCTCGTCCACCTTGTGGGTTCAAACCTTCCATACTTTCGATGAAGCCTTCACCATGGCCCGAAAGCTTGAACTCCGTGCCCTTGAAGAAGACAAGGTCAAATTGCGTCATACCAACACAAAAACCAATGGCCATTCTTCTTCCAGACCTTCTTCTTCTGCCAATTTTGAACCTAAAGGAGTGGCCAACACTGTGGTCGTTAGATCACCATCATCGACAACAACTAATTACTCTCAACCTTCGACATCTTCCAGCATTACCAAACAATTCCAACAACGGTACATCCAGCGTTCATACACTCCACTTGGAGAACCATACGCTTCCGTTTTGGAAAAACTTGTCAAGCAGGGGGTCCTCAATCTCCCTCCAATCTGACCACCTCAATTCGACCCTTCAAAAGCTCTCCCTTCATGGTATAGGGAGGCTGACTTCTGCCACTTTCATCGCATCCACGGCCACGACATTGACAATTGCCGAACCTTCAAGAACATAGTCCAAGACATGATCGACAAGGGGGATCTAGTTTTAGATAACCCGAACGCCCCTCCCAACCAAAACATTGACATCTTCAAACACCCCTTTCCAAACCATCCTCCTACTCAAAACCATATCCAGACCATGACCAATGACCCTCAAGACCATGACATTCACACAATCAACACTATCTTGCCTCTTGTCCAAGACCAACCTCCTTCACAGGATGAAGAACTTTCTTCTCCTACTAGTCCTCCATCTATCTCTCTTATACTGGAGGACGCATTGACCATACCTATGTCCTTAGCTTTACATTCATTTTTCCTCCCACCAATGGGGGACCCTACCTTGCCCACTCCTCAAGCACAAATAGAAGGCATGATCATCCCTGCCTCCTGCCCTCTTGAGGAGCCGCCCTCTCCTATTTATTCTCCACCAAGAGAAGATCCAGTCTCTTCGCCCATTTCGACCAAGGAAGACCCCGTCACGGTTTCCTCTAGCCCTTTGCCTGAGATTGCTACATCTCACTCGCCTCCGTCCACATCTAAACCCAAACCCATCTCTAGCCTTGCCTCACACAATAGTGGCCCTCGACCCAAACCAACGAAGACCACTAAACCACATCGGAGGACTCCTCCTCCACCTTCATTATTGCCCTCTATTTTGGGCCCGCATCCGTCCACTTTACTTGGAGTGCTTCCTACTCCCATACTTCACAGAGGCAATTCGCCTCCATTACTCTCTCAACCCGTCAGACATATATCTCCTCCAAACTATCGACCAACGCCTCTTACACCTCTCAAACCAAAGTCATCAACCCTCACTGCAACAAAACATCCAAACCCATTAGCAGGTTCTTACACCTTGCTGTTACGGCAATTGTTGCAGTCCTCTCGTATCCACCTCCCGCCTCTTAGACCATATCAATCTCTCAGACCAAAACCACCCTGGTTTGATGACACTCGCATTTGTGCGTATCATCGCAGGCCTGGGCACGACACCGAGCATTGTCATGCCCTCAAGGTCGTCGTTCGCCATTGTCTGGGGAATGACACCCTCCTTCTCGACCACGTTATCAATAAGCCTTCAATACCGCCTCACTCATCAACTCTCGAATCAAGACCCTCTTGGTTCGACAACTCTAAATTTTTCCACTATCATCACACTCCGGGACATGACACTGAACATTGTTGTGCCCTCAAAGCTGTCACTCGTCAACACCAGAAAAAGGACACCCTTCTCACCAAGGATCCTCTTGACCACCTCTTTGCCAACTCATCAACATCGACTCATGCTTCTCAAACCTCGTCACCTAAATCCGGATCTCCATACCAGACTATGGTCCCTTTGTCGCCTTTAACCCCCTTATTCGAAATCAACACAGTCAATCTGACCACCAAGCCTCAACCAACCTTAACTAATTTGTCAAACATTCTTCCTAGCCACTGGGGGAATTCAACTTTCATCAAAACCTCGACCAACCTTTCGACCCCGTCACGACCACATATTAATCACTCTTTTAACCAAACCTCGATCAGACTAGCCACCAAACATTCAACCCAACCTCAACCAAAAATTCAACCCAATCAAAGACCACATATCGACCAATTAACTATCGACCAAACATTGACCAAATATCAAATGACCACATCTCAACCAAACATTGACCAATCCTTGACCAAACATTCAACTAGTCTCGACCAATCAATAACCATATCAACCAACTTCACGTCTAGCATCAGCCATCATCGTGACCAATCTCGAAGAGCCAAATGGGGCAAGTTTGCTCCTAGTTGACTCGGACCACCTTATCACGCACAAGCATGGCCCAGGGACTTGTCAGGCCCTGAGCCCTTTTATGCCTTTCATCTGCGACCATTCTATTGTTAGTCGAGTACTCGTCCACTTGACACTTACCTTGAGCTCATCCCTTGAGCAACCCTTGTCCTTTTAGTCTCCATTCCTTTCAACCCTATTCCCCTTAACAAATCCTCTTTAACCCTTTTATACAGTGGGATGCTTTGTCCTAATAAAAGGGAGCCCTTGACCTTCTTTAGTCTTGTCCATGACTCACATTTCTGTCAAAACATAATCAAGATGTCAACATATCCATGGTCACTTAACTCCTCATATCTCAAGTCAAAAAGGCAGACTGCTCCCTCGAAGGACAGCTGTACTATCATTGTTGTAGCTAATAGACTGCTCCCTCGAAGGACAGCTATTCAAAGCCCTTATATCTCTCAAGCAAATATAGACCACTCCCTCGAAGGATGGCTATGACAAACTCTTGCTACAAACAACAACTTATTTTTAGAGGCTTCCCGCATTGATCAGCTTCGCAAACGACCACCAAACAAATGACATCTCTCTGCAGGCTTCCCGCATTGATCAGTCTGCGCCTAAAAAAAAAAAAAATGAGTCATGGACTTGGCTTATAGTTGTCTCAGGGTCTCCTATAAAAGGGGCAAAGTTATCTCTGCTCTTAAAATGGGTTACCCTATCCTCCTCTCCTATCACCTGCTCAAGGGACTTCGAGCTCACTTTAATTGTCAAAGTGATTTGATTACCTCTCTAACACTACCTATGGTCAACGACGTCATGCATAAATGGGACTCTTGGTTCTCATACCCCTGTCTATGCTGTCTTTCTGGTCCTTGTCAATGAAAGAGCAATTTTGCCTTTCACCTTTTTCTCTACACTTTGGTCACATCCAACCATTTTCAGACAACAACCCTCTCATAGTCCATTTCACATAGTTTCTATGGACACCAATACACATGGAAACTATCGACCCGTCTCAATTTATGTTAAGCATAAACCCATACTTGCTGACGCATAAACAGACCTTAATTCATTTTTAGCATACCTCCATCACGAATATGGAAAATTACTAGGGATGAAAGACCCTCGACCAATGTTACAGAATACACCATTTGGAAAAGGCTGTAACATCTTTTTCTCCTCATCATTTCGACCTTGATTTCGACCATGACCCAGACCAATCATTGACCATTTTTTCAGACCTTTTTGCTTGAACTACATTGGTCTGATGCCCTATGACCGGGGCTATGTAGGCAGCACTCAGATGACACGACCGTCTTCTGGGGTTAGCTCGGCCATCCCGTTTGTTCGTCTCCCAGATGGATAAACCCTCTCTTTTTTTCATCACTCAACTTTGACCTTAACCAAGACTAGTCTATCGACCACTTTGACCACCTGTCTATCACTCAGACCTTTTGACCATGACCTTGACCTCGACCATTGACCATTGGAGATCATGCCTATCTCCTCCGACCCTGACCACTTCCAAGACAATGTTGCCTTGGTCATTTTTTGCCTGCATGCTATTCCACGACTGGTTAGCCATTTTGTCCGTAGACTACCTTTTTTGGACCCTCACAAGTATAGGATTGCATGCCGGTTGATCCGCACTACTTGTGACTTTTTCGTGTTTCTGGGAGCACTTCCTGAGCTCGAGATACCTAGAACACGATGACCATTTGGAGCTATAGCTACGATTGAATAACCCGATCAACAGATGACTAAATGCTAGGGCCCGGTTATTTCAAATTTGGCACTCCTCGACCCTTGACCTGTGACATTTGACCTGACCATCTCGTGAAGTGGTATGCGCGCAATCATGACTTTTGTAGCATTTTCACTCACTCTTCATCCTTCTCATCCACCTCTTCATCAAATCAGCACCCGACATCAGGTTCCCTTCCCTCGACTCCCGCTTTGAGGGGGAATACCTCATCCATATTTTGGGGCAATCCACATCATCCCTTACCTGGGGCAACCAACTCCTGTTTTTGTCTTGAAGTTCGTCAAGAACAACCAACAAGACAAAAAGGGGAAAATGTAGACACCAAAAAAGTGTCTAACCCTTGGTCCTTTCTCCCTCCTAGTCCTCCTTGGTCCCTAACCCACCTAAGTCTTATTAATTGAAAATAATCAACTATTTTTAATTAAATAAGTCCCTTTTTCCCCCCTCCTTTGACACCTCACCTAGGACACCTCGCCTGGACACCTCACCTTAGACCATTTCCTATCCTATGACTCACCTAAGACCTATTCCTACTCCTCTCCAACCGCCTAACAAACTCTCGTGCGTCTTTATCCTTACCTTCGACCACTTCTTCAACCGATTTTGCACTTGGCAGATGCAGAATGGGCTTGCTGGCCCTTTTCCACGTTCTGAACCCGCCGACGTCGGTCAACTGTCAGCCGACGCCGGCGGGATCGCCGACGTCAGTTTTACTTAACCGACTTGTCTTCCTCCTTCTCAGCTGATCACAAACTGCTAATCCATAAGGACGAACCCCGAATCAGGAAATCACATTTCTCGTCTAATCACGAATCCAATCTAACTGTGAATCAAACTGCTGATCAAACTTTGAATCACAGAGCTAATCTAGGATCTGGTATCTTCCGTCTTCGACCATCTGCCAACCTCTCTGTGTCTCTGACTCTCTCTCCTTCACCCGACTCAGCAAGCTTCTGCAATCAACAACAGGTCTTCATATCTGGCATCATCAACAACAGGTCTTCACATCCGGCATCACCAGCAACAGGATACCAGATCAACATCACTTATTCAGCAGGGCACAGGTAAGTACCCTGTTTGTTTTCATTATGATTTCTAGTCATTTCTAAACTAGATTTAGCACTTCTTCCCCCGAGACCAAATTGCTTACCCAAACCAGGCAGACCCAGATTCCTATCTCTCTGATTGGCCTCCTCTACCCCTCTGTCCATTTGACTCCCCTGCATCTCTACACAGACCCTCAGACTGCCTAAAACCAGACTCTTAGCCCACAGACTCATCTACAGACCCCTTAAACAGACCACAGACCAAACTTGGACCAAGCCCTGACCAGAACCTGACCAGACCCATCTGGAGGCCATTGCCCCGATCGACGCCGGTCATTACCCCCATCGACGTCGGCAAACTAACCGATGTCAGCAGACCCCGACAACCGACGCCGATAGGACCACCGACGCCAGTGACTGTAACTAAGCCGACAGCTTCTTCCAGGTAAGCCTTTGCTTCCATTCTTCTTTTTAGTTTGTTATCATATCAGTATTTTAGCATTCTGTCTTTTTATCAGACTTCTTTTATCGACTAGTGGGTTGACCTCCCTTAAGGAAGTTCTCATACTTCTGGGAACAGGCTTTTGCCTGGCAACCCACCATCTATCTATCTAACACCTTCTTTTGTCCAAGTCTCTTCTTCTTTGCAGGTGTCATTCCTCCACAGCCAAAGAGGAGTACTCACAGCGTCTGGATTACGGTGCGCAGACTTTATCCAGGTACTTCACAAGCCTTGACCATTTCTTTAAGTTTCTTATTTCTCTCCTTTGAATCTGAAAGCTAAATTTTGAATAGAAACAACGCACTCCACAAGTACTCAACGTACTTCAAGTAGATCTCCCATGAACTTGCAACAACCTGCAACTCAACAGACCATACTTATGAAAGGGACTGCCTTGCCTTCCTCTTAACTCTCCATGTACTCCACGTACATCACAATGAGTACACACCGTACTCCAAGTAGATCCTGCCTGATCCTACTCCCTGTTGTGTTGTTGTCCTATCTGATCTTGCACACCTACAGATCAATCTGGTTCTGCACACCTGTGAACCTTGACCTTGCACACACACACACACACACACACCTACAGATCAATGATCTTACTTATCATGTAGATCTCCTATATAGGCCATGCTCACCTGATGACCAAGATCATACATACATGAAGAACCCATCTGATTCTCCAAACCAGTACCCACCTTGGTACTGTGGCACTAGGAGGAACACACCATTGCTCACCTCTCTTTGAAGGAGCTATTTGCTCTCTTACTCTCTAGCACACGTTTACAATACAACCATGAGTCTATTGTATAGATCTCATCCAAACAATAATTAGACATCTAATTACAATAATTAGATCTGTAGCTCTCAGTCTAAATTTGGCTCTCAACATGCAAACACTTGGTTCGTTAGCTAACTACCCATAACATCCACAGTACGAACCACACAGGCGATCGACGTCGGTCCCTGTCTGCCTGGAGGTGATCGACGTCGGCCAATCCCTGACCGACATCGGTTGCTTCTCTTCACTATCCTGCCGACGTCGGCTGATCAGACCGACGCTGGTTGCTCTGTAACTCAGCAACCTTCAGCAACCTTCAGCAACCTCCTCTCCTGTTTGCATCAGTGAAGCTTTTAGCTCCACAACCTAACACCTTTAGGATCATAAATGGCTTGTATTTCTGAGCCAAAGGCTTGTGACTGTGTATCTACAGCCGAGACCAGGAGTTTTAGGAAAAACTAACAAATTTCAACATAAATAGCCAAATACGCTATGGATTTCAACATTAAAATTTGAAAAATTATTACCATTAGGATGAGCACGTTGTCCTCTTTCTAAATATATGATTTTTATGATTTTTTGGATATTTTAAGGGTTCAAACTAATTCCTAACAACACCTTTTTTAGGCTATGACATGCCACACCCATACATGCCTATTCATGTTTATCTAATTTTTTTTCGTTGATCCAAGTGCTAAAAAAATTATATTGTAACAATCTAGACCTACTTCTACACACATTTAAAAAAAATCAAATTTCATTTTTTTCAGGTAGTTAGGGTGGGCTGTACGGCCGAATATCCATTTTTTTATTAGTTTTCAGGATTACTTAATTTCAAAATTAATAAAAAAATAATTAAAAAAGTTCATAACACACTAGAAGATCTTATCTAAATATTCACCAAAGGGTTTTTAACAATATTTAAAGATGCTAAAAAAATGGTGGGTCGCACAACCATCTATCTACTATGTTTTCTTAAAAAAATAGGAGGTCCTCTTCAAATTTTAGATGTTTGACCTATTTATACCTAACTAGTTTTCAAAAAAAAAGATTTTTGAAAACTAGACTTGAAATGCTACAATTAATGTTTTTATACCATCTTCAAATTTTGAGTGTAACCATCTCTAATTATCTGCAAAAGTTCACATTTCTAAAATTTCAGAAAAATCAAGTCCATGGGTAGGATCTTTTTTGTCCCCCAATTTTGTGAACTTACCCATTCAACATACTTCCTTTGGTCTAGATAGATATTTTTATTTTCATAATCCCATTTTAATTCCATGCCCAAGAGGAATATTGTAGAACCAATATTCTTCATGTTGATTTTTGTAGAGATTTGAGACTTCACTTGCTTGTTCATGTACTTTTCATTCATGACCAACAAAATTTCATACACATATAGGACTATGCATAAAACATTATCACTCTCTTCCTTTCAGTAAATGCAAGGATCAACATTGTTGTGCATAAGCCCAAGTCCAACCACATAACTATAAAAATTATGCTTCCACATTTTGGGTGATTTATTGAAGCCATATATGGAATTATTCAACATGCAAACCAATCCCTCTTTCTATTTTACCTTGAATATTTATGGCTATGACATATATTTTTTCTATTAAGTCTCTCTATGGAGAAATGTTGTTTTAACATCCATTTGGTCTACCTCAATATCAAACACACCAGTAATAGCTAATATAAAACTAATTGAATTCAATTTCACAATAGGATAAATGGTATAACTAAATGCAACTCCTACCTATGAGAATCCATTTTCTTCTAAATAAGCCTTATACTTCACTAGTTTTCCTAGCACATTCTGCTTCTTTTTGAAAACCCACTTGCAGCCTACAAGTTTTTGGTTATGATGTAGGTTTACCAAGTCCCAAGTCTCATTATTTTCTAGAGGCTCTATTTCCTCATTCATGGCCTATTCCAAGATTTTATATCTATGCAATAAAGAGATTCCTTCATCATCTTGGGGTGTTCACCACCAGTCACTAAAAATAGGATTGCAGAATGAAAATCCATTGGGCTATACCTTTTAGGCATTATGTGTACCCATTCCAATATACTCATAGTAGGATTAGTAGGATCCTCCTATTATTGTGAATCTTGCAAATCTTCAACTATTACATCGTACTTAGATATAGGATCTTCAACATATACATCAACACATGCATTTTTTTAGTTTTTACTTTAGCTATTTATTTGGTTGTCCTTGCACATTAACCTTGTGCACCTCCCTAAAGAATACTTTATAAATATAGACCATCTTATTTGTATTGATATTCCAAATCATTCACCCTTTGACACCACTCCCATACCCAATATAGATGCACTTTGTAGACTTAAAATAAAGTTTCAATCTTTTCTCTTTTGGAATGTGAGAGTATTCTTCACAGCCAAAAATTCATAAGTGTTACACACATGAATTCTTAACAGTCCATGATTATTTTGGAATCTTGTTAACCAATGCTGATGTACATGATTTTTTGATGAGATAAAAATTAATAGTCACTACTTCAGCCCAAAATATTTGCTTCAAGTGCACACCACTCATCATACTATGGGCCTTGTCCATCAATTTCTTGTTCATTCGCTCTACAACATTTTTACATTATGGTGTCTATGGAGTTGTATTTTTCCTTTGAATACCACTATATCTGAATAATTTTCAAATTCTTTGGGGTGGTACTCATCCTTATTTTTTGTGTGTAATATTTAGATCCTAGGTTTTGTCTAGTTATCCACAAGAGCTAAACTCACATGGATTGCCTAATCTAAAAACATCACTATGGATCACCTACAAGATTCTAATTAGGTATAAATTGACTGACAAATTCATTTTCTCGTGAGTGGATTTCAATAATACCTTGTGAACCCAACCTAGTCTTGTTTTGTTTTACAAATAATTACTTATTTGTTTTCTACTTTTAAGGTCAAGTGTCCAATATTTATATAATGTGATGAATGATCGTTTACCATCCATGAAAAAGAAATGGGTTTTTGAATAAGATTATAACAACATTTTTAAGGAGTCTTACCTGACTCTACATGTTGTAGATGCAAATATTGGATAAGTCTAAGTCCAAGGAAAAATTATCCATCCTTTTTACCATATATTTAGATTACAAAATGAATAGACATTTTTACACCAATATGGCCTAGCCTCTGATGTTAGAGCATTATCTTATCCACCTAAATTAATTTGCAATTTATTGTTTCATCCTTATCCTTAGGAACATTAGTGTTGTTACATACCCTAATTACTGCAATCACATCAATCTTGAATAGATTATTCATCTGTACACCCATTTAAAAAAACTATAGAATTGAACACCATATTGGACCCATCTATGACGAATGATACCTAGACTCTAGCATCAATTATTTTTCTCACATATCCATCAAATTACTCATAAGGGTATGGATGTGTAAAACAAGGTGATTCTTGCTTCTCCCATCTCTAAACTTAAAATTCACTTGTCCTCTACCCATGAACTTGTAGGTTGTTAATCTCTTAGAAAAACATCACCACCATTATTTTATTTATATTCATATAACCACTTCCTCATAGGAGTGATATGATAGGAGGCTCAGAGTCACCCAACCACACATTATTGCATGCATGTGATCATGACGCTACGAGAGATACATCCCCATCTCTATCACTGAATACCTTCTCACTTACAGATTGCACACATATGGTGGTTTTACCTTTTTCACCTTTCCCGCTTTATAATCCTTTTTGAAATGTTATATCTCACTTTAGTTCCAACACTTCTTCAAGGACCTTGCTGGAATATTAGATCTACCTCTAGACTTCAAGTGATTGTCCCTAGTTTTATGCTTACCTCTATCTTATGAAAGACCTCTCATGGATAGGGCATCATTTTTATAATAAATTTCCATAAATTTTTTTATCATATCTTCTAATAATAGATCTGGGACTAATTTTCCACTTTTAGGTATGATGTAGTACTAGTGATTACCATCACTAGAATATATTATGAGTTTAGAAAATATCACATCAATGTGATACGCCTTTCTTCATCATACATGTTGATCTCTATGGATGATAATTGACTTGACATGTATTTTAAATCATTTAGGCACTCTGTAATTGAGTCACCATCATGCATTTATAATGAATACTACTTATTTCACAAGAATAATTTGTTCACTAAAAAATTAGACTGGTACAACATAACCAACTTATCCCAAATAATCTTCATAATATTTTTAGTGGAGACATTCAATAACACTAAATTTGACAAACATAATATGATATATCTTATAGCTTTCATGTCAACTTTTTAGCATTATTCTAGTTTCATTCCCATGGGTGTTGTGTCTACTACAATAATCAAATGATCTTTATCTACCAATAAATATTCCATCTTGAGTTTCCATAACTCAACATTTTTTCCATTGAATTTATCGACCACTATTTTAGTGATTTTGTTCATTTTACCATTACATGATCCTTCTATAGAACTCGCAGTTCAAGGAAACCATTTATCACAAGTTATTCTAACTATACAAATCTTACAATTGAGATTTGATACCAAATGCCAGGAAAAACTTGTGTATGATAAATAATTACAAAGAATATATTTTTTATGTGAACCATACACATAAAAATATAAAGACAAACACACTCAAATAAATAAGATTTCAATTGGGAAAACTCTTTCGAGTAAAAAACACACCACAATAACATTTTTTATTATAACATAAACTAAATCATATTATAATGCTAAACCAATTCTCAAGGCTTTGTCATTTCCATACACCACTTTAATGTGTGTGTGTGTGTGTGTGTGTGTGTGTGTGTGTGTGTGTGTATATATATATATATATATGTGTGTGTGTGTGTGTGTGTGTGTGTGTGTGTGTGTGTGTGTGTGTACATGTACATACATATACATATACATACATACACACACACATACATACATACAATGCCCAAACTTGACCATGTGTATTCAGAATTTAAAAACCTACTCTTTTTGTTGTCTCACACCTCATTCCTAAGAAGAGCCATGCCTTTATTTGGCACTCAATTTTTAACATCCTCAAAATATGTGAATATGTATTCACTAAATATTGAGCAAAGTGTAACACTCCTCCACATCTTTGTTTTAGATTGTTTCATAAGATGTTGATATCACTTATTTAGTCTGAAAGATCCAATTAGATAAAATACCCTTAATTGATTGACATTATGAACAACTCCTAATATCACCTTACTATGGTTCAACCATTGCACTCCACTTTGTGACCATCCATAGTGTAATGAAACTGTGCAAAGTGTCATGTGTATCTCTACTATCATTCTTGCACATTGACAACTTTACACAATTGTCATAGGCATTCTCCACACAAGTCTATAGAACTATCCTTTCTTGAGAAATCAACTTATCCAAAAATAAATGTAATCAATGATTATGCAACACTTAACTTGTGCATAATTACCAATGTATAGATCTATGAAAAGTTGAGACATTTCCCAACATAAGCTTGTTGGAGGGTAGTCGAGTCTGCACTGGCAGGTACAATGTCTTGTGATATTTAAGTCCATTAATTTTTTTAATAGATAGCAATTTGTGTGCATGTTATGTTAATTTATGTTGAAATATATAGATTCGGCTTTGATGTCTTATTAATGTGAATGGATGGTGGCATGAATAATTTATTATGCTTATATGAAGAATCTAAAATTATATAAGAAGTATCAATATCTAAGAAGAATTTTAATACTTTATTGAGAATGTCAAATAATAAAAGAATGTAGTCTAGATTATGTTGGTTTGTGATTATGAAAAGCATATTTTTGTGTAGGTAATTTTATTTTTCATGTTTGTTCTGTTCTTTTATTAAAATATAGGGGTGTGGGTTGATTATTTGAGCTGATTTTCATTGCATTTTTTTTGAAAAACATTTCTTCCTTGTTTTCAATCGTCTAAGATTCTATATGGGATATCAATTTTGAAGAGGAAATTTTGGTTCTCTTATATGAAATTCAATTTTTTTTATGGATTTATTTTTGTATTAAAATTTCCAAGTTCTTATGGATATATTGAATTTATATATGGGATATCCATTTATGAGAGGAAGTTGCATTTTATTGTGTTTCTTTATTGTTTTGATATCTAAAAGGAAGTTTAAAATACTAGTTTGAATGTATTTATCAGTTACACTATTGTATTCCAATAGAAAATTTTCAATTCATTTGTATGTATGAAAAGCTTATTGCATTAAACTATTAATTTTTTTTTGCCCATGAATGTGTACTTTTTATTTTGGGTTTGTGTCTATGGAAAGCTTTTTTTTTTTTTGGCTTCTTTATGGGTTATGTTTACCTTTTTTTATTTCCATGGTGACATGAATTTAATATTGATTTAAATAAATTTTAATTTCACTGATATGCATTTTCTTAGGAGAGGAACCTTTTATGTTTGCATTCCATTGATAACCATTATTTATACTTGCCAACAGTTAAATGATCAGGTTTTTCTGCTACTCTCATATGCCCTCCATTGGTTCTAACACATGTAAGGATCATGTTGCTTCAATATATATACATCAAGGATGTTTCAGTTTGGAAAATGTTCATTAGTAATTCATTCTTAGACATGAAATTATATGATGTTAAATACTAATTAATTTATGTGTAAGGAAGCAAAAGTCATTGTGATGATTTATTTATGCATACAATAAATTTTTATTTTGGTTTATGAATATGAAAATCATCTTTATATATTGGTAATATTTCTACTATGTAGGGTGCTTTTTATATGTATTAATCAAATACGTCTACTCTCTCAAACTACAATTTTTTTTCTAATGAATACGCAATATTTTTCACATACATAAACCAAATTAAAAATTAAAATCTCATACACACTAAGATATTGGTTTTTAAGAGGAAAATTAATATTTCACTCAATATCTCTATTTCCAAAACCTTAGAATTCAAGACAACAAACTGAATTCGACCCACATCTTTATGAACTGGGAAAGTTTTTAATGTTTAAAAATGTGTACTTTTTAAATATAGTTTAAATAAATGGAAATCATTTACATCTTATGGCATAAATCTACTTTTGAAGCATCTTTCCATGCATACAATGAAAACCAACTAAAATAAATAAACATTGAATCCTTGTATTGTGATAAAAAAACACAACAGGCATGGAAAAAAAAATTGTCCACCCTCTATGTTAGCATACTACTTGAACAACCATCATTAAATGTTTCCAATAGTTAGATAATCGAATCTTCCTGCTTCCACCATGTGTCGTTTGTTGGTGCTAGCACGTGGAAAGGGGCGACTTGCTATGGTGAATATTCCTTTCAATGATGTTCTAGTTTTATAAAAGTCATTGTCATGGACTAATAGATATAAAATGATGCGATGTTGAATACCATTAATACATGCTTGTGAATGCAAAGCTCAATGTTAAGTGTTATTAATGCAAATAGATGATGGCATCAATATCAATAATCTAATCTTTTATATGAGATATACATTCATAAAAATAACTTTAGTATTACAATGATAATTTTTGTTACCAAAATCTTGCAGTCCACAAAAATAAATTGAAAGTTATTTGGGCTTGCAAGTGCACAATTTTTTTTTTCTTTGTACATACGAAATTCATGGTGTTGTGCTTGTAAGATTATTTTTCATGTCTATTTGACTCTTTTTTCATGCAATACAGAGACGTGGATTCCTCTTTTTATATTTTTTTCCCCCTTTTTTCTTCTTACATCGAGAATTGATAGAATCATTACTCTCCTCGATTACAAATTTTTATCAACAAAAACATTCAAACTAACAACAAAACAACAAAAAAAAAAATACTTTTCAAATGTACAAACTAAAAATTAAAAAACTACACATTCACAAACTCTAAGATATCATTTTCTAAGACCAAATTAAAAACTATGAGCTCGACCCATACATATATGGTTTAGCAGATTGTTCATTTACCTTTTCAATGTTTTCCTCTTTTGCATACACATCTGCCACGATGTTTGTAACCATATCTACCGTAGATTCAAATTATCATACTCCATGATTTCACATTTTTTAAAGCCGCACTGAACATACATTCAAATATTTTTGATTGAAAAAAACATACGAAGCCTTCACACAGCTAAGGATGTCGTTTCTCCTTTCCTTCACATTATAGACGAATGGAATTAAACTGTCCCCAAACTTCGTACATATTTTTAATTTTCTTCATCTTATTTTCTTTTATATTCTTACATTGCAACTTTTTTTAATTGACTATTTTTATATTTAATTGTAGTTTTCCATGTTTATATAGGGTATCCATACAAAATAAAGCCACTGAATTTCTTCCTCTGCTATGTCCTCCGCATCGCCCTTTGCATTTATCTTCTCCTCTTATTCACCTGTCCTCATCAAGGTTTTTATTGTGCAATTGCTAGTTTATGGTGTCAACCGTGAAAAGACAGCCTTGGATCTTTAATTATATTTACGTAAACTTATCCAACGACGCAGCAACTTGGAAAAACCTCAATATTTGCTTTGACTGTTCTAAAACGCGGCTTTGATTGTTCCTCCCTCTTTCTTTGAATGTTCCTCCCTCTTTCTTTGACTGCTTCGTGGTCGAGGGGCAGAGATTAATCTCTTTTTATCAACTCCTTTATATTTCTTTATTCTCCACGCGAATCCATTCCATTCCCAGTTTTCATTTCCATACATCTTCTCTACCATTTCACACTTGAGATTTAAATTCATCCACACATGGCTGCTGCTGCTTCTTCGTCCCACCAACAGAGTCCTCTGGTGCGCTTTGAGTCTCAACGCAACACCATTAAAACAATGGTATCCCCAAAATTATACGATGCATTTATCAGCCACCGTGGCCCAGATGTCAAACATACCCTGGCTCTGCTACTTTATAACTATATTCAAGATGGGAAATGTCGGGCATTTCTTGATTCCAAAGAGTTTGAGGCAGGGGATTCAATTCCTTCCACCATACGAGATGCGATTTGCTCTTCCTTGGTTCAAATCGCTATCTTTACAAAAGGATATGCAGACTCCGTTTGGTGTTTAGACGAGCTCGTCCTTATGCTACAACAAAGGAAAGCTCTGTTTATTCCTGTGTTTTATGGTGTGCAGCCTTGGGAACTCCGCTACATAGAGAAGGGTGTGTATGCAGATGCCTTCACTAAATTAGAAATCAAGGGCAGGTACCCTTCTTTTCTAATTCACCAGTGGAAAGGAGCCCTAGACTCTGCTTCAAATATTTCTGGCTACGATTTCAACAATTTTAATCGGTAAGACTAATTTATTGATTGAATCTGATCGTTGACGGCTTTCGCTTTCTTTTTCTTTTTTCGTTTTTGGTTCCGTGAACGTTTTTCTTAATCAAAAGTTTGTTTGTTCCTGCAATTTTTCAGTAATCATGAAGAGATGTGTAAAGAGTCAGTGACAGAGGAAGAGATTGTTACTGGGGGAGACAACCGCATTAAGGGGATATGCCAATGTACAAAGAAGTTGTGCAAAGACATAGCCACCGCTATTGTAAAACAGGTAGAAAAAAGAAATCCTTTACCAGTGGCCGAAAGACCAGTGGGACTTCATGTTCTTCTCCAAGATTTTGAAAATCTGGTCTTCAAAAATAGGGAGGAGAAAACAAACATAATTGGCATCTTTGGTATGGGAGGGATCGGGAAGACAACTCTCTCCAAAGAATTCTTCAACAGAAGGCGTTCAGATTACTCTGCAGCCTGTTTTCTGTTCGACGTGCGAGAAGCATTCACCAAAGGTGAAGTGCCTTCTCTGCAAAGGAAGCTTCTCAAGGATCTGTTTAGTGATGGGCGTGAATTTCAAAACAGAGATGAAGGATACTCTCATCTGAGGAGTTGCTTAGGCCAACGAGATTCAACGTTCCTCATTGTTATAGATGACATTGATAATGAGCAGCAGTTAAATCATCTATTGCCTAGAGATGAATTGACTTGTGGGAGTTTGGTGCTTGTCACAACTAGGGATGAGAGGGTGCTTAAGCGAGCTAAAATTACCTGTCAGTATAAGTTGAAGGAGATGGATTTAGATAATAGCACAGAGCTTTTCTGTCAACATGCTTTTCGCACTTCAGATCCTGCCATTGGATATGAGGACTTGGTTAAGAGTTTTGTGGAAGCTTGCGGAGGTTTGCCTTTGTCTCTGCAGGTCCTGGGTAGCCATGTTTCTGGCGGTGATAAGTATTATTGGCAGTTGGAATTGACTAAAGTTCAGGACACACTGCCTGGAGAAATAAGACAGATGCTCAAAATAAGCATTGACGCTCTGGATAACGAGGAAAAACAAATCTTTATGGATATTGCATGTTTCTTTTTATCTAAAGATAAGGATATGGCTCTCACAATATGGAAAGGATCTGGATGGATAAATGCCGAGCATGCACTTGAGACCTTGAAAGATAGGTGTCTTGTTACAGTAAAACAAACATGGGAGACAATGTTTAATAATTATGATGCTTATGTTTTGGGAATGCATGACCATGTTCGTGATTTGGGTAGAGAAATAGCAGATGAACAGATCAGTCCCAGTCGCCTGTGGCATCCCTACAAACATTTGAAATTTCTGGTGCGCTATTCCTTTTATATTTCTGCTTTATTTATATTCCAAATCTTAAGATATGTAGCTTTGCCGTTTATTTTTCTGACAATACTTTTATATTCTGTGAGCGCAGGAAGGTAAGAATTTACATAATATCCTCGATGAAACCTCTGGCCAGACTTTGAGGTGTCTCCATTTTATTGGTGGTTACAAATCAGCCTATCGAAACGCCGATATTGAATTCTTCTTAGGGAATGCAAACGTTTGCGCAGAGACCAAGACTAGTCTATTGTGGCTTTCGATTAATGCGGCATATTTTATGGAGGAGCAAACGACAATTATTCCTTCAGGGATTCCTGTACAAAATTTGCAGCGGTTGACAATTTACAGGGGGTGCTTTCAAAAATTGTGGCGGATCGATGACATGGTATGTTGCTCCTTTTTCGCACGCTAACAGTACATATAAGTATTAGACAATGTAAAAATAAAAGTTTGAATCGAATTAAGGATTGTTTGTCATTTGAAAAAATAAAAGTTTGAATCGAAATAATTTTGAATTCCAGGCCCCTCTCCAGTTGAAACGGCTGAGGCTTCATAATTGCTATTTCCAAGAGTTCTCATGCTCATTGTTGCAAATGTTATGTCATTTGGAAGAGCTAGAGCTAAATGGCAAAGATGATTATTTATATGGTAACGGTGATTTGTATGGCGAAGGTTGGAGGCCCTTCTATATTGAAGGACGGTCCTTCACAAACTCTATTAGAAATCTTACAAAGCTCAGAAGTTTGATTTTGAAGAACTTGACATTAAATGGGGAACTAGCTTTGCATAAAAGCAGAGACGCTGAGTCTCCCATGGTGAACCTTCATAAAATAGAAATTTATAATGTGGAACTTCTAAAAAAGGTTTCAGTCAGTGCAGAGCATTGTCCTAACCTTCAATCTCTCATCCTTGACGACCTTCATAAGCTGGTTGAACTGAATTTATCACCCAGCTGTTACGAATTGAGACCTTGTAAGAAGTTAAAAATGAACCCAAAGTTATTTGATCGGGCAAAGGTGGGATGTTCAGAGGAAGAAAAGTTCTTATGCTTAAAGAGCATTGAGATTAGGGAATGTTTCAATCTGAATGATATTGCAGGAATCGAAAACTTGGAAAAATTAAACTCTCTAATAATTGGGGCAGGCTATGGAGGTATACGGAATTGCATTCAGAGATTGCAGGTACTAAATATTCCTCTATTAAGGGCAATTATATTTTTTATGGCTTGGTTAGATGCGATTGACCATAGAATTAATTGTACTTTATAATAGTGAAGTGGTGTACTGTCAAAAATTAGTCCCCATGAATAACTGTTATCAAACTTTTTTGTATTTTGTGGAATTCAGAGAGTGCCATCAGATGGTATGACTGTGATCGGAAAAGCTGTAGATGGAGCGGAGTCAAAATTTAACGCAAATCTCTTCTCCGACCTCATTGGCCTCGACGCAGTCTTTTTAAAACTCGAATCAGATAATCAGCTCTCGCTGAGGGCTGTAATCTTATGCGCTTTGGTCGATGGTACTTTTGATGAAAAGTGGATACTGACAACGGTAGTACCTGACGGAATAGAAATAGCCTCGGAATTCGATTGTCTAGACATGATATCTAAAGAAACAAATAACTATGAAATAGAAACGATGGGGTGTATTTTGGTTGTGAATAAAAAGGAAGAGTGGAAAGCCGTGGATATATTGAAAACAATTATTGATCGGCTCCACCATCTGATGGAAAGCTATCATATTTGGGATATGATAGCTCTTTAAAATAGAATATATTGGTGGCGTATATTGAAAGCGTACGTTGTGAGATTGATTGTTTATTTTTTATTTTTTATTTTTAATAGTAGTTATTATGTTTAGTATTATTGGTGAATGAATTTTTATTTGTTTTATTTTAGTATTAATGGATAATTAATTTTATTTGGTTTAGCGTTAATTTAGTTTTATTTTGATATTAATTGAAATAATAAAAAATATTTTATAAAAAAAAATTTAAATGTTAAAATTTATCATTTGTATAATTTTTTACAAACAATCAAAGATATGTATTTTTATAAAAAAATATATCACTCTCTTAACTTGTATATTAAATTTAAGAGTAATATTAAAACCATCATTTATTTTATTAAATTTAGATATATTTCTAAGAATTTAGACTTCTATATTATTGAAATTGGATTTCTATATCAGTTTTATTAGTTTTTAACTACTGAAATCTCAAATTCCAATATTATTATATTATTAATTTTAACTAGTATGATATGAAGTTTTAATATAACTATGGGTAGATTTCAACTACTATAAAATTAGATTTCAATTATATCTTAATTGACTTTTCATCAATTTTCATTCATATTTAGGAGAAATGTGATAATAGTTGAACATGGTTCAATATTAATTGAAGTGGGCCCTGATTGAATATAATGTGACTCCATAATTACATAGTATTGTTAAATAGTTTTTTTTTTAAAAATAAAATAAAATAATGAGGATTCTATTATGGTTTCACTCTTGCTAATTTATTATTGATTTAATATATTAGCATTTTTTAATACAATAAAAATATATGAAAACATGGGTTGGAGGAAATATCAAGAAGAGAATAAAATATGTAAGTTTTCACAATAAAAATATTTCATGCAAATCACATCACCAAAATGTTGAAAATGTTTCTCCTCCATACAATAGTTCTTTAATAGAATAAATATGAAATGTTCATATATATTAACAAAACATTAATTTAGGAAAACATCATGAAGGGATAGTTCATCACATGAATATTTTGCTATCATGAATATAAGAAACAAATAGTTATTTGAATGCTTCCAATAGTTTAATTACTCACTTTGCCACCATATCACTTCCATATTTGATATAAATAAATATTCTCATTAATTTTTATTGTCAAAATCTAATAATAATACTTAATTTTATCTATATCTTGCTACTTGATAATAGTTTCTCAACTATAAGTTGGTCAAATATAGTCTGCAATGATGACATTCTTGGGAGTTTGTCCCTAATTATATGTAACCATACTTGATCATAGTTTCTATTTTCTTGATTCATGGAATTGATTTTGTAAGCACCACATTATATCTATTATTCATCTTAAACCACATATTGATCTCTTTAGGCTAGTATGTGCCAAGCCCAGTTTATTCTTAGTTAAACATCGAAAATATCATTTAATTACCACCTCATATAAAAAGTGTTATGATATTTTCAAATTTTAAAAACATAATACCTCAGATTCAATTTTAATTTCAATGGCCAATGATAGACAACTAACCATGGCCAATGATAGACAACTATCCATGGCCAATTGGAAAGGCTCAATGACCATTGATGATCAACCACAACTGCATAATACGTTGGGGAATTATATTGAATAAGAAAATGGCAACAATAATACCTTCAAATTTTGGGTTGAACTTTGTTTTACTATAAAATTTTCTCTCAACATAAATTGTTGCCTGCAACTTTTAAGGATTAACTATTTTCTAATATAATTATATTAGAAACTCTAATCGTATCCATTTTAGATGGATTAGTATTTTGAAATCTTTGGCATCCAAGGGGTGAAAGCGTGTAATGATGTAATTAATTGGAAGCCGATATTATAAAATAAAAAATAAAATAATTTAATTATTTATAAGCCAACATAAATAAAAAATAAAACAACAAACATGATGATTTAAAAAACTATAAAACATATAAATGCAAATAAATTTAAATAAATAAACAAAGTATATATAGAGTAAAGCGAGAGAGTACATTATGTATTTACCATGCTAGAATATATGGTGAGCAAATTATATTTATTGATGTAGTAATTTTATTTACCTCAAAATAAAATAATTTAATTATGTAATTATCATGGTGGAATATATGGTTAGTGTTAATTATGTAATTATGATGGTGGAATATATAGTTAGTGAATTATATTTATTTTTGAAGTAATTTTAGTTATCTCAAATAATATAATTTATTTAAACCGTAATTATTTAATAACAACAAATGTAAATTATAATTTTGTTGTGATAATTTGATTTATTTAAAATAAAAGAATTTAATTATTTATTTATCATGCTAGAATATTTGGTTAGTGCCTATAATTATATATATTATAGTATTATATTCTATTAAATAATATATTATATTCAAATATTATATAGTTGAAAAAATATATAATATAATAATATATATTATTTTATTTACACCATAGGTGTTCCTTACAGTAGCATCATGAGTGGACTATTGAATTATAATTTATTTATAATAATTTTATTTACAAATTAAATTATTTTAATTATATATTTATCATGTTAGAATAATAGGTGAATTATATTTGTTATTGTAGTAATTTTATTTACTTTAAGATAAAATAATTTATTTACTTTTTTACCATGTTGAAATATATGATAGGCGAATTATATTTGTTATTGTGGTAATTTTAGTTATTTTTAAATTACAATTTTATTTATTTATTTTATATTTATTTTTGTGGTATTTTATTTTATTTTATTTCATTTATTTACCATGCTAAAATATATGATAAATGAATTACATTTGTTATTGGGGTAATTTTATTTAATTTTATTTGTTATTGTGATAAATTTTAAGATAAAAAATATTTCACATTAAAAATTAGATGAAAATATAAAAATAATTATAATTAAAATCATTGTAACTTAAATTTTAAAATAACAAATATTTGATATTAAAAATAATACAATAGAATATAACTAGCATACATATCTTAGATAAATTTATGTAAAATATATTGATATCATTTTTAGATCACCTATATCATATTGAATTGTGAGTGCTTCCAGAATGATATATGTGAGTGTATTTTACATAGATTTATCTAAGATATGTATGCTAGTTTAGATACATAAAAATAATTTATATAGTTTAGATAAATCTATTATTTATATGCACTAGAGGCCATTGTTGATGGTAAAATACCTTGTACACTATGCATATAACCTATTACAAGCTTGCTAATACACATTTTTTATTTAAAAAATTGATTAAAAATAACCCTATACATTTTTAGGCAATACAACTTTATAAAAGATTTAAAGAGAAAATGCACAATATGTTAATCATTTAAGGAAATAACACAACATGTCTATACTAAAAATAATATGAAACATTCTAATAGTTGATCTGTAAACCAGACAAATAATTTTCTGAAATGGATACTAAATTCTCAATTCCTAATGTAAATAGAATTGGTAGCAAAAATCTAGGAATGAAGTAATCAGAAACCTTTGTAAATTCATATCCTGCATTTAAACTCCTGATTAGTGTTACTTTAAAAATTCCCATGTAACTAATTCTAATGTTTTATTAATCCATTTGCAACTGAATTAAGTTAAAACAAATCAATAAAAAGAAAATCAACACCAATCTAATAAAAGAGTTCACCCATTCAGGCTATGTCTCTGGTTCATCATTACGAACCAATCCATTAAAAGATGTAAATATTGATATTTAAAAACTTGCATCAAGATATGGATTTTAGAAACATATAATGTAATGTTGAACCCTGACAGGGAAGACTCCAAACCAACCAGCAACATCATTCTTGATCAACAACATCCAGATTTCATCTCTATATATACAGGCATGTTTCTCATATTTCCTCTCTATGCATATGAACAACTTTCTCCAGTAAGAGTATCTATAGAAATATTTAAAGGGCATAATCATCTCAAGGAGCATTTTGTCTTTTGATAAACCTCCAAATCCTTAAAATAACCCTACAATTATATTTACATGCACATTTTCCCTAGGCCAATTGCCTTATAGCATAGTCATTAAAAATACTGTCGAGTTTCTCTGTGTATTATTACAATATCACATATACATTTATCCTTGCCTATCACTATACAAATATAAGGGAAATGTAATAACATAGTTGTCTTAGGTCTAGGGTCTACATCTATAATTATACAGTTACCCATGTATATTTTTCATGACTATAATGCCTTTTTAAATGAAGAAAATAAAACATTCATAGTACCATATGCTTTTACCTATGAAATCAGTGTATGCATATGATATATTCATACCTTTTGGGAAATAATTTTCCCAAATCAAATCTTAACACCAAAATGGCTCAGGTTCTGCCATATGAATGGATGAAACTATATTATCCATCGGGACCTGTATTTTTAATAATAAAATCACACCTTGATCTGCATCATTTAGCCATGTTCAGATTTAGGTTAAAGAACTTGCAATATACACTAGATGGATCTACCCCTATGTTCATGACCAATGGTCTTACCAGATAGACCACTCAAAAAAAAAAAGCCATGACAATATCAATGCATAGAATCAACTCAATATTGAACACATAGATTGAAACTATAGATTGAGCACACATTTATAACACGTATTTTCCATGGTCAATGACCTTAGAGCTTGGTAGTCTTTAATTTATATAGGACCTACATATAAAGATCCTATAGAATAGAGAAATCATTCTTGGCCTAATTGCCTTACCATATAGCTGAACGCCCTCACTTTCAGACTCAGCTCTGCCTTGTATGGTTAAAGATCACACAAGTAGAAAGCATTATATACTGGATTACCTCCACACAAACATTCACAACCTTACATAATTAGACCAAGCTTATTCAATGATGAGTCTCTTTTATGGCCCATGGCCTCATAACACAAACCACTACCCTAATGCAAGCTTAGATCTTATTTAAAAATGAGCTCCACCTCATTTTTTGTCCTTCTTCCAAGCTTAGCCTAAATATTCAATATAGACTTGACTATCAATTTTCCCATATTATGATGCCAAGATTCTTGCAACGTTGACCACCTCCTTCACCACCATATCTATATTAACACGAGCCCTCCACTTGAGGCCCTCTATAATCGCATACTCCTTAGGGTTGTGTAAATCAATATAGACAGAGACCATTTCCATATAAATGATGGGTCTTTCATTTTTATTTGTTCATTCTAGAAAACGCCTCTCTCTTATTTAGGACTAAGGAATGGCATGAATATATGTGATAATCTCCTAGCAAAGACCCTTCACAAGCTCAGCTTGGTATAAACTAACTCTTCTTTTACTCTGGCTTGACTCTTTTCTAACCTCTACTTTTCCCAATAATGAGTTCCTTTCACATTACTAAATGGGGTTCAAATCCCCCAAATCTCTTCAAGCATGCTTTGGGAATAGAGTAAAATCCCACATTTATGGGACAATAAATAAGTAAGGCTTTAAATATCCTTCATTTGAGCATTATAACCATGGCTTTGGCCATGTCTAAATAACCTTTTTTTGTGTCAGTTTGGAAGCTTGTCAATCCAACTACGATTTGATTATTATTCAGTCTGGTTAAAATATTTGACTCAAGATGTCTATAAGTTGGTATGCATTCACTTTTTAAGCCTCATGTGAGTTAGCTTGATGAGTTGGTTTCATGGCATAACTCAATAACTCATATTAGATTGCCATATTAAACTCGAGTTGGATTACCATGACGCATTGATAGCCAACCAAGTTGGGTTAAATTTCCATATTAAATTTGAGTTGGATTGCCATGCCGTGTTGATAGTTAAATTGGTACTCGATTTGGGTTAGATTGCCATGTTAAACTCAAGTTGGATTTCCAATCCATGTTGATAGTCAAATTGGTACTTGATTTGGGTTGGATTGGAATTGGCACTTCTCAAAAAATAAAGGATGTGGTGGTAGGCCATGTTGATAGTCAAATTGGTACTCAAGCTGGGTTGGATTGGATTTGAACTGGCACTTCTCAAAAAATAAAGGATGTGGTGGTAGGCAATGTGGTGCCCTAAGGACCCATCATGTGGACCTATCCAAAATATCCTCATTCTACCATGTCAGAAGCACCAAAATAATAATATATGGTAAATTATAGTGTAATTTTAAAAATTAGAAACACTATTACCATATATAGTGGTAAAGTCCCTATCTATTATAAAAGTGGAATCCACTAGTGATGGTCTCTGTAATCAACACTTTTAATTATCAATGAAAATAATGACTATAATCCTTCATATCAAACCTCCCCACAAAGAGGCTTTTGGTCCCCAAAAGTTACAAGAATCTAACTGAATTTGCTACATGGCTTTTTGCATCATATCAACGTATAAAAACCTACAAGAAGTCAACTGTATAATCGACAATTGTAACTTGTATATGGAGAGTAAAATAAACTCTATATCCATTTTGCCAAACTAACCTATTACCTTAAATAGTCATTATACCTAGAAGATTATCTCAACCCCTACACTTCGTGAAGGTTAACGTATTCTCCTTGTTATAACACAAGGTAAAACACATTGTGTTGCATACACTTATAGAATTTACAAAAAACTACACCTATGTATGCTTGCATCATCTTACAAATGTTTCCCATTTATGGGTTTTTTGAAAGTACACCTATATGAAATGAGTTAAAACATATAAGCGTGTATAAAAAGTTTGTAATACAAACATTACCCATAATATGGTTAGACTTAAACGTATATGTAAGGTATAAAAATGTGCAATAAATTTGTCTATCCTAAGGTGACTAATGCACAATACAAATAATACTTGAGGATAATCAAGGGAACTGTAAATTACATAATTAGCTGTTGTGTCCCTTAAATCTTTTCTTGTACCCGTCAAACTCCAATGTTAACTTGGAGAATTTCCATAATAGATTCTTTAAAAATTGTAAATTAACAAGTAACTATAAGCAAATACCATATAAAAGTGAGAAGAAAACCAAGTATTTTAAACGTATCTCAACATTTCCTTCACCATCTGACCACTTCCTGATTCATATCTCCACACTCATCCAAACCGAGTTAGTTTCCAAAATCTTATCCTAATGTAAAATTGAAATAGGAGATAACAATTAATCTTCCAAACATAAGGGTTATCAATTTTCTTTCCTATATCCAGTAGTTAGGAAATTCCTAAAATAGTGTTTGAAAAGTAATTAAGCATATTATTCCATACCATAGCTATGACTATCATAACTTTTCAAGTAAACCTTTTAAACTACAAGGGTTGTTCCCTCTTAATGGTTTCCATAACTAAATAGTAGATGGTTTCATGTTAATTTAAACTCTATTTTCTAAAAGTTAGATGATCCATTTAACATTTAAAAGGATTTTTAAAACAAGTCCATATAAAGGTATATTTTATTTTCATAGTAACCCACACAAAGGTTACCCTGACATCAAAGATTCAAACTAGAAAATTGTGCCTCATAATTACACTAAAAATAACTCATACCTATTTGAGAACTGTGAAGTACACTTGTTGAATACTAGCTAGTATATTGTTGGTATCTTAAATAGATTCCTAATTGCTTCTTGAAACTCTAAACAAAGTTTGAAACATACCAATTTATAAACTAGTTAAAAATTCAAAACTAAAAGTGCAAAAATCTATTCAATATCCTGAACAATGCCTTATTTGCCATTCCATATCTTACCAGAGAACTAGTCTTTTCACTTGTTCCTATAATCAAGGACATAGGCATCCATAATATGATTAGTAATCCAAAATATAAAGGTTACACAACTGGTTATCGAAGAATAAAATATTGTGTCAATACTAATATGAAATCAAACCACAATCATACCTAAATATGCCCTCTATGTAAGACTAGTAATCAAACTGCAACTGATTCCTCTTGGATTTGCATCATTGAAAATGCCTTGAATTTTATTTGAATGCTTCCCAAGATATAAATGTTGATCCTTTCAACACTATCTCACACCTTCAAGTGACCATGTGTTGTGTTCTTCATCCATGTTGATCTTGCAGGGCTAGTGGTTCCAGTACCTTGGTTGTTAGAAGCTTGTCTTCTTCCAGTGAATTGGAACACCTTCCAATTTCCCTTTATACTAGATTTCCTACATGGTCAAGTCAAATAGAAGAATCATAAAGCAAAAATATATTAAAAAAATTCCAAACTAAATTATATCACAATTGAAGTAAGGTCCTGCAATCACTTGTTTTGCTACCAAATTTGATTTATAAACTGGACAAATAATTTTTTGAAAATGGATACTAAATTCTCAATTCCTAAAGTAAATAGAATTAGTAGTAGAAATATAGGAATGAAGTAATTATAAACCTCTATAAATTCATTTCTCATATTTAAACTCTTTATTAGTGTTACTTTGAAATTTCCTATGTAACTAATTCTAGTGTTCTATTAAGCCATTTGTAATTGAATTAAGCTAAAACTAGAAATCAATAAAAGGAAAATCAACACCAATCTAATAATGGAGTTCACCCATTCAAGCTATGTATCTGGGTTGATAATTATGAACCGATCCATTAAAAGATGTAAATATAAACATTTAAAAACTTACATCAAGATATGGATTTTAGAAACTTGTAATGTAATGTTGAAACCTAATAGGGAAGACTCTGAACCAATCAACAATGTTATTCTTCATCAAGAGCATCTATATTTCATCTTCATACATATGGGCATATTTCTCATATTTCCTCTTTATGCATACGGACAAATTTTTCCATTAAGAGTATGTTTATATCTCTTTAAAGGGTATAATCATCTAAAGTAGTGTTATGCCCTCTAACAGATTTGTGACTCCTTAAAGGAACCCTGAAACTATATTTACAAGCACATCCTCCCTAGTCCAATGGTCTTATAGCATAGAGTCATTAAAAATATAATCAGGTTTTTTTGTGTATTATTAAAATATCACATATACATTTCTCCTTGCCTATCACCATAAAAATAGAAGGGAAATGTAATAACATAGTTATCTTAGGTCTAGGGTCTACATCTACAATTATACAGTTACCCATGTATATCTTCCATGACTATAATGCCTTTTTAAATAGAAGAAAACAAAATGTTCACTATATCATACCCTTTTACCTATGGATTTAATGTATGCATATGATATATTCATACCTTATGGGTAACAATTTTCCCAAATTGAAGCTTAACACCAAAATGGCTTGGGTTCTACCATACGAATGAATGAAACTATATTAACCATCGGGCCCTGTATTTTTAACAATATAATCATGCTTTGATCTACATCATTCACCCATGTTCAGATTTGGGATAAATAACTTGAAATATACAACAGATAACTCTTCCCCTGTATTCATGACCAATGGTCTTACTAGATATACCATTCAAAAAAAAGAGACGTGGCAATATTGATGCATAACATCAACTCAATATTGAACACATAGATTGAAAAAATAAATGTAACATGTATTTGCCATGGTCAATGACCTTAGATCTTGAAAGTCTCTCCTTTATATGGGACCTGCATATAAAGATATTGTGGCATAGAGAAATCATTATTGGCCCAATGACTTTACCATGTAGTTGAACACCCTCACTTTTAGACTCGACTCTACCTATATAGCTGATGATAACACACGTCGAAAGTGTTATATAATGGATTAACTCCATGTAAACCTTATTATCCCTATGTAATTAGAAAATAAAAATTATTTATCATGTTGTCCAAGAGTATTCAATGGCAAGTCTCTTTTCTGGCCCATAGCCTCATAATGCAAATCACCACACTAACACAAACTTGACTCTTATTTAAAAACAAGCTCCACCTCATTTTTTGTCCTTATTCCAAGCTCAACCCAACTCTTTAATATAGACTTGGCTGTCAGTTTTACCATATTGTGATGTTAAGAGTCTTGGCATCATATATATATTAACACAATACCTCCACTTGAGGCCCTCTATAATGGCATACTTCTCAAGCTCGTGTAAATCAACATAGATAGAGACCATTTTCATCCAAATGGTGGGTCTTTCCTTTTTATTTGTTCATTTTGGAAAAATCCTCTCTCCTCTTTGGGACTAAGGAATGGAAGGTGTTGACCAATTTTGGTCTATATACCAAATTTTTCCTAGTCCAATAATTTAGTGGAAGGAATAGGACCCTGATTGAAGAGTGACTAATTGTCACAAGGAGCAGATAGACATCAAATAGAGATCTTTCAAGTCTTCAAGGAATAGGTTTGCAGATAAAATAACAAGCATCTGAAAGTATTTCAAGCCTTCAAGGATCAAGTAAGAGTTCAAGATCCTATAGACCTTCAAAAAAACTAAGTATAAAACTCCTTTTGGGCCAAGTCCTTGAATTCTTTTAGAAATTTTATTTGACTAAGTGTTCATCTGTTTCTAAGCTAATTTTATTAGACCTATTTCTTTTAGGCTAAATGTTTAAATTCTCTCAGACAATTTGTTTGAGACGAAGTTTCTAAAGACCTATTTATTTTAGAGAAGTTGTCCATAGTAAAAGTCTAAGGGTCATTTTCTTTTAGGAAAAGTGTCTGAATATTTTTCTTGAAGGATCTCTTCTAAAAAAAGTAAACCATACAAAAATTCTGAAGGATATACTTTTCAAGGAAATGGTCCAATTCAAAAGTCTTGAAGGTCTTTTTTTGAGAGAGTGGTCCTATAAATTTTTTTTAAAAGAATTCTTCTATAGGAAAGGGCCCTTTTCAAAGTTCTAAGGGATATCTTTCATAGAAATTGGTCCAAAATATACATCCCAAAGGATATATTCCTTGGAAAAGTTGAATTTTGCAAAATTTTGAAGGATGGCTTTTCATGTAAAGTAACCTAATCTATTTCCCCAATGGTTATGTTTCTTAGGGAAATAGTCCACTTCAAGGTTTCTAAAGGTTTCTTTCATATAAGGTTCCCCAAATAAAAGTCTAGGATGACTCTGCAAATGTCAAATTCAAATGGAGAAAATTACCATTGGTTTTCAAATAATGAATGACAGTCTCATGATTCCATTTAAGCTTAAAATTGATAGTTTATAGAACGTCAAATACATCCATGCAGACATTAAATGATATTAGCATGAACATCAATTTTAATGAAGGAAATTAACCATTTGGGTTTAAAAGGTCCTTAAAAGGTTTGAAGTTGGTCAAATCCAATGGTTCACAAGAGCACTCATACTGAGACATAAGATGTAGTGATCTATACTGAGTCAACCAAGTCAAAAGGTCCCCAAGTTAAAGCCGTTAAAGATCTACAAGTTGAACATGAGCTAAAGGTGTAAAATTATCAAGTCTTGATCAGATGGAGTGAAATCACTGATAAAAGGATGGGTCCCAAATATATGTAAGGGCTCGTGCTCAACCATACCAATGATCTGATGAAACACAAGAAATGATAGGAAAGTGGGACCAAGGAGATTGATGAAGCACGTACATTCATACATCTTGATTAGATGGTGAATAGAGGTCAAAAGGGTCAATGAATCTCAAGAGAAAATGTATGCATGACATGTGGCACAAGTGCATTCAATCAATAGAAGATCAACGGCTCATGGGCATCCATGCACATGCATATCAATGGAGTAAAAAAAAGTTATAAAATTCAAGGGTCTAAGTCAACATTTGATAACCAATTAGAGAAAAAGTGAGCCCAATGTTTTTGATAGAGGTTGAGAAAGCCCATTTTTGACCATGAAATCAAGGTTTTTTAGGGTCTTCTTGATACCATTAAAGCTCGTTCAAATGCCAGAGAGTAGTCTAAAAGATACAGTCAAGTATGAGGAACATAAGGGACCACCATTGGAGCTTAATGTGGACCTCTGGTTTGAATTTTTTATGGTTCATAAGGTTCATTCTATGACCTTGTTAGATTTTATAAAGAAGGACCTAGTTTTATGGACTTTTGACTCCTACAGAGATAAAGTGGGTCTTTTTAGACCTGATGGAGTTCAGAAGATGTTATATGATTTATGGATCTATTTTAATATAAGAACCATAGGAAAACTAATGTCCTTAGATTGGTTTTCCAGCTATAGTAGATCTATAAAAATGGAGCAAGTATGTGATAAATTCAAAAGGGCTCATCTATCGATGTGGCTCCATCACCATAAAAATAAATACTCCACTGTTCAAATCATGGCATGTTTGTTAGTATCAAGATTTGAGGATTTGATCCTCATAGTCATAATGAGTGGACTTAGTGGTGAGCTGATACTTGGAGAGGTACTTAGGGGCTTTGATTATGCTCAAATAGACTTGATCATCATGTAAAAAACCCTTATCTCTAGTAGAACACTCTCAGCCAGAAGTATAGCCTTTGAGTTATTATTTTCATCCCTTAGGTTGGTATGACTAGACTCTACCAGAATTATATTAGACACCTCTTCAAATAGTGAATAAAGATTTTGAAATCATTTTGATAATCAGTATTTAGTGTTTTGTGTTTGTGTAATATGCAATTATGAATTTTATCTTCATTTTGTATGTCTAAACTCAACCTAGGTGCTATAAATCTTCTTTACAGTTCATATAGTGTCTCAGCATTGATCTCTCAAGGATATAGTGGATAACCAAACTTAAGTTTCTTTAACTAGAACTTATTTTCACTACTCCCTAATTTGAGTGCATCAAATAGACCTCTATACAAAATACTGATGCATAGAAAGCATAATGAACATTGCATTATTTTCATATTTCATTAGTGTGTTAAAGAGTTCAAGCCTAAGAGTGGGTCTATGGAATTCTTTGTGTATCATCATAACTTATGATAGGTTTCATTTTTTTTAATCTCCTTCTCCCTTTTCTCCCCAACTAGTATTAGATTTTAGAAGTAAAGGTCCAAATTCTAAAAAACTAAGGAGCTAGCCTCATAAAAAATCCTAGAGGTCTGGTTTAGATATAGGTAACCCATAGCCTTAGACCATTCCCATGTTAGTCTAGGTATGGGTTAAAATTGAACCAACTTGACCCCTATTAGGGTTCTATCTGGATAGATAATACTTCTGGCACCCCCGGTGAGACAACTAATCTTGCATATCTTAGTATAGTATTAAGTTTTAGAGTTTCTTTTCTAGGTTTTCATAATATTTTATGCCCCCCAAGGCTATCAAAATATCCTCCACAAAATTTAAGGAAGTGAATTTATCTGAGCTACCTTTAAAATAAACAAAGAAAAAAAAGGCCCCTCAGCCTAAGCCTACACCTACCCCTCTTGTTCCCCCTATTTTTGCTTGAAATCCTCCTATTCAAGCCAATATTTTTTAGCCAATTATTTTTAAAAAATCCATAC
The DNA here is from genome assembly GCA_037957365.1 of Torreya grandis. Lineage (NCBI taxonomy): Eukaryota > Viridiplantae > Streptophyta > Pinopsida > Cupressales > Taxaceae > Torreya > Torreya grandis. The sequence goes on from JARHVA010000441.1 coordinate 4,962,229, forward strand.
CTTAACTGGCCATTCTGAGGAGGCACACCTTTGTCTCATTCAATGGTGGTAACCCTATGAATCTCACTTAATGAGATGATATTCTAGTCTTGAATTTAAAGGCTCTTGCCTATTATACAAGAGAAAATCTAGTTACTCTTGAAGACTATATTGATGATATTGCTAGTATTTGTTTATTGCATCATATAAATCAATAAAATATAGAAATGAGGTTGATAAAAACCTCTCTCAAAGGTAAATCACTCCAATGGTATATAGGTTTGGCCCCCCACATCAATCACTAGTTGGGATGAGTTCGGAGTGGTCCTATGCAAGCACTTTGAAGACAAGAGTGATCATCTTTCACTTGTGGAGAAACTCACAATGATCAAGAGATTCCATAATGAGTTCATGGTGGATTTCAAATATAAATTCTAGAATACATGGGATAGAATTCTTATGGTAATTAATCATATGCCCAATTATGCTTTTCTATACTATTTGAAGGCTCTCAACTTGAATGTAGCTTTTAATGATTCAATCCATGGGAGGAAATACACTACCTATAGATTTTGAATTAGTAATTAAGGATGAAAATTGACTCATATAATAGGGAAATTATCTATAAGGCTAGTAATGACTCTTTTTCTAGAAATACATCCTCTTACTCCAACTACCGCTCTAGTTTCATAATCAACAAAGTTTTATCAAAAAGAAGGTGAATAAATCGACATACTGGGGAAGATAGAGAGTGTCCTCAAATCCCAAAACAACAATTTGGTTGTAATAGAGAGATAATAAGCTCCACCATATAGGCCCTACCAAAATAATAATCAAAATTTTTAGTATAGTATGCCACCCTATCAAACTAATCAGTAAGGATAAGGGTAGAAGCCTCAGTCAAGGTAATAAAATCCTAATGCTCCAAGTAATTCTAGAACTATTATACTAACTCAAAACAACTATGCCCAAGAAGGTTCATGGTAGTCAGATAGATAGTCTAATGAGATGGTGATGGCCACTACTAAAGATATGTATCAAGACCCTAATTGGTAGCTTGCTCCTTCATTTCAGAGTCATGACATGATGCCTCCTCCACCATAAACCCCCCAAGTGAGTCAAGACAACATTCCTACCATGTAAAGATAAGAAGATTAGAGCCAATAGTAAAAGAGCATGAGTGGAGCACCTACTCATACCACATGTGTGAATTTTCAAGAAAGGGAAATTGTGTTTGAGTATGTAGCAGCCAATATGGGGCAAGCCCAAAAGGCAAATGAATAAGTTGAAATTCCAACAAGATCTAAGAAGAGGATGTTGGAGGATAACTTGGAGAAACCTAAGGATTTTGCATCACCTCTTCACACTAGTCAGCAACCCACTTCTTTAGATGTAGCTACTAAATCTCCTACAAATCAACAAGGTCCCTAATACCATAGATAATAACAGAGGTCCCCTTTCATTCTTCATGTTACTCAAATGCCAGGTGATGCCTTTACCTCCAAAGGGTAGTCCAAAGATACTAGTCTTCCTTTTAATATTGTGGATCGTTTAAAGAAGTATAATAGAACTATGTTCATGTATGATCCTCTATCTATCCTTAGGCAAAGGATATTCTCCATCAAGAGCTCTCTAAACTTTCTTAGGTGGAAAAAATAACTAATAAAGTGAATGTTATTTTCATCAATAATAGTCAACCTAACTGAGCCCCTGGATAAGTTCCTAATCAATTTCCAAGTACAAGACAACCTCAAAATGTTATCCCTCCTCCTAAGGTTATAAATCCTCTTCCATTTTAGTGTACAATTTCATGATTGACTCAGGTGTTTCAACCTTAGTGATGCCTAAAGCCATAGTAGACAAGTTTGGTCTTGAATATATTCCTAATGAAAAGGGTGTGATCCAATTAGATGGATACCCTACTAAGATAGTAGGCATCTTAAAATATATTTAGATCACCCTAGTTTCATGTCCAAATTATGCCATTACTCAAGATGTCATGGTGGTAGACCTACCCCCCTATTTTATTCTATGCTTATCTAGAGACTTCATAGCTAATATTGGGGTATATTTATCATCTAATTGGTCATGCATGGTTTTTATAAATAGGTATGGAACCAAGGTCACCATAAGGTCTGAAACAATATCTAGGTTCCACCTTGATCCCTACAAGCCCAATCTTCGAAATGCTAATTGTGCAATATTTAAGGAGGTTGAAGAGTTTATTAAGAAATAACCCCATAGTCATCTAAAAGGCATCTCAAATCTATACTCTGATGAGTGGGTAGATGATAACCATGGATTTGATTCATATATCATCATTGAAGAGACATACTTTGGAGTGTACTATATGCATGAGGAAGGTGCTGCAATACCTTCCTTAACTAGCACTGCTCAAGACGAAGATAGTATATGGGTTTTATTATTTGATGGCTCAAATTCAAAGAATGGAAGTAGAGTGGGAACCATGTTAGTTTCACCCTCAGGTCAAAATTACCATTTTATTTCAAGACCCCAATTTAGTTTCATCTTAAATACATCCAAATATGAAGGTTTTTTGCATGGTTTGCAAGAATCAAGGAAGAGAGGTATCCAGCTCCTCAAAGTCAAGGGTGACAATAAACTTGTAGTGTAGCAGGTGAGAGGCCAAATTAAATTCAAGAGTCACCATTTGAAGGCCTTTAATCACTACGTATGGGATCTCATGGAGGATTTCCTAGCATTTGATATCTAGTCCATACCAAGAGAAGCAAACCAACATGTAGATAGGCTTACTACCATTGGTGCACAATATGAGACAGTAGAAAGAGTTAAAGGTATCCAAGGCCAAGATAAAGTCAAGATTATATGTAGACTATCTATACTTGACAATGAGGTGAGTTGGTAAGTCTCTGGTAATGATGATCAAATCATATGTTTTCTAATGCAAGAGGTAGACTTCTACCATGATAACCAAGACAAGTTATAGAATCAATATGATGATCAAATAGTGCAGCTGAGATCAAACAAGCTTCCCAAAGGACTTGTTATTTTAGAGAGTATCTTCAATGAAAATGACCAAGTAATAAATGGGAAGGCATGCATCTCATCTAATGATAAACACTATGAAAATATAGAGGTCTTTAAGGGAAAATTGTTGAATCTAGGAAGGGTCAATAATATGGAGGAAAAAGATACATTTATTACTCTATGCAATTAATTTTTTGATATATTTGCATGGGAATACAAATAATTGAAAGGGTTTGACCCCATGGTTGCACAACACACCATTAAATTAGAAATTAATGCCAAGCTAGTCAGGCAAAAATAGAGTCTTATCAACCCAAGAGTGGAAGATATCATGAGAAGAGAACTCTATAAATTAATTGAATCCAAGATAATATTTCCAATTAATCATTTCTCTTGGGTGGTAAACCTTGTTCAAGTAAGAAAAAATAATGGAGAGATTAGGTTATGTGTTAATTTTAGGGACATTAATAAGGTGTCCTTAAAAGACCATTACCCAGTGCCCTCCATGGATCAAATTTTGCAGAAGGTGGTAGGCTCTCAAAGCTTCTCATTACTTGATGGATATTCAAGCTATAATCAAAGCATGTTGAAAGAAGAAGATAGGCATAAGACTGCCTTTACTACAATATGGGGTACCTATGCATATTTTGAAATGCCTTTTGGACTCTCCAATGTTGGAGGCACCTTTGAAAGAGTAATGGATGTTGCTTTTCATGGTATTTGAATGATATGGTTTTTTTTTTATCTTGATGATATAATAATTTTATAAAAATACCCTAATGATAATCTAACACATTTGAGATCTATTTTTGATAGATGCAAGAAATTTGGAGTTTCTTTGAATCTAAAGAAATGCATTTTTTTACTATACAAGGGAAGATTTTTGGGACATGTGGTGTCTAACGATGGTCTGTCTATTTATCTAGAAAGGATAGAGGCAATCCTTGCTTTATCACCAACCAAACACAATAAAGTGTTATAGAACTTATTGGGCAAGATCAACTTCACCAAGAGGCTCATTCTAGGCTTTACAGAGATGGTCAAGCCACTCATTCATATGCTGAGAAAAGGAAAAGATTTCACAAGGACAAGAAAAGGAAAGAGGAACTTTGAATCCATCAAGTATGACATATCTCATGCCCCCACTCTATTAAATCTAGATTTTAATAAGTAATTCTATTTGTATACCTTTCCACATTAGATGTAATTTATACCATGCTCATGTAGTAGAATAATCAAGGTCTAGAATAACCCATCACTTTATTCAATAAAGATTTTGAGGATTATGAAGAAAGATATAGCTTTTTTGAAAAATATGTGCTTATTGTTGTTAGAAGTTTGAATAAATTCAGGCATCTAGTTTCAAATAGTAAGATCATAGTAATGGTGGATCACCCAAGTGTGAAGGATTATATCCTCAATAGGGATTTGAATGAAAAGAGAGCTAGATGGGTCACCAAGTGTATGGAATATGACATTGAATTTAGGGTCAAAAAGCTAGTTTGAGGAAAGGGGTTATGTGAACATCTTGCTAAAGATGTGAGAAAAGAAAAATAGATAATCCTAGTAATCCAAGACACCCAATAGGAAGATGAGGACACTCTTCCATCTAGCTAGACATGGAATATTACAAAATTTCTCCAAATGGGGGAGTGTCCATTAGGTTTAAATGCATCACAAATAAGACAATTTAGGTTGAAATTAGTGCCATACATCTTGATTGATGGAGTGTTGTTAAAAAATGACATTGGAGGTATGTTCTTAAGATGTATTGAAACTAACCAATTTGATAAGCTTCTCTGTAAATTCCATGACGGTCCTCAAGGAGGCCATTTTGTAGCCAGGACCATAGCTACAAAAATAATCAAATATGGTTAGTTTTGGTCTAATTTATTCAAAGACACACATTCATGGGTGAGGAAGTGTTCAAAATGTGCATGTTTACAAGGAAATAGAAGCTAGCTATTATGCCACTAAAACCTATTCAAGTTGAATAACCTTTCATACAATGAGGCTTAGATTTCATTGGCATTATTAATCCTCCATCCAATGTTGGAAATAAGTGGGTCTTGATAGCTACAAACTACTTCAATAGGTTGGTGGAAGCAGTCCCCTTGAAGGAAGCAAATGAGAGCTTTGTTCTTGAGTTCTATGTGATTCTAGTCACCTATTTTAGATCACCATCCACCATAATATCAGATAATGATTTTGCATTTATCAGTGCAAAGGCATTAGAATGGGATCTTAAGTAGGGTATGTAACATATTCATTTAGTTATTATTTTTTGGGTAATGAATTAGTTGAGTCTACTAATAAGAACCTGGTTTCGATCATTAAGATAACGATGGAAGATAATCAAACATCCTGGCACATAAAATTGAAGACTGCCTTATGGGCTGATAGGGTCACCCCACAAGAAGGCCATTGGTAATTCACCTTATTTCTTAGTCTATGGTAGAGAGGCAAGGCTTCCCATTTCATTGGATCTTTGAGCTTTGGAACTTGCACACCAATTAGAGCTTATAGAAAGTGATGCAATGGAGGTCAGGATGAATGGATTAAGAGAGATAGAATAAATAAGGGATGATGTCATGCATGCCATTGATCTAACCAAAAATAGGTCAATATGACCTTTGATCAAAGAGATTCATCAAAGATATTCCATCAAGGTGACATAGTCCTCAAATGGGATAAGGACCATGCAAAACCAGGAAAACACTCTAAGTTTGATAGTCTTTGGAGTGAACCCTATGTCATCACAAAATATAAAGAGAGAAATACTTTTGATCTTTCCAAATTAAATAGATGTAACATTCCCATCCCTATCAATGGGATGTATCTCAAGTTCTGCTACTAGTCCCATATCTCACTTCTTATACATAAGTAGATAAATATGTTATTTTCCTCCAAGTGCTTTTGCACATTGCCATTGTTAGTCATTCTATTCATATTTTCATTTTTTACTTTATATTTCATTTCTTTGTCATTTTTTCCCTACCCATTACTCTATGAACTGTTTCCAATAGTTAGGCAAAGTCTTTTTGTAAGTAACTTTTCATTTGAACAAGATAAGCAATATGGTCTAAGTTTTTAAGCATAGAAGGCATGTTTCCCAACCAAGTCACCAAAGATGTTAACTAATTTTGGTCTACATACCAAATTTTACTTCATCCATGAATTTAGTGGAAGGAATAGGACCTTGATTCAAGAGTGACTCATTTTCACATGGAACAGATAGACATCAAATGGAGATCATTCAGTTCTTCAAGGAACAAGTTTGTAGAGAACAGAACAAGTATCTAAAAGTCATTCAGGGCTTCAAAGATCAATTAATAGTTCAAAAATAAGTTTAGGATGGCCTATAGACCTTCAAAAAATCTACGTATAAAATTATTTTTGGGCCAAGTCCTTACTTGAATTCTTTCAAAACTTTTATTTGACTAAATGTTCATCCTTTTCTAAGCTAATTCTTTCAAACCTATTTCTTTTAGGCTAAGTGTTTGAATTCTCTCAGATAATTTATCTGAGATAAATTTTGTGGAGACCTATTTATTTCAGAGAATTTATCCGTAGTAAAAGCCTAAGGGTCATTTGATTTCAATAAAAGTGTTTGAATAATTTTATCGAAGGATCTCTTATACAAAAAGTGAACCAAACAAAAAATTTCAATGATATATTTTTTAAGGAAATGGTCTAGTGCAGAAGTCCCAAAAGGTATTTTATCTAAGAGAATGGTCTTATACAATTTTCTTGAAATAATTATTATATAGGAAAGGGCCTCTTTCAAAATTCTAAGGGATATATTTCTAAGAAAATTGGTCCAATATAGAATTACTAAAGGATATCTTCCTTGGGAAAGTGGACCTTTGCAAAAGTCTGAAGGATGTCTTTTTATGCAAAGTATCCTAAACTATTTCCTTGAAGGGTATGTTTCTCAGGTAAATATTCCACTTCAAGGTTTTTGAAGGTTTCTTTCAAAGAAGGTGCCCTAAACAAAAGTCTAGGATGACCCCATAAATGTCAAATTCAAATGGAGAAGATGACCATTAGTTTTCAAATAATGAATGATAGTAATGCAAATCCATCTGAGCCTAAAATTGATGGTTTATGGAATGTAAAATACATCTACATGGACATCATATGATGTTATCACGAATGTGAATTTTAATCAAGGCAAGTAATCATTTAGGTTTAAAATGTCCTTAAAAGGTTTTAAGTTGGTCAGGGTCCAAAAGTCCATGAGAAATCTCATACTAATACATAAGATTTAATTATCTATGTTAAGTCAACCAATTCAAAATGTCCTCAAGTTGAAGACATTAAATATCTACAAGTTAAACATGATCCAATTGTCTAAAATGATCAAGTATTTATCAGATGAAAAAAAATTACTAACAAAAAGATAGGTCCTAGGTAGATCTAGGGGATTGCACTCAATTGTACTAAGATTAGACAGAGTGAAAGAGCTAAAAAGAAAGCGGGACCAGGGAAATAGATGAAGTGAATGCATTTATACATCTTGATTAGATGGTATGTGGAGGTCAAAGGGGTCAGTGATTCTCAAGAGTGAATATGTTCATGACAAGAGGCATAAACACATTCAATCAGTGAAAAATTGATGGCTCATGGGCATTCATGAATAAATAAATCAACAGAATGAACAAGATTTAGAAAAGTCAAGGGTCTGATTAGTATTCGACAACCAATTAGAGAAAAAAAGAGCTAGGGTTTTTGATGGAGGTTGAAAAAGCCCATTTTTGACCATGAAAGCAAGGTTTTGCATGGTCTTCTTGACACCATTAAAGTTAATTTGAATGTCATGGAGCAGTCTAAATGATGTAGTCAAGTATGAGGAACATAAGGGACTATCATTATAGCTTAATGTGGACCTCTAGTTTAAATTTTTTATGGTTTATAGGGTTTATTGTGTGACCGTATTCTCTTTTATAAAGAAGGACTTGGTTTTGATGGAATTTTATCCCCTATAGAGATAAAGTGGGTCTTTTTATGTTGAGTTGTGGAGCTAAAAGCTTCACTAGATGAGCAAATGTGGAGGTTGCTTGGCTTAACCAGTAACCGGCATCGGCAGTATCACCGATGTCGGTCAGGGATTAGCCAACGTTGGTCATATGTAGACTAACAATGACCAGCATCGGTCACCTGTGTGTTTCCAAAATGCTAATTTTAGACGTGCGTTTGCATGCATTTCCAGAATTAGATTTGGTACAATTTTAGGAGAACAGAGTGTTTGCATGTAAAGACTAATTTTAGTCTTGAGTCTGTGTTTCTAATTATTGTATGCCTTGAATCCTATTTAAGAGACCCATGGGGTAGTATTGTAATTAAGGATTAGGATTAGATCCTCAAAAGAGAAGAGGGAACAACTCAGTAATTGAGTTAGTTGTAATTGTGAGAGAGAGAGAGAGAACTCGTGAAGGAGAATTACTATACACCCAAGAGGTGTGAGGAAGAAGAGATTTCTTCATTGTATTTTCTTCTAGAAGAGCGTTAATATAGATTGTATTATTTCTCATATCTTGTATTCTTTGTTATTTTTGATTTCTAGTTACTTATTACTTCTGGTTTAATTTTGTGTTTAGTTGCTTATACAAAAGTAATCAATTGTCTTGATAGATCCTAACAGTTGGTATCAGAGCGGGTTAGTGTTTGTTGATTACAAGTTCACTCTCAGGGGTTTCTGATTGAGTGAGAGCAAAGCAATGGTAGAAGAAAGTAAACTAAGAATGGAGAAATTCAATGGCAAGAATTATCAATTATGGAGGATGTAGATTGAAGATTATCTATAGCAAAAAGCTCTGTACTTACTGTTGAGTGGGGTTTCAAGCAAGCCCACAGATATGGAAGATGAAGAATGGAATGTTTTTGATAGAAAGGCTCTTAGAGCTATAAGGTTGAGCCTGGCAGCTTTTGTGTTTTCAAACTTATCATAGGCAAAGACAATGGTAGAGCTAATAGATACTTTGGCAAATTTATATGAAAAACCCTCAGCTTCGAATAAGGTATATCTTATGAAGCAAATATTTAATTTGCAAATGCAGGAAGGTGGATATGTATCTAGTCATCTTAATGATTTCCATGGAATTGTAAATCAGTTAAATTCAGTTAAAATAGTTTTTGATGATGAAATTAAGGCTCTCTTATTCTTATGCTCATTGCCTGAAAGCTAAAATAGCTTGGTAATGGCAGTTAGTAATACTGCATCTAATTCAAATATCTTGAAAGTTGATGATGTTGTTAGTGTAATCTTGAATGAATAAATTCATAGGAAAAGCATAGGGGAAACATCAGGTAATGCTTTAAGTGTTGAAAGTAGGGAAGGCAAAGAGAGAAGGGCAAGCAAGAGAAATCAAGGTCAAAGTCAAGAAGGAGATCCAAATCCAAAAATGGAAGAATAACCTGCTAGAATTGTAGAAAGAAAGGGCATGCAAAGAAATATTTTTGGTTAAAGGATAACAAAGAAAATCAACATGAAGGTAATAAAGAAGCAAAAGTTGTAGGTATTGTTGCACATGATGCTCTTATATTTTCTTTGGATAATAAAGTAGAATCTTGGGTTTTAGATTCTGGTGCCCCTTTCCATGCAACCCCAAATAGAGAATTTTTTAATGATTATGTCCATGGAGACTTTGGAAAAGTTTATTTAGGGGATGATGAGCCTTGTCAAATTGTTGGCAAAGGAAAAGTGTAGCTGAAATTGCAGAATGGCAACACATGGGTGTTGAAGGATTCATGTATGTATCCATCTTGAAGAGGAATCTAATTTTTTCAAGAAAGTTGGGTGATGAGGGTTGCACAGTAACTCTCACAGCTGAATCTTGGAAAGTTTCCAAGGGTGCACTTGTTTTAGCAAGAGGTAAGAGAGTAGGTACACTTTATCTATCTCATTATATTACTGACTATTCTCCTTTTGTTTTATCTACTTCAGATGTAGATGCAAAGTTGTGGTACTGTAGGCTTGGTCACATGAGTGAGAAGGGAATGAATGTTCTTAAGTCAAAAGGTAAGCTTTTAGATTTGAAAAGCATAGATCTAGATTTTTGTGAGCATTGTATTTTTGGGAAACAAAAGAAAGTGAGGTTTCTCAAAACTGGGTCAACAAAGAAGAAGCACAAGTTGGAGCTTGTTCACACAGACGTGTGGGGACCAGCTTAGGTAGCTTCTATTGGAGGATCACAGTATTATGTTTCTTTCATTGATGATGCTACAAGAAAGGTATGGGTTTATTGCATAAAGAGGAAATCTAATGTTTTTGACACATTTAAGAAATGGAAAGCTTTAGTTGAGAATGAAATAGGTTTGAGATTGAAGTGTCTTAGATCTGACAATGGTGGTGAGTACTGCAGTAATAAATTGAATAACTACTATTCTATGAGTGGAATACACAGGGAAAGGATGGTTCCAAGGACACCTCAGCAAAATAGAGTTGCTAAAAAGATGAATAGAATAATAATGGACCATGCACAGAGTATGAGGTTGCATGCTGGTTTGCCCTTACAGTTTTAGGCAAAAGCTGTAGATACTACGGTTTACCTGATTAACAGAGGACCTTCTACTGCACTAGATGGTGGAATTTTAGAAGAGGTGTGGATAGGTAAAAAGGTAGATCTTTCATTGCTCAGAGTTTTTGGTTTTGAAGCTTTTGTACACATTGATAAAAAAAATAGAAAGAAGCTAGATGCTAAATCTATGTGGTGCACTTTCATTGATTATGGTTTTGGAGATTTTGGATTCTGATTGTGGAATTTAGAAACTAAAAAAATTATTAGAAGCCGTAATGTAGTTTTCAATGAGAAGGTGATGTACAGTGATCAGCTCAAGAGGCTAAATAATTCTGAGCAGGGCAATCATGATTTGGATGAGGTTATGATCCAAAATGACCTCGCGGGTAAAAATCATCACTCACAGGAAAACACAAAAATTGATGTTGGTCAAGTAGGAACAGACGTCTGTTAGGCAGAGACTAACTTCAGTTAAAAAATTGACATCGATGGTTAGGTGGAATTGACATCAGTTGGGTGCAAACCGAGGTCTGCCAGAGATGACCGAGATCGGTCACTGTCAGAATGAAATTTGGGCAGACAACAAGCTGTCAATGAGTCTCAAACACCCATAAGGAAGTCTAAAAGGGTAAGTAAACCTCAAAGTCATTATTCCCCTTCTTTACACTACTTATTGCTCACTAATGGTGGAGAACCAGAAAGTTTTGATGAGGTAATGTAGGTAGAATCTAGGAAATAGTGGGAGCATGGCATGAATGAGAAAATTGATTCTTTGGAAGAGAACCATACGTGGGATTTGGTTGAGTTACCAGTTGAAAAGAAAATACTGAAAAATAGATGGGTTTATAGGTTAAATGAAGGAGAGAATGGACAAATGAGACATAAGGCCAGGTTGGTAGTAAAGGGATTTGCACAGAAACTAGGTATTGACTTTGCTGAATTTTTTTTTCCTGTAGTAAAAATGACTTCTATTCAGACTGTACTGTCTTTAGTTGCTATTGAGGATTTGCACCTTCAGTAGCTTGATGTTAAGACATAATTTATTCATAGATATTTGGATGAAGAAATATATATGGATCAGTCAGAAGGTTTTGAGGTCAAAGGTAAGGAGAAACTTGTGTGCAGGTTGAAAAAAAGCTTATATGGTCTTAAGCAAGCTCTAAGACAATGGTATTTGAGGTTTGACAGGTTTATGATAGAACATGGATTTATTAAATGTCAATCTAACTATTGTGTTTATTTTAATAGATTGGATAATGGTAGTTATATTATCTTGTTACTGTATGTAGATGATATGCTTGTTGCAGGTTCACACATGCAAGAAATTACTGAGCTTAAGGTAAAATTATCTCACACATTTGCCATGAAGGATTTAAGAGCAGCAAAGAAAATTCTTGGCATGAGTATTAAGAGAGACAGGGAAAATCACATTTTGATTTTGTCTCAAGAGGATTATGTGAATAAGGTGTTGGAGAGGTTCTATATGTAAGATGCAAAATCGGTAAGCACACCTATGGATGGACAGTTCAAGTTGAGCAAAGAACAGTGTCCTAAATCACATGATGAGGTTGAGTACATGAGTAGAGTTCCATATGCTTCAGCAATTGGGAGCTTGATGTATGCAATGGTATGTACCAGACCTTATATTGCCCAAGTAGTGAGAGTTGTCAGCAAGTTTATGGCCAATCTAGGAAAGGAACACTAGAAAGCAGTTCAATGGATTCTCAAATATCTGAGAGGGACCAGTAGTAGGCATTTATGCTATGGAGGGTCAAACACTTCTATACATGGGTATGTAGATTTAGATATGGTAGGTGACTTGGATGGAAAGAGAAGCACCATAGGATATGTGTTCACTATTGGTGGAATGGCGGTTAGCTGAATTTCAAAGTTGTAAAAGGTTGTTGCCTTGTCTACTACAAAGGTAGAATACATTACAGTCACAGAGGCTAGCAAGGAAATAATTTGGATGACTCAGTTCATGGAAGAGTTGAGAAAGGAGCAAGAGAGTTGTAGATTGTACAGTGATAGTCAAAGTGCAATTTATTTGGCAAAGAATTCAGCCTTTCATTCAAGAACTAAACATATACAGCTTAGGTACCACTTCATTAGATAGGTATTGGAGGATGGTCAATTGAAGCTGGAAAAGATCCATACATATAAGAACCCTGTAGATATGTTAACAAAGCCAGTAACAAAGGAGAATTTAAATCTTCATTCAAATTTTGTTGGTCTTCAAGATTGAACTTGAAGATGGAGAAACAAGCTTAGAGGATGTTGTTGTACAGGTACAGGTGCAGCTGTTTATATCCAAGTGGGAGATTGTTGAGTTGTGGAGCTAAAAGCTTTACTAGATGAGAAAATGTGGAGGTTGTTGGGCTTAACCAGTAATCGGCATCGATAGTATCACTAACATCAGTCAGGGATCGGCTGACATCGGTCATATGTAGACCAATAGTGACTGGCATCGATCACATGTGTGTTTCCAGAATGCTAATTTTAGATGTGCATTTGCATGCATTTATAGAATTAGATTTGGTCTAATTTTAGGAGAACAGAGTGTTTGCATGTAAAGACTAATTTTAGTCTTGAGTCTATGTTTATAATTATTGTATGCCTTGGATCCTATTTAAGAGACCCATGGGGCAGTATTGTAATTAAGGATTAAGGATTAGATCCTCAAAAGAGAAGAGGGAACAACTCAGTAATTGAGTTAGTTGTAATTGTGTGTGTGTGAGAGAGAGAAATCTTGAAGGAGAATTACTGTACACCCAAGAGGTGTAAGGAAGAAGATATTTCTTCATTGTATTTCCTTCTAGAAGAGTGTTAATATATATTGTATTGTTTCTCATATCTCTTATTTTTTGTTGTTTTTGATTTCTAGTTACTTATTAATTCTGGTTTAATTCCGTGTTTAGTTACTTATACAAAATTAATCAATTGTCTTGATAGATCCTAACATTTTAAACCCAATGGAGTTCAAAATATGATATATGGTCTATGGATCTATTTTAATATAGGAACTATAGGAAAACCAATGTCTTTAGATTGGTTTTCCATCTATACTAGATCTATAAAAATAGAGCAGGTATGTGATAAATGTAAAAGGGCTCATCTATCAATGTCACTCCATCATCATTAAAATAAGTACTCTACCATTCAAGGAATGACATGTTTGTTAGTATCAAGATTTGAGGATTTGATTCTCATAATCATAGTGAGTGGATTTAGTGGTGAGTTAATACTTGGAGAGGTAGTTAGGGTATTTGATTATACTCAAATGGACTTGATCATCATGTAACAAACCCTTTTATCTATTCTAAAACTCTCATCTAATGAGAGGAGATCAAGGATTAGAGGGACATTAAGAGATATGTTTGTTGATCAAGACATGCATGTAAAAGATAATTAAAGGTTGCCACCTCACTCCTTGATCTAAAGGGATTTCCTCCACTCTTTGGGCACCAAAATTTCCTCTCTCTTGATTTTCTTCTACTATAAGTATAGCCGTTGAGCTATTATTTTACATCCCTTAGGCTGGTATGACTAGACTTTACCAAAATTATATTAGACACCTCTTGGAGTAGTGAATAAAGATTTTATAGTCATTTTGCTAATCAATATTTAGTGTTCTTAATTTGTGTAATATGAAATTATGAATGTTATCAACCTAGGTGTTATAAATATTCTCTACATGTTGTATAGTGTGTCTCAGCATTGATCTCTCAAAGATATAGTGGGTAGTCAAACTTAAGTGTTTTTAACCAGACCTTATTTTCAATACTCCCTAATTTGAGTGCATCAAAAAGGCCTCTATAAAAAATAATGATGCATAGAAAGCATAGTGAGTATTACATTATTTTCATATCTCATTAGTGTGTTAAATAGTTCAAGCCTAAGAGTTGGTCTATGAAATTCTTAGTTCATCACCATAACTTAGGATATGTTTCATTTTCTAAAATATCCTTCGTCATTTTCACCCTAACTAGTATTATATTTTAGAAGTAAAGGTCCAAATTTTGAAAATCTAAGATTGTCATAAAAAGTCCTAGAGGTTTGGTCTAGATATAGGTAACCCACGACCTTAGACCATTCCCATGTTAGTCCAAGTATGTGTTAAACTTGAAAAAACTTTACCCCTATTAGGGTGTTATTTGGATAGCTAATAGTAAGAAGGTACATAATGATCTCCTATCAAAGACCCTTCATAGGCTCAGACTGGTTAAAATTGACTCTTCTTTTGCTCTAGCTAGACTTTTTTCTAACCTCTACTTTTCCCAACAACTTGATCCTTCCACATTACCAAAAGGGGTTTGAATTCCCAAATCCTGGTAACCATTCTTTGAGAATAGAAAAAAATCCCACATTTGTGGGATAAAAAATAAGAAAGGCTTTAAATAGCCTTCATTGGAGTGTTGTAACCATGGTTTTGGTCACATATAAATAACCTTTTATTTGCATCAATCTGGAAGCTTATAAATCCAATTACAAGTTGGTTATTATTCAGTTTAGTTAAAAGATTCAAATCAAGCTAGCTATGAGTTGGTTTGCATTCAGTTGTTGAGCCCCATTTGAGTGGGTTTTATGAGCTAGTTTTATGACATAACTTGATAACTCGGGTTGGATTATCACATTAAACTTGGGTTAGATTTCCATGCCATCTTGATAGTCGAGTTGGTACTCTATTTGGGTTGGATTTAAACTAGCACTTAGTTGTAATTTGAACTAACACTCGGTAAGTTGGTAACTCATAAAATAGAGGATGTGGTCGTAGGCCACATGGTTTCTTGAGGACCCACCATGTGGACCTCTCCAAAGGCTCCTCATCTTTCCATTTGAGAAGCACCAAAATAATAATATATGGTAAATTATAGTGTAATTATAAAATTAAAAACACTATTACCATATACGGTGATAGACTCCCCCTCTATTATAAAATTGGGCTCCACTGACTATGGTCTCTATAGCTAGCCTTTTTTTATTACCAACAAAAATGGGGACTATAATCCTATAGATCAATAGTAGAAACTAAAGGAACTAAATAATATTATCACATTAAAAATAAATAAAAACTATTCTCTACAATCAGAATTTTTGGATTTTTCCAAGTTTGATTTGTGTCGATACATAGAGATCCAAAAATGTAGACTTACGAGTGTGATATTTAGCTAGAGTGTCTTTTCCAGTTAGGATCTATGAAACTTCTTGAATGAATACTATATACATGTACTTTATGATGAGTTGGTACATTATCATCTTCAGACCAACAAGAATATACTGAATTAAGGGTTGTCTTAGTGGATGGTCTACATGCTCTACCATCCAATAGTGGACATCATTAAGACAAGTAGGTTTATTTTTTTTATCTCTTTTCTTATCAATATTTAGGTTATCAGAGTAACTCTTGAGGAAGTTATGATTTAAGTTGAAGGTGAAGTGGAGGTTGTCTTACACTTGAAGGGATTTTTGGGTGCCAAATGACTAGGCATATCCTATTGTTTAATTGATAATAAACTATAGTGTGTAGATTGGGGCAAGGGAAATGACAAGATAATGACACATGTTTTCTTTCTTAAATGGATTCTAGAATAAAACCCTAAAAAATAAAAGAATATACAAAATCAACCCTTTCAGGATGGTCTCCATAAAAAATCACATTTCATCAAAGGATGATAGATGATGCTTAGATTATGTTAGGTTGTGGAGCTAAAAGCTTCACTGATGCAAATGGAGGAGGTTGCTGAGTGTCATAGTAACTGATGTCGGTCAGGCCAACTAACATCGGTCAGAGGTAGACTAGAAGCTATCAACATTGGTTAGGGATTGGCCAACATTAGTCATCTCTAGATAGATAGGAACCGACGTCGGTCACCTATGTGTGTGCATGCATTTGCATGCGTTTCCAGAATTAGACTTGTCTAATTTTAGGTTTGAGTGTTTGCATGTAAAGACTAATTTAAGTCTTGAGTCTCTGTTTCTAATTATTGTTTGCTTGGGATCTATTTAATAGACCCATGGGGCTGTATTGTAATTGAACGATTAAAAGGACTTGTCAAGGACAAGGACAAGGGTTCTTCCAAGTGTAAGATCAGTTGATCTACAGGTAGCAAGATCAGGGGAGATCTACATGGTAAGTAAGGTCAGTTGATCTGCAAGTGTGTGTGTGTGCAAGGTCAAAGGAGATCTGCAAGTTAGAAAGATCAATGAGATATACAACACAATAAGGAGCAAGATCAGGGAGATCTACTTGGAGTAATTTGAGTACTTGGTGCACTGGCAGTGGGCAACAACAACCATTGGGTTGATTGTCACTGGCTGGTGGAAACAACAACTCAGGTATTGATTTGATTGTGTTTGTAATTGAGAGAGAACTCTTGAGGGAGAATTACTGTACACTTAAGAGGTATGGGAAGAGTATGATTTATTCATTTTATTTCCTTCTGGAAGAATGTTAATACAAGATTGTATTGTCTCTCATATTCTGTGCTATTTCTAAATTCTAGTTACATATTACTTCTAGTTTAATTACATGTTTAGTTGCTTATACAAAGGTAATCAAGTGTGATCTTAAGGAGTAGGATCCTGACAATTGGTATCAGAGCTAAGATCACCAAGTGATACCACTGACAATTGGTATCAGAGCTAGGATCACCAAGTGATACCACTGACAAGTGGTATCAGAGCTTGGTTCACTAACACCTTGGTTTCAGAGTGTGTTAAGTGTTTGTTGATTATAGGTCACTCTCAGGGGTTTCTGATTGAGTGGGAGTAAAGCAATGGCAAAAGAAATTACACTAAGAATGGAGAAATTCAATGGCAAGAATAATCAATTATGGAATTGTGGAAAGAAAGGGAAAGTAAAGAAAGATTGTTGGTTGGTAGAAGATCAACATGAAGGAAATAAAGAAGCAAATGATGCAAGTATTGTTGCATGGGTTTCTCTTATATGTTCCTTGGATAAAGTAGAATCTTGGGTTTTAGTTTTGTTGCCTCTTTCCATGCAACCCCAAATAGATTATTTTTCCATGATTATGTCCATGGAGACTTTGGAAAGATTTATTTAGGGGTTGGTGAGCCTTGTCAAATTGTTGGCGAAGGGGAAGTGTGGCTGAAATTGCAAACGGGTGACACATGGGTGTTGAAGGATGTCATGCATATCCCAGTCTTGAAGAGGAGTCTAATTTCTATAGGAAATTTTGGTGATGAGGGTTGCACAGTAACTCTCATAGCAGAATCTTGAAAAGTTTCTAAGGGTGCACTTGAATTAGCATGTGGTAAGAAAGTAGGTACTCTTTATCTATCTACTTGTATTACTGATTCTCCTTCTAGTTTATCTACTTCAGATGTAGATGCAAAGATGTGGATTTATAGGCTTGGTCACATGAGTGAGAAGGGAATGCATGTTCTTAAGAGGAAATCTAATGTTTTTGACAAATTTAAGAACTAGAAAGCCTTAGTTTTCAAGGAGAAGATGATGGACAAAGATTAGCTCAAGGGGATGAATAATTCTAAGTAAGGCAAGGTTGATTTGGACAAGGTTATGATCCAAAATGAGCTCGTGGGTAAAATTCATCACTCATAGGAAAACACAGTTACCGATGTCGGTCAGGTGAGAACCGACGTTGAACAGGCAAGAACTGACGTCAGTCCAGTGGAGACCAAAGTCAGTGATGTCAGGCAGGTGGACACCAATGTCAATTAGAGAACTGACATCTGTGATCAGGTAGACACCGACGTTAGTCAGGGAACCAACGTTGGTAGTCAAGTTAATCGCATGGAACTGACATTGGTTGGATGCAAACTGAGAGATGACCGAGATCAGTCACTGTTAGAATGAAATTTGGGTGGACAAAAAGCTGTCAATGTGTCTCAAATGCCCATGTGGAGGACTGAAAGGGTAAGTAAGCCTCAATTTCATTATTCCCCTTCTTTATACTACTTATTGCTCACTGATGGTGGAAAACTAGGAAGTTTTAAAGAGGCAATGTAGGTAGAATCTAGGAAACAGTGGGAGCATGGCATGAATGAGGAATTTGATTCCTTGGAGAAGAACCAAATGGGAGATTTGGTAGATTTTCCAGCCAGAAAGAAATCACTAAAAGACGAATGGATTCACAAGTTAAAGAAAGGAGAGAATGGATAGGGGAGACAAAAGGCCAGGTTATATGGTCTTGAGCAAGCTCCAGGATAGTAGTATAGGTTTGACAGGTTTATGACAAAGCATGGCTTTAGTCAATGTCAATGTAATCACTGTGTTTATTTTACCATGTTGGATAATGGTTGCAACATTATCCTATTACTGTATGTAGTGTATATGCTTGATGCAGGGTCACACATGCAGGGATTTGCTGAGCTAAAGGGAAAAGTAGCTCAAGCATATGCCAAGAAGGATTTAGGAGCAGCAATCCTTGGCATAAGTATTTCTAGAGACAGGGAAGATCATAGGTTGATTTTGTCTCCAGATGATTATGTGAATAAGGTAGTGGAGAGGTTCAATTTGCAGGATGCAGAACCGGTTAACACACTTATGGTTGGACAGTTCAAAAAATAGTGTCCTAAATCACATGATGAGGTTAAGTACATGAGTATTAGACCTGATATTACCCAAGTAGTGGGAGTTATCAGCAAGTTAATAGCCAATCCAAGAAAGAAGCACTAGAAAGTAGTTCAGTGGATTCTTAGGTATCTGAGAGGGACCAGTAGTAGGTATTTATGCTATGCAGGGTCAAGCACTTCTCTACATGGGTATGTAGATTCGAATATGGCAGGTGACTTGGATGACAGGAGAAGCACCACAAGATATGTGTTCACTATGGTGGTTGGTCTTTAAGATTGAATTTGAAGAGGGATACAAGCCAAGAAACAAAATTAGAGGATGTACAGGTGTAGGTATAGATGTAGCTATTTATCTCCAAGTGGGAGATTGTTAGGTTGTGGAGCAAAATGCTTCACTGATGCAAATGGAGGAGGTTGTTGAGTGTCATAGTAACTGACATCAGTCAGGCCAACCGATGTTGGTTAGAGGTAGACCAAAAGCTATCGACATCAGTCAGGGATAGGCTGATGTCAATCATCTCTAGACAGATAGGAACTGATGTCGATCACTTGTGTGTGTGCATGCATTTGCATGTGTTTCTAGAATTAGACTTGTCTAATTTTAGGAGGTCCGAGTGTTTGCATGTAAAGACTAATTTAAGTCTTGAGTCTGTGTTTCTAATTATTGTTTTCTTGGGATCTATTTAATAGACCCATGGGGCTGTATTGTAATTGAAGGATTAAAAGGACTTGTCAAGGACAAGGACAAGGGTTCTTCCAAGTGTAATATCAGTTGATCTGCAGGTAGCAAGATCAAGGGAGATCTACATGGTAAGTAAGGTCAGTTGATCTGTAGGTGTGTGTGTGCAAGGTCAAAGGAGATCTGTGGGGTAGTAAGATCAAGGAGATCTACAACACAATAAGGAGCAAGATCAGGGAGATCTACTTGGAGTACTTTGAGTACTTGGTGGACTTGCAGTAGGTAACAATAACTATTGGATTGATTATCACTGACTAGTGGAAACAACAACTCGATTATTGAGTTGATTGTGTTTGTAATTGAGAGAGATAACTCTTGAGGGAGAATTACTGTATGCCTAAGAGGTGTGGGAAGAGTGTGATTTCTTCATTTTATTTCCATCTGGAAGAGTGTTAATACAAGATTGTATTGTCTGTCATATTCTGTGTTGTTTCTGAATTCTAGTTACATATTACTTTTGGTTTAATTTTGTGTTTAGTTGCTTATACAAAGGTAATCAAGTGTGCTCTTAAGGAGTAGGATCCTAACAGATTGAAGATTTTTTATGTATATTACATGGCCTTATTTTTTATATTCAAGTGACATAGCCATCTTCTCTATTTCATCTATGTCCTCTAGATCATATGCAAGGTTTGTGCTTATGCATTTCAACCCTAACACTTTGTTAATTCTTTCATCTATGATTTTCATTTGTTGCCCAACAAAGTAGATCTAGTCCTCATGAACCCATGAGATTAAAAAATTTATTACTTTTATTAGATTTCCAAAGTAGGGGAGGTTGAAGATTTGGAAGAGCTTGGTAGTATCTAGGGTATTGAAAATATTCAATTCATAGACTTGATTGCTCCTAATATTCTGGCGCTTGACTCTATAATCATTTTATAACTCTACCTCATTCTTAAGATGTTAATGGTTATAGTCAAAGATAGTACAAGTCATGTTGGCCCTAGAATTCTATCTAATTATTGTCCCATTTTGGTATGAGATTAGTATGACACAGAAGGACCCTGACATGGGAAGACCATGGAATGTAACCATAAAAAAGAAGCATCATGGAATGGAACATTTTTGGGTACAAAAGGACAATGGCATGGAAGACAATGGCACAAAAGATAATGACATGAAAGGGACCAATGCAAGAAGATCTATTCAATGGAGAATAAGTCATGAGGAACCCAAGAATGTTAGACTAGAAATGTAAGCAAAAGACTAGGAGAGCACATCGAAAGTGGGTGTAGTTAGGAGAGTGATTCATACGAGACACTCTGACCTTATTGATTAGAGGTTTGTCACTAGCCCACCAAGAATAAAACACTTGGGTAATGAGATATGGCATAGATAAAGGATCTAAGGACCACAAAGACTTGGGTCTTTAGAAGGAGCTTATTTTAGATACCATGACTCTTAGTCTATTGAGAGCATGTGAGCCATTCACTCATGACATTAATGTTTGTAATACTTGGTCAGGGAAAAACAAGTATTAATACCCCTATTATAATCATTTATGATGATGGATGGTCTTTTGGAGAATAGATAATGAAGCATTAGCTTTTGGATATTAAGCATAATATATGAGATATCATATTTTGCCAATTGTGCCATGAGAAATGATGGAATAACTAAGTGTTATATTTGGATATGAGTTATTTCTCAATCTCTTTTTCTTTTCTAAGTAAGTAAAGCTAGGAGAAGATGCTAATAGTATGTGTAGTAGTAGTAGTAATCGAACCAAGAACCCAATTAATTAAGTTAGTATAATTTTATTTAACCTATATTTAAACTTTCATTAAAATTAAGATATGAATAAATTATACCGACTATGCATCAAAACCTTCAAGAATCGATCTTTCGC
Organism: Torreya grandis; assembly: GCA_037957365.1. Classification (NCBI taxonomy): domain Eukaryota; kingdom Viridiplantae; phylum Streptophyta; class Pinopsida; order Cupressales; family Taxaceae; genus Torreya; species Torreya grandis. The sequence goes on from JARHVA010000441.1 coordinate 4,983,884, forward strand.
TACACGTTTTTGGTGAACATGTGAGACTTAAATCGCATGTGATAGGGCCAATGTGCTAGCTTTTTTGGGATAGACTTCAATGCTAGAACTAGAATCAACTCAAATAACCCAACATTTATGAGTCACATGAATCACTTGAAGTACAGTTATGGAAGATGTATGAGTGAATTTGGAAAATATTAAAGAATGAGTACACAGTGTTGAGGATAATTTTATTATTCCATACCTTCAACTAGGAATCTCTGCACAATAGTGGGTAGAGTAAAAATTTATAGTCTATTATATGAGACTTTATTTTTAAGATCCTGATTCTTTTACATACTTGGTTGATAGCATATGCTCAAGGATGATCCAAGAATCTTAGAAGGAGAGAAACTTGGATGCTAGAATGACATAGGGTTTTAGCATGACTTGGAGTTTGATGGATGCAAGTAATCAGTGATTAGAGGAGAGGAGTTATCAATAGCTACATTTTAGATTACTCTACCACCACTTATTCATGCCTAGAAATAGCCAAGTTTTAATTCCTTTGAGTACTATGTGGTCGTTATATCTCATATTTTGTGTTTGAAATCAAGAAGCTATTTGTTAATCTTTGACTAGAAATTATATAAATGGAGAGATAAATCCTTTTTTGAATGAGCCACACATTTAGAAAGTGAGAATAGGTGGTATAATATCATAATTTAAATATGGTTTCTAGTTAGCATGCATTAGAGAAGCATAAATATGATGAAACTCAATAGAAAATTATGGGAGTTAGCAACATGAGAATAGATTGGGAGAACTCATGGAGTGTTGTTAGGAGCCATAGGGAGGAAGAAATGTTTGATTACCCCATCAATTTTGAACCACATTCTATGCCACTTATATCATATAAAAGAGAAACAAGATAGATATCAGGAACCAAAGAACCCAGTCTGAACCAACTAGACTCCACCACCATCGTGCATACTCATGCTATTGATTCAGATGAAGTATGCATATGAAATTATGATATCGATAGTGAGGAGTTAGAAAATTAAATATTAATGGATAATGAATCTGGGATACTTAACATACCTATAAGCTTAACACTTTCTTTCCCTATTCAAGGGAATTTTATGACACAACTTGGGATGCCTAGGTGACCTAAACCTCAAGAATATCATATTGTGCCTCATATTGCAAGCATGGATACTGGAGATGATAGTAGAGGATTAGGAGGTGGCATATGAGGAAGTGGAATTCATTTTCAAGGGACCAAAGAAGGTACTTCACAATAACTCTCCTCTTAAATGCCTCAACTAATAATGGTGTATTATGAAATGATGTTGCATCTACCTGAATATTGAATGGTGGAGAATGCAGTTGAACATGTCCATAAATTCAAACTAATTTGGAGGGTGTGAGGCATCACCTCTTCAAAATAAAAATACAAATAGTTTTATACTACATTGTTAAAATGTATGCATAAGTGATACCAAAAGTTTGACCCCTAGCAAGAAGTGGTTGACTTTGATCAACTTAAGATAGCCTTCCTTTAAGAGTTTGACATTCTTGAATTTGAGTAATAGAGCATAGTAGCACTGAAAGACATAAAGTAAGGACTTATAGAGAGTGTATGTGAGTATGACACAAGGTTTAAAACCTTTTTGTCCAAAATGTTATTTGAAATTAATGTTTCTCAACATGCATACTAGTTTGGGGGGGGGGTTAATACTACCATTTCATTAAACCTTGTCACAAAGAACTTTCATTATCACACATGAGGCTTTGGAAGCAACTCTCCATGTTGAAGCAATTGAGAGTATTAATACTAGGATCAGTCCCTTTATGGAAGCCCAGATACCCTCCATGGCATCATAACTTGAGAAGTTGACCATGAATAATTCACAAGAGACCCGTAGTGGTGTTTGGTGTAATGATTGTGATATTTATGAAGCTAAAGAGTGAGGTACATGCCAACTTGATTAATGATATTTATGAAGCTCAAGTGTGAGGTACATGCCAAATCTTTGTTGAAAATAATCAAGACAATGGTGGTTACCAAGAATGAGGTAGAGGATGTAGATAAGGAGATGGATGGTTTCCACCTAGAACTAGTTACAAATGTGGATCCCCAGACCACTAACAAATGGATTGTTCATAATACCCAATATGTACTTTCTATAAGAAAGATCACCAATTAGAAGAATGTATCAATTTATATGTGGCCATAACCAAATAATGGAATGAAAAAGGTGTTAGTATCATCTAAATTGATAAACCACACTAGTGTGAACACCTAATGATCCCTATATTTCAATAGGTTAACATCACTACTTGTAGTGGAGGATAGACCTAGTTGACAATGAACCCTAATAAAAAAGTCAACATGAAGAACCAAAAAATATAAGGTATCATTATGTTCAAAAACAAAAATATGTCCTCCAAGATATGATGGTGCTAATATGTGAACTTCAAGAAAAGATCCAGTTCTTGAAAGACAAAAATGTAACACAATGTGTTGCTATACAAAGAGAATATAAGCCTCACTATGTGATTTGGGATGATTTCTAAGAATTATGAAAGTGTATGTTAGATGAGGATATTATCCCTCAACTCAATGTTTGGCTTAAGAACCAAGCTCAATTACCAAATGAGCTTCACCCTCAAATCACTAAGTAAATTGAAGATCAACATCATAATCATGCTCACCAACAAGACACTCCTAGTTAATCTACCCCTAAAATATAAAGAAATATTATTTAACATTGTCATTGACGTATGGGTAATCCACAACATACTAGTGGACACTAGTGTAGAATTAAATGTCCTTACTAAAGATGCTTGGTGAAATATGGCAAGTCTAGCACTATAGCCCTCACCGAACATATTATTGATGATAAATAAGACTATTGCATTACTTATTAGGGTTTTTAATAATGCCACAATTGAAATTTTTGGCATCCCATTCAAGGTAGACTTTGAATTTCTAGAACTAGTAGAAGCTGATGATTACCTAGCTCTTTTGGGTAGGCCTTAGTGCTATGAGAAAAATGTAGACTTGAGCTTCAAGAAGTGGTATATTATCTTTGAGAGAATAGACTAACATGTGGTTATACTATTAGATCAAACACAATGGCCTCGTTACATAGAGTTTGTAAATGTTGATGAGGACATCAACTATATATACAATGTCACTACTTACAATGATGAACAATGTGATCTAACCATAGATCGTGTTATAAGTTGGACATATACCCAATCTATTTTTAACACTATAATCAATGCTTGTAATTGTTGGTTTCATGGATATTATGACCTTACTGGTAGAGTGTGTAGTATAATCAATAACCAAGAGAATGTGCCATGCTAGTTCCATAAGTGACATCGGTTATTTTGCCTTATCACTGGTCAGACTATGTAACCTCTCATAGAGATGCCACTTGAAACACTTAATGAGGTTCCAAGGTTCCATAGGAAGATGGAGGTCTAAGAATTCATCAATCACCTTGAATAATTTTACCATACTAATGAAGGTCATCTTTGTCTTTTGTTCATCTCCTTGATGGTATATTGCACATTGGTGGCAAACCCATTGTTAATGAATCTTATAATAAGATGAAGTATGTTCTACTTTACACCACTATTTATATCATGATAATAAAGTTAGATGTATAATCAGTTACATTGGGGTACAAGTGCCTGAACCCCACATAGAAGTATGTGAAACCAACTCGTGGGATGATGAGACCTATTTACCAAAGTATCTATGGGTTCATGAATTTTATGACACTCTATACACTTAGGCATAGGCATGGTATATTCATGAAGAGTGACCAATGGGTAATAGGTTATGGTATTTATTTAAGGAGGGCATGAACTTGACATTCTCTTATTCATCACCAAGGATATACTTACACCTCGCTGTCCAGGCCAAGTATAAAGTGATTTTTAGAAACCCAAGTCCCATGGAGGATCACCTGATGAATATCCATTAGAAACTTGTACATTTATTCATCGATCCTTTAACACACTAATTTCCTATGCCTCCATCATTTCCTAATGAGGAATGATGTGAATAAATTCACTTGGGAAAGCAAAAACTTGTATTCTAAGTAGATGAAGGAGAAGAATTAACTTAACTTGACCCCATCCTAACCATTTAGATATTCCTATGGACATTGGCACATGAACTATATAGGACACAAGTGATGACACAAACAACCCATATCATGGGCCTATACAAACTATTTAGTGTAACATTGACACAAAGCAAGAACCAAAAATGGCTATGGTAGGGAACTATTGGATGGATATAGAGATTTCAAAGGTTTTTTAATTACTAAAAGAGTATAAAGATGTGTTTTCCAAAAAATATAGTGAAATGAAAGGTGTCCACCCATATTGGAAAAGATGCATATCAAGTTGGTTGATGTAACTAAACCAATTCAAAATGCCCATATATAATGAATCCTAATCTATGGGCATGCGTCAAAGAAGAAATTGATAGTATGTTTCACGCTAGGGTAATCACCCCCATTAATGAATCTAAGTGGGTCAGCACCATGGTAATAAACATTAATAAGTATGGATACATATAGATCTATGTGTATTACCAAGTGATTAATACATCTTGCATCACCAATCCCTTTCCAATGCCATTCATAGAGGAGATTCTTGAAGGAGTTATTGGATGTGAAGTGTACACCTTTAATAATGGATTCTTGGGGTACCATTAGGTCCACATCACTGAGGAAGACTAGCCCAAGAAAACATTTACCATTTAATGGGGATCATTTGATTATATTGTCATTCCCTTTAGATTGAAAAATGCTCTAATAGTGTTTTCTCAGATTGTAGTTGAAGCCTCCAAGGATTTTATCCACAAGTTCTTTAAAGTGTATTTGGATGATTGGGTAGTATATGGTCTAGTCAAGGACCATTTTTATAATCTTAGACTCATGCTTGAGTGTTGTCAAGTGTTAAAAATCTCATTAAACTTAAATATGTGTCTTTTTGTAACACCTTTTAGTGTCCTCTTCAGCCATATTATTTGTAAAGGACTTTTGGTGGATCTGAGAAAGATATCAATTATTCTTCACCTCCTAACACCCAAGACTCAATGTGAGGTTTGCACCTTCTTGGGCCATACAAGTTATAATAGGAAGTTCATCCACAGTTATGGAAAGATTACCATGCCATTAGAGGAACATCTCAAACATAATGAGTAATTCATCTGGACTTATGCATGCAAAGAGGCCTTTGAAACACTCCAAGAAAAGTTGGTCATGGATTCTATCTTCCAATTCCCAAATTGGACAAATCCCTTCCATGTCCATGTTGATGCATTGGGCATGGATGTTGGTGTAATCCTTACACAACTAGGGGATGAAATCCTTGATCACCCCATTTACTTTTCTAGTAAGAAGATCACACCAACTAAAAGGAACATTACCAATATAGAGCGATAAGCTTTATTAATGGTCTATGCCCTACTAAAATTTAAATATTACCTTTTAGCCACTCCTTTCATTTTATATATAGATAAGGAGGCTCTAAAATACCTGGTTAACAAAATAGTTCTCCATGGGAATATTTATCAATGGATTGTACTAATCTAGGAATTATAATTTTCTATTATGGTGAAACCTAGAAAGGCTAATTGTGGACTTGACCACCTATCTTAGATAGAGAATGATGAACCACCACGTGCCATGGAGGATGATCTTCCATACTTATATCTCTTTTGAGTTTCATGGGTACCTAAAAAACTTGAAGATATAAAAATATTTTTGAACACTAGTTTCATGCTTGAGTCTCTCACCTCATAGGATAAAAATCAACTCATGGCCCATACCGCACCCTTCTAGCTTATTGGGGGGATTTGTACAAGATTAACTAGGAAAAAGTTTTATGTCATTATGTTATGAAGCACAAACACTCAAAATTACTCCAAGAAGTACATGAAATAACTACAAGAGGACACTATGTTGGAGAGGTTATTGTGCATAAGGTCCTATTAGCTAGGCTTTGGTGGCCAACTCTATTTTAAGATGTTAAGGCATATGTTAAACAATGAGATATCTACCAATATGTAGGTAAACCAAATAGAAGGGATGTTATGTCTTTATGACCCATTCCTTCTTAATAACCCTTTAAAAAGTGGTTTATTGATTTTATGGGGCCCATCAATCCATTAGGATGATGAATAGGGTATTATTACATCATTACAATGAATGACTACATTATGTTTTGGGTTGAAGCAGTGCTAACAAAAGATTATACTATAGCTACTACTATATGGTTCATTTAAGAAAATGTCATAACATGGTTTGGGTGTCCCTTAAGTTTCACTAATGATCAAGGAACCCACTTTTTGAATGAAACCATTTGCATTTTTCTAGCCAATTTTATGATCATGCACCATAAAACCATACCATATCACCTGAAAGCCAATGAAACTATTGAATCTTTCAACAAGATCTTAGGTACCACATTAACAAAGATATACAATGTTGGTAGACTGATTAGGATGATAGGATGTCTATCATACTATGGGATTACCAAACTACCTATAAGAACCTAAACAAAAGTATGCCATTCAACTTGGTGTATGGAAAAGAAGCAGTCATGCAAGTAAAATTCTTGGTGCCATCCCTGTGTATCACATGCATAGCACAACTAGATGATGATGTTTTAAATATTTTCATTGATGTCAAAGGTCTATCATTATTGGTGATAAAGGTCCCATAACATTTAATGGTGTTTTTAATGTTCATATCTTGGCTAATGTGTGTTAATATTTATTTAATATTAACAAATATATTTTTAGTTGCATAAAAGTCAAAAGAGGGCCCATGAATAAGTGAAAGAGTCATGAGGTAAATAAATAAGAGGGATGGGATGTATTTTCTCATGAAGAGTCATTTTGGGGGATTCCAAGAGTCACCAAGTGAAGACAAAAGAGGAAGGTCACAATTTCTCTTGAAGGGATACTTTGAGGAATAGAAAAAGTCACCAAGATAAAGACAAAAGAGGAAAGGATGCATTTTCTCATGAAGGGTAACCATGTGACTTTTCAAATGCAAGGATTCAAAGGGTCATGCAAGTTTAACACCATTTTCCATGAGTAAAGGGTCACAAAGGGTGAATGCCAAAGGTCATTTGGAAATCTATAATTAAAGGCTTGAGAATCCATTTGTAATATATGAAAGAGAGCATGGTTTATAATTATAATATATAGCTTACAAGAGTAAAAGAGAGAAAATAAAGAGATATTGTAATGTGCTGTCAATTGTTGAGAAATCAACATTGAGAGATAGTTGTGTAGTATACATAATAGGGGTTGGTGCTATTTTGGGTTGGTATTCACAAATAATTATTGTGTTGGTGCTCGATAAAGGGGTTAGTGCTCCTAAAATTTGGTTCTTGCAAATTTTGTAATTTTATTTGGTGCTCATTCATATACTTGAGATTGTTCTCTATGGTTTTTCCCACTTTGGGTTTCCATGTTAAAATCTAGTTCTCTCTCTCTCTCTCTCTCTCTCTCTCTCTCTCTCTCTCTCTCTCTCTCTCTCTCTCTCTCTCTCTCTCTCTCTCTCTCTCTCTCTCTCGTGTGGTGTTTATTGTTTCAATTTTATTTCATATCTTGAATGAATGGTTAAGTAGAATTTGATTAGTTAAAATTTTATAAGATATATGATATACTGATTCACCCCCCTTCTCAGTATATCTCATGCTTAAAAATTATTATCAGAGCAGGTTCTTTTAGAAAGAGTTTAACATTTTGAAGGTAGATTAGGGAAAGCACGATGGCTTGATCATATGGAGGTTTTTATACAACTATGGATTGTTTGATGGGAAAAATTATGCCCTTTGGAGCATAAATATGAGGACTTACGTGATGGCCCTTAGATTTGATATTTGGCAAGCAGTGTTGGAGGAATACGAAGAGACACAGACACTTGTAACTACTCTGATGGAAAAGAATTTATGTGGTTTATGTGAATCAAAATTTATTAAAGTTATTCAATGAAAATAATCTCATGAGACTTGGTATAACTTAAAAATATTTACAAAGGTGATGGAAAGGTTCAACAATCTGAACTCTAAACTTTCAGAAGACAATTTGAGAGTTTGAAGATGGAAGAGGAAGAAAATATAGAAAGTTATCTTTTGTGAGTTGATGAAATAGTTAATCAAATTTAAGGCCTTGGAGAAAACTTGGAAGAGTAAACGATGGTACAAAAAGTTTTGAGATCTCTACCAATGAGATATGACGCAAATGTTTTAGCAATCAAAGAGATGAAGGAACTATCTAAGCTAAAATGGATGAACTGCATGGTATTCTTACGACATATGAGATGCGGACTGAACAACAAAAACCCTCAAAGAGGGATGCTACTTTCAAGACATCAAAGAAAGAGAAATTCAAGATTAAAGAATCAAGTGACAACTTTAATGATGAGGAAGATGATAATAGATCTCTATTCATCCATAAGCCAAAAAAGGGAAAAGGTAAATATCAAGGAAAACTACCATTTAAATGTTTTAAAAGTGGTAAGATTGGACAATTTATAGATAGATTCCCAAATAATAATAATGGTGACAATAAATAAGGAAAGTATATATATAAGAAAAACTTCAAAGGAAAATACAAGAAGAGATTCAAGAAAAAAAGTTTATAATCTAAAGATATTAACTCAGTTGAAGATAGTGGAGTCAGTGACTTAGATGAATAAGAGAATCTATTCATGACCACACATGAAGATGCCTCTATAAGCAAAATTATAGATGATAAAAAATAATAACATGATGAAAGTGAGGATAAATCCAAGGTGAATATGGAAGGAAAACTCATTTGTGCCTTAGAAGAATTAGAAGATGTTGAGAAGAAGAATCAAATATTGAAGCCCCAGATCGAGAAAAATGAAAAGGAGTCAAAATAAATAATTTAAGATCTACAAGCACACTTTGAAGAAGCCAAAAAGAATGAAAAAGATCTAACAGTTTAGTTTCAAAAAGTAAGTGAAGAATGTGAAAGGTATGTTATTGAAATTGCTTCTTTAAAATCAAATCTTAAGAAAAAAAATAAAGCAGCCAATGATAAAGCAGTCAAAGATTCAAAATTTGAAGATAAAACTAACATGTTAAATAATATATTGGAAAGTCAAAATTCAATATCAAATAAGACAGGTATCAGATTTGAAAAGAAAAATAGCTATGTTGAAGCCCTCAGAAAAGGGGAAAAAAATGGAATAAGTTAAGAATATAGAGGACATCTCATGCAAAGAAGGCTATAAGGAATAGAGCTACAAAAGGCAATTAGGTTAGAGGTACACAAATAGGTTATATTTTTATTATAATGGATATGGTCATAAGAAAATAAAAGGTCAAAAAAGGGCTAACAATCTTAGAAACAAGGAAAAGGAAACTCATGCATAGTCTAGCAAAAGCCATAATTCTTTTGCTCATCTATCAGGCTTTGATGAAGAGGCCATAGTATGTTACAAGTGTAATAATTTTGGACACATAGCCCAAAATTATAGAAGCATGTTCGAGTTAGTTATCAAGGACCAAAGATTCAAGGTTCCATTCATCAAGAAGAAAGGTTAGATAAGTTCACGGTAGAAGAAATAACATAAAGATTCTAAGTTAGTCCAGATCGCTTTGCATGAAAGAAATGAAGAACAACCATGGTTCATTAATAGTGGATGTTTGATGCACATGACAGGAGACAAGAGCAAGTTCATAACCCTAAAGAAGATCAATGGGGGCATAGTGAAATTCAGATATAAAACCACTACTAGGATAGTGAGAAAAGGTACATTAAGTTTGGATAATGGTAGAACCAAGACTAAAAATGTTATGTATGTAAAATGTCTTAAGCATAATCAATTGAGTGTAAGTCAAATATGTGATTAGGGATACACATTAAATTTTTATGCAGAAGCCTATGAGATTAGAAGAAAAGATTCAAATGACTTGATTGCAGATGCTCAGAGGATAGGCAACAATTTATATGTGTTATCAAATATATTCACAATGGCATGACCAATAGACACATTCAAGGATCTATAAGAGGAGTTATGAGTAATTTATTTTACTTCCTACCATTGAGGGTCATTGTCAGTTGAGGTAGAGATAAGTGTTAGCTTCAGGATAGGCCCTTTACCATTGATGTCAAAGGGGGAAAAGTGTAGAAATAGATGTAGAAATAGGTATAGGAATAGGTACAATTAATAGGTATAGGATGATAGAGTAAGGGGGAGTTAATGTATGTTTTCTAGTTTGGAAGTATGTGTAGGTTGACATGTACAGTATAGGTTTCAGGATGTGGGATTTTTAGTTTGAGGTTGCCATCAATGATAAAGGGGGAAATTGTTGGAAATATTGGCATTGATGTCAAAGGTATATAATAATTGGTGATAAAGGTCCCATAGCATTTAATGGTGTTTTTAATGTTCATAACTTGGCTAATGTGTGTTAATCTTTATTTAATATTAATGAATATATTTTTGGCTGCATAAAAGTCAAAAGAGGGCCCATGGAGAAGTCAAGGAGTCACAAGGTAAAGACAAAAGAGGGATGGGATGCATTTTCCCATGAAGAGTCATTTTGGGGGATTCCAAGATTTACCAAGTGAAGACAATAGAGGAAGGGTGTAATTTATCATGAAGGGACACTTTGAAGAATACTAAAAAGTCACCAAGATAAAGACAAAAGGGGAAAAGATGAATTTGCTCATGAAGGGTCACCATTGCAATTTTTAAAAGCAAGGATTTGAAGGGTCATGCAAGTTTGAAACAATTTTCCATGAGTGAAGGGTCACAAAGGGTGAATGCCAAAGGTCATTTGGAAAGCTATAAATAAAGGATTGAGAAGCCATTTGTAATATGTGAAAGAAAGCATGCTTTATAATTGTAATATCTAGCTTAGAAGAGGAAAGGAGAGAAAAGAAATATATATTGTAATGTGCTATCATTTATTGAGAAAGTAACATTGAGATATAGTTGTGTAGTCTACACAATAGGGGTTGGTGCTCCTATGGGTTAGTGCTCACAAATAGTTATTGTGTTGGTGCACAATAAAGGGGTTGGTGCTCTTGCAAGTTCGTGCTTGAAAATTTTATAGTTTGAGTTGGTGCTCATTCATATACTTGATATTGTTCTCTATGGTTTTTTTCCTCATTGGGTTTCCACATTAAAATATGGTTTCTCTCTCTCTTATGTGGTGTTTATTGTTTCAGTTTTATTACATATCTTAAATGAATGGTTAAGTATAATTTGATTAAGTAAAAGTTTATAAGATATATGATATATTGATTCACACCCCCCTCTTAGTATATCCTATGCTTAACAAAAAATTCATCCTTGAAAGCATGGTTAGACACATTAATGAAGCTAGATGAGACAAGGTTCCTCTCTCATTAGATCTAGGATGTAGAGAAACTCAAACAAAAGGCATGGCATGATTTCCATATCAATAACAAGACATTTTATTTAGGAATGAAGGTTTTTTTGTATGAATATAAGTTCACATGCCACCTTAGAAAACTATGCATACACTGGGATGGCTCGTTTATAATACCTAGAATTCAATCTACCAGAGCATGTTAGTTACAAAGAATAGATGGTGAGTTCTTCTTGCGGCACTATAATGGAGGTTGGATTTGGCCATATTTCAATTTATATTAGATGAAGTTATGTAATCAATAAGTCTTTGCCACTAGATTAGGATTTACTATTTTCAATAAAAGTGTTGCTTTCATTACAGGCAACTCTTCTTTATTGTAGTTTTATTTTTCTAAAGTTCTTGTTGTTTTTGTAGAAGACTGCAAAATATTTTAGTGTGGGGTAAGAAGTCTTACATAAGGTAAAAATTCAAAGCACACAAGTTATTTCAGTGCATGAGATATAGAGACACGTAAATCATTAAGGGCACATAACTATGAAGGGCATGCATGTCATTAAAGGCACTAAGATGAAAGGTTCCCATCATAAGAAATTTAAAATGCAACAACTATCTTCCACCACTCAAAAAGGGAAGGATACAACTATCACCCACTTCTAAGAAAGGCACAAGAAGGGATTTTTCATAAATGTGATGAGGTTGGTTATGGTAAAAAGCATGCCAAGTGCTTGATTAGACAAAACTGTTAAGTAATTTATTGCATAATGCAAGAATATAAGCACAACTACTATTAAAAGATCTACATTAATTGATATGAAGTTATTGGTGATGGAAGGACATTTATTAAGGAGACCCCCTCTTAAATCCTCTAAAAAGGTAGGTTAAAACCATTTTATTCTTTACATTGTGCTAAGTTTAAAATTACCAAATGATGAACCAAAAATAAAGATCAAGCAACCAAACCAGAGCTAAGAAAATTAGATCCTAAGTAGAACAAATCTTTTATACCCCTAGTAAAACACTAAGGTTGTTACCCAATTGAGGAGAGAGTTTTTATGTCCAGGTTGGTGAGAAAAGTGGGGATTTTGGAAGTTATAGGTTGAAGGTCTACTATTGATGAGGTGTTTAAGCTCAAGAGCTAAAGCAACTATCTACAACCACATATTCATTTAGGAATGTAGGATGTCCATGTATTCAACTTTGGGTGATTTGAAGGTTAATGTGGCCCAATAAAAAATCCAAATGACTGGATAAATCGACAACTATTCTAGAAGAAGAATAGGTGAATGAAAGAGATTGGGTTCCCATTAGGGAAGAGACTCCAGAAAAATAAGAGTATCACCTAAGAAAATAAGCGTATAATGTAGAAAGAGAAGTAGAATAACATGTGGAAGTAGAGACCAAAAGAATGGTGAGGAAAGGCAAGCATGTGCAAACATCAGTGGCATGGAAGGCCTAAGTATTCACACCCTAACTCTACTAATAGAAGAAATACAATACCCAAATTCAGTCTTGCACATGGAGAACTGGGTCTCTAAGGTCTCAATGACAATTGTCTTTGATTAAAATCACTACCAACTGGGAAATTAAGTCAAACTTCAAAATGACTACTAGTTCAAGACCACCAACACTAGAAACTACGTGGTCTATGACCTATCAATCAAGAACTAAATGGAAAACATAGGACTCTTTCAACTCTTTGACTTACCTTATTTTGGTAAACCTATTGAGGCAATTCAATTCTTCCTCTCATGCATCCTTGAGTAATGCACTTACTTTATGGGGTGCAGCATTAAAATCACCCTCAGAAGAGTTAGCAAAGTCATTTTACTATAGTATACAAGGTTAAGTGTGATCAATGAATTGGCTGATACATAGGAGATATAGAAGACCACCTGGTGTTGATGTATTAAAATTAGGGGTATGTGATGCACATTAAGAACCTATAAGATCCTACCCTTCAAGTCACAATGTGTATTATTTCAACCAAGATTAGAGGGATCGATCACTAGAAAGAGGTGGACATGGCACACCTTTATATTGCAGACCAAGTCTCTCAAGGACTAAAGAACAATTGGGCCATGTATTTTATCCAAAAAATTATTGAAGATGTAGAGAGGGTCCATCAAACACCCAAGTACTAGCTCCCCTAGGGAGTAATCCTCCTACTAATGGTATTAAATAAGATTAGAGTACTAGACTATAGTTCATGTGCATTAAATTAGGTCTACCCTCCCACCCATAGGTCGCCCATCGAGTACTTTAAAGCATTAATTTTCCCCCAATAGATCACTCAAAAAAGAGTGATGCATTATGGACTTGCCCCCTTGGTTATAGAACAAGCACATTTCACTTTAAAGCAACACTTCTCACTTATGTAGATCTAGATGAATCTTTTGGGATAAATTTCAACATGACTCAAGCTACCATATACCTTATTTACATGGTACTTCATATACTCCATTAATCAGATACATGATGTGTAACCCATCATTCTACAAGAAGAGAGGATAGATGTAGAGATCTACACACTCCAAATATTTTACATAAATCCAAGAAAGAAGGCCTATATGGAGAGGTTGGAGATAGACTTGATCGACATACAGGTCAAGCAAACCTTGATTAGGGAGCAAACCTATTGATTGTTCTACATGTTTCACCCCCATAAGAACCCACAAGGTGAAGACCTTAAGTAAAAACTCCCTATAACATCATAATTGAAGAAGAAGTAACTAGATATGGGCACAATTTTGAGTGGGCATCAGTCTCCCCAAAAGGAATAAAATATGGTAAAGGAATGACCCTCTAAAATTACACCTTCCTATTACTCGGAACCACCTCCACCTCAATCACCACCTCATCCTTCCCCTTTAACTCCAAGTTTTTCTCCTTATTCAAGTCCATCATCATCCCTGAGTTTATCTTTGACTCCTTCACCCACTTCTCATTATCTTCCCCATGCTTCTCCATCCCTTCTGTGCTCTACACCTCCACACTCATCCTTTTCGTACCCTTCATCTCCTCAACCTACTCCTCCCACTTTTCCTCCACCTTATCCTCCTCCACCTACTCCACCTCCAACACCATCTCCCCCAAGTACCACCACCACAAAATCTGCCCCATAACCACCTCTAAGGTAAGCACCCTGGTAAGAGTCCCACTAAGTATATATCAATAGCTTAGGATCAAATATTGAGAGAATTCCCTCCCTAGTGCATGATATGGCCACATCTGATGACTCCCTTTTTGATTTTGAAACAAGATATAATAAGGAGGAGGATGGTGAGGGAAAAAGTGAGATATTGATTGGTGATCATTATGAGGTCACACTTGAATTTGATCTAAATAAGGGAAAGGAATAGACCATATCAAAAGGGTAAGGAGATGAAAGAATGATTGACACTATGCATGAACATTATCAACTTAGTGTAGAGGACAAAAGGCTCTATCTTTATCTATACTTCCATCCTAAGGAGGCAACTCTTAAAAACATGAAACAAGTCTCCTTACTAAAGATGTACAATGAGGAGCATGAGTTTGATCTCCTACTAGACATCTCTTTAGACCTAGATACTCTAGTGCTACTGGAATCGATGAGGGTGGATCCCTAGAAGATCACTCCACTCATAACAAGCATGGAATTTTTAAAACTTAGCATGAAAATAATACACTAGAACATTTTGTTAGATTATGATACATACATAACATAAATAAAATATGCCAAAGTTGTTGACATGTATAATAAAGTGTTTACTCAGAAGCAAGCACTCACCAATGAAGTGACCTCAATGAAATAGAAGCCCCAAGAGGCCAATGAGGCTAAATTAAGGATTTTAAACCTTTATAATAAAATTTTTAAGGAAGATGCAGCACTTACAGATGATGTACCTCTTGATGGGGATGTTATTGGAAAGTTAGAGACCTTGGTGGAACTGCTACTCAAGAAATACAAGGAATGACCCATGCTAAGAGATGATGGAAGAGAGATAACTGTAGAGTTCACCATGGCTATTTATGTCTACAAGTGTACCTTAAGAAGATTTATGGAATTTATCCCCATTTTAGACACCATTTTTCCATGGTTTTCATGCCCTAATAAAATCTTAGAGGCTCGGCTCTAAGCAAAAGAGGTACTAAAGTAACAGTTGGTAGATGCTTCTCTTCTAATAAAAGATTACATTAAGTGCATGAAAGTATTTAGGGATGTAGAGATAATGGAGGATGCCATGAATATCCATCATCAACAACTAAATTCAAATTTTACAACCCTTTGAGGATAGGTTGATAAGGTGGTATCTATACTAGAGGACATCTAGAAAGATGATAGCACAACCCTAGGTGAATAGGTGAAGAAAGCTAGTGAAAATCTAGCCTAACTTGAAGATTTGAAAGAATTGACATAGGCCATTGAAGGAATAGCTATAAATGTTCTTGAGGCATTATCTCATTGGGATAATATGAAGAGGTAACTCAAGTAGAAGGGGCTCAAATTTTTGGAAAATGCTAGCATGGCTTAGTTTGGGATGGACTAAGATCTTAGTGTGGGGTGATGTTGGCCTTAAAATTTTGTCTAAGTATTGTCTCATTTTGGCACGAGATTGACATGGTATGAAAGGATCATGGCATAGGAAGACCATGGTGCATACCTATAGGCATAGAAGAACCATGGCATGGAACCTTTTTGGGCCTAAAAATATAATGGCATAGAGATAATAGCACATAAGACAACAGTGTGAAAGGGATCAGCATGAGAGAACCCAGTCAAGGGAGAATAAGTCACAAAGAACCTGAGAATGTTGGACTCAAAATGTAAGAAAAATACTAGGGGAGTATATAAGAAGTGGGAGAAGTTAGGAGAGCAATTCATATGGGATACTCTAACTTTATTGATCAGAGGTTTTACATTATCCCACCAAGAATGGAACACTTGGCCAATACGATATAGCATAGAGAAAGGATCTAGGGTGTGCAAGGACCTAGGTCTTTAGGAGGAACTTATTGTAAGTGCCATGACTCTCAATTTATTGAGATTTCATGCACCATTCACTCATGACATTAATGTTTTTAATACTTGGTTAGGGAAAAATAAGTATAAATACCCCTATTTTAATCATTTACAATGGTAGATGATCTTTTGGAGAATAGATAATGAAGCATTACCTTTCAGTTATTAAGTATAATAAATGAGATATAATATTTTACCAATTGTGCCATGAGAAATGATGGAATAAATAAGTGTTAGATTTGGATATGCTTTATTTCTCAATCTCTTTTTCTTTTCTAAGTAACTAAAGCTAGGAGAATATGGTAATAGTATGTGTATTAGTAGTAATCAAACCTAGAACCTAAGTAATTAAGTTAGTATGCTTTTATTTAACCTCTATTTGAACTTGAATTAAAAGTAAGATATGAATAAGCTATACCAACTATGTATCAAAACCTTCTATAACTGGTCTTTTGCTATGTACTTTGGGTGAATGTGCAAGACCTAAATCTCAAGTGATAAGGCTAGCACGCTAGCTTGTTTGGGATAGACTTCAGTGCCAGTGCTAGAATCAATTGAAATAACCCAACAAGTTAACACATTGAATACCTAGTTTTCAACATGAATTACCATTTTAGGGTATTGCATTTCCTCAATCATTAAAGGAGGTGTTTGAAGCACAACAACTTTCTTATTTTCTTGGTGTGTCATCTTTATTCCTTTATCTCCCACACATATGCCTTATTCTTCAGGTGTTTCCTCTCTAATTAACATCATGTATTCCCCAATACTTAACTCTTCTTCCTTTGGAATTATAGGTAATGGTTCACTTCTTTCAATCTTTTTAAATATGCATCACCCTTTATGGAGCTTGAAGTTTGAGTCATGGCTATCAATTATTCTCAAAAGAATACATTTTTATTGTTTGTAAGTACCTCAGCTCTCCTAATTTGATGCTCTTTAATGTAAAACATCAACCTATGCAACTTTAAACTCAAGAAATATTATTCATCTTTGAAATTCACCTGGCTCTAGTTATTTGTCTCAACTAAAGCACACTTCAAGATAAAAAATTAACTAGAATTTGTCACTCTGAACTTGGCTGGATGCATTGAAATTCATTTTCCAAAACTTCAAGTTCAAATTTTCAGCTCTATAAATTATCAATCATAAAAATAATAAAAGGTGAAATGAACCATTTAGTTTTTTATAGGTTTGAGGGGGCACCTTACATTTACTATCCCTCCTCTTTAACCATTACTTCATATAATAAATGTGACCAATGGTATTGCCATGATGTGATGTTGGCACCCTTGCCAATATGACTAACTCCTTATATTAATGACATGACCTTTCTAATGATTTTTTTTAAGTACATGACATCTATAAACAAATTTGAATATGCATACCAATGACAAGAATTATTATTTACCTTAGCTAGCTTATAGTTACATGCCATGTCTTTAGTATTGTTTATGCACCACATCCTATGTAAATTTTTGTCCTTATATAATTTTACTTATGTTCCTTTACCTTTGTGCCTATCCCTATAGACCATATCCTAGCACTTCATACATATAACATGCCTACCCCACATTAAGTAATTCATGGTCCTCCACAAGAACATAAGTATAAAATTTTAAATGATCACTATAAGACCATTAAAATGGTATGTAACTAGTGTAATGCTTTATTAAAAATAAATAAATCCTACACGAAAGAAATGGCATATTGCTTATTGGTGCAAATAAATAAAAATTATTCAGAGAAATACAATCACAATGAACTTTCATTGTAATGACCAAGAAGAAATTGGCCATCTAAGTGATTAAATTGATAAGCATCAATGGGATGGGTGCTATGAATAGTGAAAGGACCATCTTAGTGTACATGAAGCTTCTCGAAGTGGCATATAAACTTGGAGTCATGCCATGCCTTTTATTTTCATTTTTCCATGACCTAACACCAATGTACAAGAAAAAAAGCTTCATCCAATTTCAATAAAGCATCAAAGTGTACATTTAATGATGCCTCATCATCTAGTCACCCAACATGTACAATGCAAAGGAAGGGAACAAGGAATTCTACTAGAAGAATTGCTTTGATACAAAAGATAAGGTTAAATGGTGTGTTCTTATTTATATACTTGTACATGGTCTGATAAACCCAAATAATTGTAAACACTAGATCATCTTAGTTAGTGCATCCAATATTACATATATCAGTTAAGGTCATGCCTAAGATCTTGTTAAATTCTTCAATAATACCATTATCTTGGGGATGATATAGTGTACTCTTATGGTGGGTAATCATAAATTTGGCCAATAGGACACAAATTGTCTTGTTAAGGAAGTGAGTACCATGTTCACTATTGAAAATCAATGGACAACTAAAATTTGTAATAATATTCTCATAAATGAATCACATTATAGTAGAAATTATACAGTCTCTTGTCAATGCAACTTTAACTTAGATAGTGAAGTAGTCTGTAGCGGTGATAACATAATGTGAACCAATACAACATCCTGATAGGTTAATAGGGCCAATAAAATTAATGGCCCACTTTTCAAAAGGTTCCTAAGAGAGAATATGATGAAGAGGCATTGCATCCCACATATTTGGCTTTCCTACATATTGGCAAATGTCATAGTGTCATGCATAAAGCTTAGCATCCTTAAATAGGGTAGACCACCATAAACCATCTAACAAATTTTTTCACATGGTAGCTTTGTTGGCATAATGTCCTCCAGTAATACCTTCATGAACCTCATAGAGTACCTCATCATTTTGTGTTTCATGACACAACATTGAAGGATCTCATCCTGACCAAGCTTATAAAGGTCTCTCTTGATAAGCTAGAATGGTGTGGTGTAAAAAACAAGGTGATTCTTAGCTAGAGTGTTTAAATGAGATGTGGCTGACTTAGTTGTCAAAATGGCTATTATTTCCTTTAATTACTTAAGAACATGTGAGACATGAAATAATTGCATGTCAAGTAGGTAATCTTTTATAGTGCATTCTAGTTTTTTAGATTCAATTCATAATAGATGATCTGGATTACAATTGGCCTTACTAGGATTGATCATGATTGAGAACCAAAATTCTTGAAATAACACTATCCATCGACAAATATGACCATGCAAAACTATCTTGTTGACCAAATACTTCAATTCCTCATGTTATAAGAAGAAAATAAATGGGGTTACCAATAGATACTATCAAAACTTATGAGTATTATATACCATAGATAGTGCTTCATGCTTTGTAGTGGTATATTTTTACTTGGTCGGAGTAAGCTTTCTACTTACAAAGTATATAGGCTGATCCAAATTACCCTCTCTAGGATGAACAAGTATCGCACCAACTACCATGCCAAAATCATTAACATAGACATATAATGGTTTATTCCAATCTGAGAACTAGAGAATTAGTGTGTTGATAGGCTTATCCTTTAAGGAAGTAAAATATTATTTGCATGTAATAGTCTAAATAAAGTGTTCATTATGTCTCAATAACTCTTATATAGGCATTGAAATCCTAACATTTCCATGGATGAATTTTTTATAGTATATAGTGTGGCCTAGGAAGGCACAAGCCTCTTTATTAGGTAGTCAGCTCTGGGATATAAAGGATAATGATAGTCTTGGTGGGGTCCACTAGAAGTCCACTGTAACAAATAATAACCAAGGAGAATGCCAACTAGAGTAGCAAAGAGACACTTCTTCAAGTTGAGAGAAATTTAAAGTGTCCTGTAGCACTCAATCATGAGCTAGAGATTGAAATAATGGTTTTTTACTAAGACATATACTATCTAATCATCTAGATAAACCTAAAGGAACTTATGGATAATGTCCTTGAAGGCTTCAACAATGATCTTGGAGAACACAGTAGGGGCATTCTTCAATTTTAAGGATATGACATTATAGGCAAAAGACCCCCACTTGGTGGAAAATGCAATCTTAGGATTATCTTTATCTATAATATAGAGTTAATGGTACCCATAAAAACCATCTATAAAGGTATAACATTTCCATCCAATGATTCCTTTGAGGATCTCTATGGTGAATGGTATTAAGAAAAGATCGGTAACACAAGCAGGGTTTAGTAACCTATAATCCACATAAATTCTTATGTGCCCATCCTTTTTAATGCTTATCACCATTGGAATTACCCACTCAAATTCATCAATAGGAGTAATTATTCCCACATGTAACATACTATCAATCTCTTCTTTCACATGTGCACACAAATTAGGATTCATTCAATAAGGTCATTTATTAATTAGGTGAGCACCTTTAACTAGTTTGGTGTGCATTTTACCCAAATAAGAGTGAAAAAAATTCATCTCATTATAGTTTTTTGGTAAAACATCATGATATTCTTTAATCAATTCAAATACTTTTGTGATTTCTGTATCAGACTAGTAATTTCCCATGATAACCATATTTGGTGCATCCTCCATGCCAATATTGTGTTGTATGGTCTGAAGTGACTCCAAGTATCGGTGTTGTGTATCCAAAATGGTGTCATAAAAATTTATTGTACCATACTCTATGTGGATATCTAAATGATCAGTCAACAGGTTAGGTGGAACAAACCCTTCACTTTCTTTAACCTGAAACACAACTTTTTGCTTACCCTTTTGAATGTCCTCTAAAAGTGCATCATTTAGTACTAGTTTAGGCTCAAAATAAGATGTTCACTCAACCAAATCATTAAAAATAGTCAATCCTTCCTTTAACACACCATATATGCTTTGAATCTAGTTCTCAATTGGGCTTGGGTCATCGATGACTACTTGACACATTATTTATAGTGTAAGGCACAAATCCATCCATGAGGATGAATAAGATAATGTCATAATAATATTATCCTTAAGCAGGCACCAAGAATGTGTAGGTATATGGGACTCCTTGTGGACATACCATTCTCAAGTGCAAATGAGAAGAGTGCCATAAAATGAATGAACCCAAAGATATTTTGGTAGAAAAGTCTCATCAGCCATTCACATTGCCTCACAATCCTTAAGGTGAGGTTTTGGTGCTTAAATACCACTATAGTTGATAGCGCCGTGGATATTATTATCATGAAGAAACATATGATGTAAATTATAATGTACATGATCCCAAATAAGTAGATGCTCATGATGAGTTTGCCACCACCTTGTAGTTGTGTCATTAAAAATGTGAACAAGTGATCACACGTGATGAATGTTAGAATCATACAAGGCTTCTAACTACTAGATGAATCCATGGAGTTCTAATTTTTTGTGGAATGGTAGAGCTTAATCTATTCTATCAGGTGGTATAACCATGATTGGTCTATGTGTGACTTTCTCAGTCACAAGAGGAATAAATCTATGGTGTTTTTGATACTTACACCGAGTATCTTCTTGACTGCCAATAACACCATGTACTCTCCTAGTAAGGTAGTAGTAACCATATGCCCAATAGTTATAGGCATTACTCATGGTTTTAGAAAGGGATTGTGCATCTGTCCATCATAAGATACCTTCAAAAGTGGGATATTGGCATTCACTACCTCAACCTGTGACATTATATATATGATTAATATCCTCATCAACATTAACATGTTTAACATATAGGGGCCCATGAACATGGTCCAATGGAATGATGATGTGTTGGTCATCAATTTCAAAGCTGATGTATTATTTATTAAATCTTAAATCAATGTTGTTTACATAACACCATAGACAACCCAACAATGTTGGGAAGTCATTAGCCTCAACTAACTCTAAGACTTCAAGGCCTACTTTAAATGTAACACCAAGGATATCCATAGTGGAAACTTTAAGGACACCAATTGGAAAAGTGTGGGTCTTATTTTCCATGAACAATACATGAGGTGAAGGTTGAAAAGATGAGCTATCTATCTTTCACCAAAAATCCTTTGTGAGGACATTGAATTCACAGCTAGTATTGACTTAGATGTCTTGGATTACCCATCCATCGATGGTGGTGTTTACCAATATTATTTATCTACTTGTGGGATAGAAGGGATGGTATTATCTTGTCATTAAACATGGATTAATTGATAATATTTATTAGGCCTTGACATGTGATACATTATCCAATTACATACCAATGGTATAATAGAGTCTTCCAATAGGCACTTGTAGATCTCTTAGAATTTATCCCTTACTGTGTCATGATGGTTTGAGGTTTTTTCCATATCAACATGTTGATCAAAATTATAGTATTTAATAGATTATATTTCACCTTGTAATTCCCTTGCCAAGATCATTGTATCCTGGAGCACCTCCTTTGTTAGAACCGCGTATGTAACAATATGGAAAATACTAATTATATTAATCTAAATCATGGACCACTTCAATGGAATTACCTCCTTAGAGCAAAGCTCTATTAAAAAAAAACTTCTTAGATGATTAATAAACTCACCTACCCCTTTATTTATACTATTTCCTACCTATCTCTCTTTATATGTTAATACATGTGGGATTATTCATTATCATATTATACCCCTCTAGGTACATTACATTTTATCCCCCTTAAATATGTTTCACCCTCAAAACATGATAAGAATTAGGAAGAGGACTAAATGAAAGATATAACAAAAATAATTTGAAGACCAGATGGAAGCTCTGCCATGAATTCATTTCTGCTTCCACTTCTTATGTCTATGTTATGATAGGAGCATGTACAATAATAAGGTGAACATAAACACTAAAATAAGAGGTGCATGTGCATAAATATGGATGAGTGGAATAACCACAGCTAGAATCTAGCAGTGAGATTTGAGAATTGAAAGTTAAATCTTGACAATGATCACCTCAAATCCAAAACAACGGTGCATAAAATAGTTGTCCTTATGAACCAACTAAGGGTATATGCCATCCCCTTTAGCATTATTTTTTGAGGGAGGTAGAGCCTTGATTCCCTACTTGGGATCATCTGGGGTCTGCTTGAGCATGGAATTTGCCTAAATAGATTCATTGGAAGAGTTCTTAAACACTTCTAGTGCTTGCTCTAGTGATTTTATTGTCTAAGGGAATGTTGTTTGGAGACGTTGCTATTTGATGCGGTCTTTCATGAACTTGGCTAATCCTGTCACTTCCATCATTTTTTGAGGGTGACATATGTGAACCTCTTCTCAAATTATATCTTGAACTCTATTGATGAAGCAATGAAAGAAGAGTTTAGTAGAGGTACCATTGGTTAATGTCTCTAACTTAGTTTGATATCCTTGTACTATGTCAATTTATCAAAGTTGAGTTAATGTAATGGTGGGATGATTTCCCAAAAAATGGGAAACCCCATGAAAACTAGAAGATTATACATTAGTTTCAACTGATAATGCATCTATTACAATATGAACATTTTAAAAAAAAAAGAGAAAAAAATTTAAAAAAAAGACAAAAGAAATAGGCATATGCTAGGACTTTTGGAAAATGACGTCAAAAGCTAGACTTAAACAAAGGTATGATGTGATTTGATTTAATCCAACAAGTCTGGAAACAACTTTGACATAAAATTGATACATGAAATCAAACATAAACATGATCATTTGTCATAAGGCATAAGATAAAAGGATCTTTGAAGAAAGACTGTGATTTTCCAAATAAAGGCACAAACAATGATGAGGATAGGCTTTAAACAAACAAACCATCAATAGTTTTCAAATTTGGGTAATCAATTAACTGAAGTTATGTAACCCAAAAGAGAATATCTATGTATTAGCCCCATAAATTGAGGCTTAAATAAAAATCAATCAATGTTTGGATCCAAACATAACAAGGTTAATGGAAAACTCAACTTTGAAAACTATGATTTGACCAAACAATCTAGATAAGATTGGACAACATGATGGCATAAGACAAATGTCCAAATGGTAAACATGACATGGTTTAAAACAAATGGATTTTGGCACAAGGTGAAACAAGTCTTGAAATAAATTGAGTAGCCTAATGGTGTAAGCATGCTCGAATGATGTGATCTATGTTATGTTTTAAAGACTCAAAAGGCAAAATGGTTTTAACATGTTTTAGGTAGCATAACACTACCCTCCTCAACTCAAATGACACACACACAATCAAGTTTAGAAAAATAAATTCAAGGCACAAGTGTGGTGTAAAATTGCCAGCATAATGCCTCTTTAGACAAAAGAGAAATGTATAGACAAAATGATTTTAACATGGCTTATGAACAAACAGATAAGTTTTAGTCTCAAAACATACTAAGAAAAAATGACCAAAATACTCTAAGTATAATCATCCAAATCCTATTAAGGGTATGGAAATATGGGGTTAACTAAACTATCAAGTTTTGAACATCTTTAGGGGAATCAATTGCACAATGACTTTCATGTCAAACAATGTAAAAGAAAATCACAAAAATTGGGTGATTGTGGCATTGTCTAGTTGTAACAAGGTCTAGTCCTTTTTTTAACCACTACATCATATTGTTCACTCAGTGTAGTGTGATGTCCAAATATAGATACATCCCACGTGTAACTTAGAAGAAGTAAATGAAGTAAATGCTGGGAGATGAAACCTGAGTCAAAGCTTCCGTAAAGAAATCATGGGATGTAATGACATCCCCCTTGTAAGCCAAGTTTGCATAAAATAAAGAAAGCATAAAATAGAAAGACTTTAGGTTCATGTCAAGGTCACCCAAAATTTGATGACTTTTTTGGGAGTGCTTTAGATGACTTTCTTTCTGAGCCTTGGACTAGGCTATTTTCAATAGGAATGGTGCTTTTGATTCCAAGGGTTCCATAAAGGGGACAAATGGAAGAGCATAAATGTAACATCCCTCTTCTTTCCAAACAAAAATTAGATCAAGCAACTATAGAAGACAAAAATCCAAGAAAGATGAGTTCATTTTTAAGCCCAAATGAATATGAGTTGGTGTTCATTTGACCCCTTGGTCTTACTATTGTGAACTTTGAAAGCCTAACTTATGAAAACATTCACTTAAGCACCTAAATGTTTCATTAAGCACCAAAAACAATATTCTTAATTCATTTTAAAATTATGCCAAAGATGTCTTAATAGCATGTTTTAAAATTTTCCAAGTCCGCTGGTTACCTATCTACCCTTAAGGCATCACCCCAAAAGCAAATATGTTAGATTAGAAACCTTTTAAATAGATTTCCAAAATTTTGTGAAAAATATATGAAAATTGAAGCTAAAGTAATGTCAAATTTTAAAATTTAGGAGAAAACATGTGGTTTTAAAAAAACCCATCTAAAATGGAGTCTGTATGACCCCAAACCAAGCATTTTAAAATGGCCTATTAGCTCTCGGGTTTTGTGTTTTTAAGGAAAAACACAGTGATCGATGTCAGTTCTATAATCGACAATGGTTAAACTTGCTAATTGATGATATTTATCTAACTAACAATATTTATACCAACAGTGACCAATGATGGCTATGCCAACCAATGATAGTTTTACTAACTGATGGTGGTTACTATGTAAACCCATGACAAAGAAAAATGGCAAAACAAAGTTAAAAATTAAATTAAAATAGTTTTAATGATCCAAATTAAAATTTTAAAATTTTAGAATGATCTTATTCATGTGTGGGATGCGTCTAGTCCTACCTGGTGTGCCAACACCAAATAACAAAGGCACGTGTCTCATATAAGAGATTTAATAAAAAAGAACAATCCAGAGCACCCAAGTGAAAAATTAGAATTTTGACTTGAAATGAACTGATCAAAGTTAGCTAGCTCATACATTGTACTACCCCATTTAATTATACTCTAGCCAAAATTGGTACTTGAATATGTTAGTTTCACATCTTTTAGCATGTTTTAGTGTTTTTAGGCTAAATTGTGTGCTTTAGGTGGAAATTGGTCAAAAGCTTGATTGGAGGTTATCGGTGGCCAATTTTAGGTGTCTACATTATGTAATTTTTATGTTATAGTCAATTTATGAGTCATTTAGTATTATTAATCGTCTATTATGAGAGTGAGGTTCTTAACATCTTTCTATTTCTGATCATCAAAATACCTATTGACATGAGTCTTTTTATGCTATACCTTCTCAATAGGTGGAGTTGTAGAGTAGAACTATCCACCACTGTGCATTGTAATATTAACTTTTTAGGCTATTATAGTGATAGGGTGTTGTCTCCAGTGTGGTTTCTCAATGTGTATCATACTAGCATATTTATTATTTCTTTTTTTTGTAATGTCCATATACAAATCAAGGCATTCATATAGATGGTGTTCATTCTTACAGAAGGAACATATAGGATATACCAAACAATCACATTGGTAGTTATCAAGGGAAACACACTTATAAAAAGTCTATGGTGGAAAGCATCCACCTCTACATCCTTGACCTTGACCTCACCCATGACAACCATTTCACTATTTTTCATTTATTTTATTTTTTAGAAACCAAGAAGAAAATTAAAGAAGGGTGTGGTACAAAAACATGATATGTTATGCACATGTAAATTTAGATTATTGTGGATACTCATCTTTGTTTAGGGAGGATGTCTTGTAGATAAGAAAATAACTAGAATAATGGTTGATTAATGAGATAGTTAGTTGGACTGCCTAGTGTGAGCTAGATCCAAGAAGCACAAAGCTCCCTTGGAGGCTGCCAAACCACACTTTTAAAAAACTTACGTTTTGAAAATAGAAAGTAAATTGCTTGCATAAATAATAAAAGGTACTAAAATCAAATATGATAAATGCTAGAAAATAAATAAGTGATTTTGACTAAAATAGTAATAAATGATTGAATACTAATGCTAAATTATTCAAACCTAATTTAAAAAATAAGTTGAACCTATGTGGTGGAATAGAAACTTAGAAATTAGAGTTTGGGTATGGACTAGTGGGTGAAACTTTCTTGATTATGTAAAATAGGGCATATAGTGATCATCGATGATCAGGGCCAACCGTCGATGGTTAGGGTATAATCATCGATGGTTACTGTGGGTTCTAGTTTGGGAAAAGAAGGCTATTGCGGTGAGTTGTAGAGAGGTTCTAAAGGTGGTCTTGGGGTTGAATGTTGGTCATGAGAGAGAAATAAATCCTCAAAAGTTTCAATCTTGGAAGTTGGGTATTTAGGTGACTGAAATAGGTTGTGGGTGGTTTGGGGTAGGAGGAGAAGTGTTTGGAGTTACAAAACTCCAACATAGGGAATGGAAAGTTGGGAGATGAAAAGGATGCAAGAAGTAAAATAAATAAAACTATCTACTGAACTTGACAAAAGTTCAATTAATTATATTTTGTAATATCCCCTACTAAAAGGGATATGAGAAAGGCAAAAGCTCTGAACTGCTTTTCTGATTATTCTAAATTTTTGTATGAAATAAGAATAAATTGCTATTTTTGCAGAATATCTTCAAATAAATAAATCAACCACAATATAATCTCTCAATGGAAAATCAAAGAGCTTATCACTTGTTCAGATGATTACAATTATAGTGTTCTCTTATGCATATAAAAAATATTAAAATATGGTCTTAAAAACTTGATTATCTTCTAGCAATTTAAAAATACCCTAGATCTGTGCAACTCGAGTTGCTCTGTCGACACACAGTCATTGTCATCGGTCGATATACTATCGACGTCAATCTCTGTTAGTCATTTATTTGCCAATGTCAGTCTTCAAATGGATGATGTCGGTCACTGGGGTGTCGATGTCAGTTCCTATGTCCTCTACAGTGCAGTCTGGCCTGTGGCAGATGTGTATGAAATTGTACAGATCAATACAGATTTCGTATAGAAGCAAGAAATATGCCGCAGCCTGTATGCTGTACTCTATATTTGAAGAAATATAGCCTAATATGGAAGATCTTGATTTTGAACAATTACTCAAATGAAACCTAATGAAATAAATACCTGAAATATCTATGATAACTTCTATGTGAAGTTATCTCTCAAACCTGTAAATCTCTGTGATAACTTCTATATGAAGCTATCTCTCAATTTGTCAATAGATCAACTGATATCTAACAACCTTTGAATCACACACACTGAAGAGTGAATGTTCTCCAATGCAAATGGAATCCTAGAACCCTTGGCTCAGTATTCATAGAAGAATTCTTCAAAATCAATAGTCAATAATCAATGGATAATCTCAATTCTCTCCCATGAGAAACCCTTATACCCTCAAAAGTTGTGCTTGCCCTAATTAGGGTTTCTTAAATTAGAACTAGGGTTTCATAATTAAAATTAGGCCAAATAATTAATATTTGATTAAATCAATCAAATATTAATATCTCCCTCAATATATGTCCGATCGAGACCAAACAAAAACCCATTGGAAAAATTTTGCTAAATGAAGCCAAGCCAATCTCCATCAAGACCCTCTAACCATCTTATCAGCCTACGAGGGTCGCATAATAGGCTGACCATCAACTCTGATCTTGTCAACTAAAAAGGGGACATGACAATTTGCCCCTCCTGAAATTGCTTGCCCTCAAGCAATCGCTGAATGAGAAACCAATCAATCCACCTAGATCCAAAATGTAGTCATGATCTCCACCGCTATCAATCAACATGAACTCCATGCCATGTCCATCACAACTCTCATCTAATGGCATCACATCATCCCTAGTACTAAGATAAGTACCCCAACATCCAATCCATAAATGAAAATCAGCAAGTAACTCAAGTAAACTCCTTACCTGAATAATATCTAAATCTAGATTGTGAAGGCTAGAAATAGTCATATCATCATCAACCTGTGACCCGACTGTAATAGAAAGCTGAGTCCCTACCACATGTGATAACTCCTGAACTGAACTCACCTCAAGACCAAGCTCATCCTCATATCTCTCCTGTGTTGGTGCCAATGTGCACTCATCATCGCATTCTATCATGTCATGTCATATGAGCATCTCCATCCGATGAAAAAACATATGTTTAAAGCTACTGCCCTGTATTGCCTTAAGAACATGTGTTTTCCCATCAACATCAAAATGAACCTCCATGTCCTTGAGACAAAGAGTAACTTCCTCAAATGAATGAAGCCACTTCATACCCAAGACTAAGTCTATATCCCCCATGTCTACCACATAATAATCAGCCTTGAACTCATAATTGTTCAAGTGCAATGGGAGGTCTCTAATCATCCACTCACACCTAAGAGTGTGACCATCAGCCACCTTAACTCTGATTCCCTCAAAATCTTTGGTAGTGAGTCCACACTTTTCCACAAATCTAGCATCTATGAAATTATGTGTGGCTCCTGTATCAAGAAGGGTGATGACCTTCTGCCCTACCAAAACTCCACAGAGTCTGAATGACTCATCTGACTGAATGCTAGATAGGCGTGCCTCCTTGTATGTGAAGCTCTAACTCTGCCTCTACCTTAGGCTCTGAAGCCTCTACCTCTACCCCCTCAGAATTATTCTACTATTCAGAATCCTCTAAATCAGAATCCTCATAATGCACCCACATCACTCAATTGGCCTTGCCCTTAGGCCTCAAAGGACAATCGTGATTGGCATCATAGGGACATTTGCAATAGAAGCAAAGCTTCTTCCTACATAGATCATTAAGCACTTCACGATCCAAAGGTGGTGCTGCTAGATTGGCCTTTGAATCATTCTTTACACCTGATTTATCTATGTTAAAATCTGGTCTCTCTCTATCTCCATTGGAGCACTTATGATCTCTGGATGAAGAAGTACCTCTAGAGTTATATTTACTGGATGGGTCTACCATCTCCATACTTCACACCTTCCTCATAGCTTATTGTAATGAAATAGGATCAAATGCTTTGATCCAACCTCTCAATGGCTCTGTCAATCCCTCCATGAAGAGAACTACCAATCTACACTCTGAAATGTTTAGCACCACGACTGCCAATAGCTAAAACTCACTAATGAAGGACTCCAAGTTGCTTCTTTGTTTCAACTGTGCCAGATCTCAAAAGTAAACTTCAAGATCTTTCCTGTCAAACCTCTCAACCAACCTATCCATGAAGTCTTGGTACTCAGTCACCTGGTTATGCTGAAGTGTTACCATACCATGGTACCACCAATCATGTGCTACTCCATCCAAGTGCAAAGTGGTGTATTTGATGGCATCTATCTCTGTCATTGGCCTCAATACCAAGAATGTGTCAAGCTTATGAACCCAAGCTTGCGCTGTCATCTTGCCACTATCGTCAAAAGTAGTCAAAAAAAGCTTGCTAGTAGCTTTCTTTAGCTCACTGAGTTGACCTCTATGCCTCCTGTCTTGTTTGACTGATCTATAGTGGTCTCTCCTCAAATTAACAAAATGGTCAAAGGACATCATCTCCCTGACCTCAGGTGATAATAACTCCCACTCATCATTTGCAGCCATGAAAGCATCTGTAAATATGAAATCTCCTACCACCTCCTCTGCTGGAACTTCTGGTTCCTCTTGAACAAACGTAGGACGTGTAGGTCTATCAACGGTTCTATAATGGGTCAGCTATGGTCTCTGATTAACAGTAGCACTCCTATTATCTCCTTGTTCCCCATTCTATCTAACAAGTGGGTTCATCCTCTCTACCATAGTAGTGAGTGCTTGTATTGCTTGATTCATCTGTCGCTGGCCTGTAACCATAACTCAAAAGAATTTTCTGGTGTCCTATTCATCATTATTCCTATGGCCCCTATGTGGGCTACCCTCATGCCTGTCACTCATGGTGATTGGTTGCTATTCTAATACTTGGGTACCTTCAAGCAAGGCTCGACTATGCATGTTGTACCTGTGTGGTCCCAACTCTTGTGGCTGCATGAGATTGCTAAACCCTCAGGATGGTAGGAATTTAGCTCTGATACCATTGTAATATCCCCTACTAAAAGGGATATGAGAAAGGAAAAAGCTCTGAATTGCTTTTCTGATTATTCTAAATTTTTATATGAAATAAGAATAAATTGTTATTTTTGCAGAATATCTTCAAATAAATAAATCAACCACAATATAATCTCTCAATGGCAAATCAAAGAGCTTATCACTTGTTCAAATGATTACAATTACAGTGTTCTCTTATGCATATAAAAAATATTAAAATACGGTCTTAAAAACTTGATTATCTTCTAGCAATTTAAAAATACCCTAGATCTGTGCGGCTCGGGTTGCTGTGTTGACACACAGTCACTGTCGTTGGTTGATATACTACCGATGTCGATCTCTATCGGTCACTGCTTTGCCAACATCGGTCTTTAGGCAGTCAATGTCGATCACTGGGGTGTTGATGTCAATTTTTGTGTCCTCTGTGGCACAGTCCAGCCTATGGCAGATGTGTATGAAATTGTACGGATCGGTATAGATTTCATATAGAAGTAAGAAATATGCTGTGGCTTGTATGCTGTACTCTAGATCTGAAGAAATATAGCCTAATATGGAATATCTTGATTTTGAACAATTACTCAAATGAAACCTAATGAAATAAATACCTAAAATATATGTGATAACTTTTATGTGAAGTTATCTCTCAAACCTGTAAATCTCTGTGATAACTTTTGTATGAAGCTATCTCTCAATTTGGCAATAGATCAGGTGATATCTCACAACCTCTAAATCGCACACATTAAAGAGTGAACGTTCTCCAATGCAAATGGAATCCTGGAACCCTTGGCTCAGTCTTCACAGAAGAATTCTTCAAAATCAATAGTCAATAATCAATGGATAATCTCAATTCTCTCCCATGAGAAACCCTTATACCCTCAAAAGATGTGCTTGCCCTAATTAGGGTTTCTTAAATTAGAATTAGGGTTTCATAATTAAAATTAGGCCAAATAATTAATATTTGATTAAATCAATCAAATATTAATATCTCCCTCAATATATGTCCGATCGAGACCAAACGAAAACCCACTGGAAAATTTTTGCTAAATGAAGCCAAGCCAATCTCCATCAAGACCCTCTAACCATCCTATCAGCCTACAAGGTTCGCATAATAGGCTAACCATCAACTCTGATCATGTCAACTAAAAAGGGGACATGACATATTTAGTGTTGCTAGCCTGAAAGAGTGTTGAGTTTGGTTAAAATTTATTGTGGGATCTTAGAGCAATGTCAATAGAGTAATGGTACCTTGGCTCTTAATAGTGAGTTATTGAAGCACCTAAAGTCTCTAGTCTGGTTATTGGTTCACCTAAGAGCTTTGATTCACTTAGGAGTAAGAATATCTCACACAAAAATGAATTCAACCTCTATCTTATATGATTCCAACATCTTTGGCATGGATCTTGGGGTCATGTTATGTAATCATCGATGGTCAAGATCAACTAGTGGTGGTCGAGGGTAGACTACCAATGGTTAGGTAGACAAGGTCATAATAGTTAAAATTAGCCATTTGTACTAATGATTGGTAATTCAAACATTGGGAAATGGTTTGAGGTTAATAAAAGGTTCATCAAAATGTGTGAGAAAGAAGTTTAGGTGGTTAGGGTATTAAATGTTAGTGTAGAAATGATCTTTAGGCTAAATGTCGATAGGTTAGCCATGGGTTTGGGTAAGTGAGGTGTAAAATAGAATTAAATAATTAAATTAGTTAAATGAGTGAAAAAAGGGGGTTTAAATAATAATATAATCCAAAGGGGGCTAAGGGGTGGTTTAAAGGTTAATGCAACATCTAGAGCCATAGTGTACATATTTATAGTATCTACATTTTGCCCCTTTTTGTTATGTAGTTTGTCTAAGCAAGCTAAAAGATAAAAATGATTGGTTGGTATAAGGTTGGTTACCCCAAGTATGGGATAAGGTATTCCCCCTCAAATTGGGAATCGATGAAGTGAAACAAAATCAAGTGCAAGTTTTACGAGTTGGAAAGGTGGGTGACAAGGTTGGTTGGGCATTTAAGCATGAACAAGCATAAAGAATGTAACTAAGTGTGATACCATAGATTGTGGATAAACTAGGTTTCCATAGTTGAAGTAGTTTTGTAAAACAAGGCTAGACTAGAAAGATAAGTGACAGGGTAATCAAGCCACAATGCTAGGCATAGATGATATTAGCTACTCCTATAAACTCAAGTCTCCTGGGAAAGGTCAATGTATTTTTAGGTATCCAAAAATAAGATGTTATCCTAGGAAGACAAAATGGTTGTAGGTGTTGGGACTACAAAGGTTCATGCTTCGAGGCACCTAAATTTTTGGTGCATAAAAGTAGCACAAGTTCATCAAACGTGGAAAGGTGTGGTCAAAATGACCAAGGCAAGGTTGTTAGTTAGTTGGTTGGTGAAAAATAAGGTTCTCACCAATAGTTGAATGGTTGGGGTAAGGTGATTATTTGAAATTTTTTGGTTAGGTGGTGTTCAAATTGATTTCCCAATTTAGTGTACCACTTGGTTGGTAAAAGGTGACCCTTTTTTGATAAAATGGTGCAAATTTGGTGGTTTGGGGTTTCAATGACTCAAAAAGGGAAGACATATGCCTAAGTAGTCATGAAATTAGAATGATGAGGCTAAAATCTCCTATTGGAAAAGACCAAAATGGCAAGATGGGTGGGCTTATGGACATAAACCCTTGTCATGATTTACATTATTATTAGTTTGTTGGTTAAAAGAAGTGACTTGATCACGTAGTGTCAAGTAAGCTAAAAATCCCTTGATTTTTTAGGGTAAAATGGAGATGGATGAAATAAGTGGATAGATGGTATGGTAACCTTATTTTTGGGATGGCTTTCCCCTTCTTTTGGTTACCTAAGAACCATGATAGATGACAAGTGTCATTATTACCCCTTCATTTAACCAACATATGTTGGTGTTTGTTTTTACCAAGGTAGTGTCTAAAGTTGTTTATAATGAGGTAAATTATGATTTCAAGTTAAAAATACTTATTTTAGGGCCTTTTTGATATTGTACTAACCTATATCTATTTTTAACTTCTATACTACTTAATTGAAAAGAAACACTCTTTGCAAAGGATACAAAAAATCTAATCTGATCTAGTTTGTAGAACTTGAAAATACTTCACACAACCATAAAAATAATCGTACACAATTAACTCTTGAAATATTAAAAGAATATCAAGTCTTCACTCACTCATTAAAATAATCATAAATCTATATCTTGTTGAATCTCAAAGAATGAAATAAATGATTATGTTATAAATAATAGATTATCCTATTCAATCTTCCCTGCAGGTTTTCAGTTTAAATTATTCAAACATATATTTGTAGGAATCTATAATAAAAAGATATAAAAAATCAAATTATGAATACCAAATAGATTTCATGTTTCCTTAGATCCAAGTCCAAATTAACTCAACTCAAGATATTCTTCAACACAGATTAAAAAGGAAACTATTGTAGTACTTATATTTCAAAAAAATCAAAATTACAATATTGTTGTATATGGTCCAAACATTAAATAAAATCATGGATCTATCTATTTATTCTATACCAAGAGCTGTCTTATCACAAAATTCTAGGAAACCTAACTATTTTGAAAATAGAAGATATTTTGGATAGATTGAGAGATATAGTTGGAATAGAGAGTCATTACAATGAGATCTTTTAGGATTTAAAGAATCCATAGATAACATTTACCACTTCTAACTATATCAATCAAATATTTACATATATTGACATTCTTATCTTCTATCTTCATCATTGTAACCTAAAGTAGTAACTCCCAAAATGGAAGACTTAGTAGAACAAGACATCTATATATATACATGCTCAAAAATGGAAATGTAGAAAAGAGTTCTTTAGATTATTATGAAGAGGTTGGAGAATATATCTGAACCCTTTGGAATGTATTAAGATTAATTCATTGCAAAACTGGAATAATTTGTAGTTTGCTATCAAAATCCATAGCTCACTAGTCAAAATCTATAGCTCATTGTTGAAATCTATAGCTCACCTATTGAGATCCATAGCTCATCTATCTAAATCCATAGCTCATTGTCAAAATATACAGCTTGCCTATCAAAATTCATATCTCACCTATTGAAATTCATAATAATTATAGAATCTGAAGATGGGTTTTAGATGGTTCAATCTTTGCCTTAGATATCTTTGTCTTCACAATCTTTTTAAAACTCTCATTAATACTACTATTTACCTATACAAGTCAAAATATGGACCCTAAAACATGAAAAGGTTAGAACAAAGTACAAAGAAAATAGATTTAGACTTTACATGAGCTTATATAAGTAAAAGCATCTATTTCTACTTTATGTAAGTTCTAAACATCAAGATTACATACAATGCTCAACCATTTGACATATTTAAGGCCATAAAATATAGTAATAATGAGTCATTTTATGGACTCGTCATCTCCCCCACTCTTTACCTTTTTTAAGTCCCTTTGTAAACTATTTTCTCAATCTCCATAGTTTTGAACTATCTATTACAGCTTCAGACTCAAATCATAAATAGAATACATGTCTTTTTGAAGTATCCTCTGATTATGAGGCATGAAACCCATATCCCTCTACATAAAATGAACCCAATATCAAACTATTCATGATACTATGGTTCTATATTTTTCCAATGAGACATTGGAAAAAGTAGTAAGTGAGATCTAAACCTCATTCTGATCCATGGATTTGTCCATCCCTATGTAAAACATTTAAAATTATATGCATAATAACATTATCTCTTCTCAAATACCATTAAAGGGTAGTGGGTGATAATACTTCTTTTCATCTTAATGTTATTTGTAACATATGCCAGCATTATCTACAAGCCACCAACACATCATCAAAATTATTTTGCACAAACAACTCAAAATTGAGAAGGCTATCTTGTAATGTGGAAAGACAATGATCATGAATTATTTATTGCTGATAATAGCCTTGAAATTGATGTCTTATATGTTGTACAATACCAAATTGAGGCCTAATGCATAAACCAACATTTTTTTCAATAACGGTGTGATCATTATATTTATCCTACCAGGCAATTTGATTTTTATTTACAGACAATAGGGATCTCATCTGAAGTTCTTCCATAAATAGATTTATCAATAAATTAAATTTAATTCCTAGAATAATGTCACACAAATAAAACTCACAAAGCAGATCTTGTCTGTCAGGAGTACTATTTCTGAATGTTTCCATGAAATCATCACTAGTGTTTATCTCATGTGGTAAATCACAAGATATATGCAACAACTACGATATAAGGAATTGTTCATGTAAAAATAGGCTATATGCAGAAGAAGGAACTATATACTATAGAAATTTTTCACTTAACTAACAAGTAAAATAGAGAGGTTATTTAACTTGTTCTTCCTTCTATTTATCTTGAGTCAGTTCTTCCTAAAAATTTTATTTCTATTCTTTAAGAAGATTTTCCTTCTTAAGTAAATGATTATATATATTCATTTCTTCTATCTATGAATAGACTTGATCCCATTGGCTTTTCACTTTTGAAATAGTCAAAGTAGTCTAGCAGCCTTTCTCCACCATGACCCTAGGAGGAACATGAGAAGAGCTAGAATCTATTTGGGTATTTAGCCTAGCGTTTTCCATTTCAACTTTTAGTAGATTTCTTCTTAGAGAAATGTTTTATTCTTCAAGTGATCTAGTGTGACCCCAATACTCTCATCTTCTATCTCATCCACTTTCTTTAGGGATTACATTTATAAATTTTCAATTTGTTTCATTAAATGGGCAATCACAAAATCCTTATTTTATGCTGTAGTAATTAGTTTAGCTATATCCTCTACATTTTTTATAACTATAGATTCTAACTAGGACAAGGCTAAAGCATGTTGAAATTCTATATCATCTATTTCCCTTGAAGGATGTTCTTCTTCTTCCATCATGGGGGCTTTTCCTTTATCCTTTATCTATTGTGTAGGAGGGATGTGACTTTCATCAAGAATAGTCTCAATAGAGTCATCAACCAAATCTTCATGTGGAAGAAAGGTTTAGTCTTCTTCTCTATTATGAACTTCATTAGTAGTGTATATGGGATTTTGCATTAAACTATCTATTTTATTAACAGCAATGGTGTCATAACTATATACTACTAGGATCAATCTTCTTCTTCTTTTAAGAGGGGGTTGAGATTTTGTAGGTAGAGTTTCCTAAGTTTTGACCTGGGAGGTAGGATCTACAGAAGATTCTTCTTCAACAATTTGAATGGGTTCTTAGAATTAAACATCTTTGGAAATATGTTGTTATTTTCTAATAGATGATTGAAGCCTCAGTTTCCTAGTTGTTGGATCAAGAGGAAAAACTATGAAAGGAGAATCTAGGGTTAACATTTGAATAGTCTTGGCTATGGATCTTGTGCTACAGATGAATTTAGAGGCTATCTCTTTAGAGGATATTTTTGGTAGGGTTTTTAAGCTAGAGGCATGCATATGTGCAAAAATTTGTTTAGCAAGTTTAGGGGTTTTCTTCCTTTTTCCTTCAAAAAAGGCAGTTCAAGCCTCCATTCCATTTTCTTGCTACAAAAATTGGTGTTGAATAATAATTTGAATCAACCCATGATAACATATAGAAGTAGGGTTTTTAACATACTTCATAGCTACAACCTGAATGGATCCTAGGAGAAATTAGGGAAAATTTAATTTTTGTTGGGGTTGCTAAAAACCATATCTTAAATGAATTAATATTCTCAAGACCATGCAACTAAACACATTGCACTATCCCTCACATGTCAAATATTTAATAAGCTAGAAGGAAAATTATTTCCAAGGTTTAGGTAGAGACTCTCTACTTACCCCTTTTATTCTATGTTTGACATCTTCCAAAAAAACTAGTGTGGGCTCTCCTTCACTGCTAACATGATCATGAAATTAGGATCATCCTGATACCTAAGCTCCTTCATCTAAAATCCTTGATAATTCATTAAATACTTGCATGGAGAAGGGTATTTGAACTCCTCTGATTGTGAAGAGATC
Source organism: Torreya grandis (assembly GCA_037957365.1). NCBI lineage: Eukaryota > Viridiplantae > Streptophyta > Pinopsida > Cupressales > Taxaceae > Torreya > Torreya grandis. The sequence goes on from JARHVA010000441.1 coordinate 5,022,039, forward strand.
AAGCTTCAGGTGAAGAAAAAATTATGTCACTAATGCTTTGTCAAAACCATAGAACTTGAGGAAGAAGTCAATCAATCCTATTGTGGACAATATCTCTTTTACTACTTCATTGTCCAATAGTTCACTCACATCTGTAGGTTATGACTTTTTCTTCAAACCCATTTTTGATTTCTTCACCCTCATGATAGTTTTGCACAATAAATTATACCCCTTGCTTCCAAAATAAGATTAAATTTGTGCTTGCAAAATGATTTGATTGGAAATAATATCCTTTGAGGGTTACGTTATAGATATTACTTGAAGCATGCCGAGTAATGATGATAGCAGTAATTAAAAGTAATGCTAGTGTACTTTTTATTTTATTTTGTTTTAAATTATGCCAACATCAATCCCTTTTAATATTACATTTAATAATTTTTTTTATAAATGACACATCATTAAAATGATGTGTCATTATAAATCCTTTTTATAATTGAAAGGGGTACTATTTGTAGCTTTTATATTAATATTTCAAAATATGACATTTTTGAAATGGCTTTTGTTGAATTCATAAAGTTTGACCCCTTATAACACCATATGAAATCTTATATTAATGATTTGAGTATATGCATGAAATCCTAATTATTTAAAACCAACACTTAGCAAAAAAAAGACACTTTATCGTACAAATCTCAGTATCATCCTTATCAGTCTTCCTGGTCTATTCTACATAAAACAAATAACATGAGTTAGTGATAGTACACCAAAAAATAGTATTAAATTTATTGATTTGGAATCAATTGATTTTTTTTAAATTGATTTCCCACTCCCCCCCAGCACACCCCCACCCCCTACCTTTTTTAGTATTTTTCCCTTGACTATCCATTTATGGTTTTCTAGTCAAGGCTCTTTATTGAGTGCATGAGCAACCAACAAGCTGGTTTTCTGATCATGACTGTCAACAATGTCCTGAAAGATTTTCATTGTTGAAAAATTTTATTTTATTTTATTTTTTATTTTTATTTTTTAAAATTTTAAAGAAAGATAAAGATTTAATTTCTTCAGGCCAATTCTATCTTTTAAAGATTAACTACCATGGAAGACTTGAGTTCTTCCATGGCACCAAACTCATTCTGTATTATTTGAATAAATTCCTCCTTGATAATAGGCTTTTGGTATAATTTCAAATGATGTCCATTTATAGGAAGTGTTTTTTGGTTTCCATCAATAAACAACAACTGTATAGAACCATTATAAAAATATGTGCTGTCTGAAATGGTCCTAACCATCTAGTTCAAGTCTTACCTTTAAAATGTTGATGTTTAAAATCATATAAGAGTGCTCAATCTCCTTTTTTGAAATATCTTTGTTTGATAATTTAGTTGTGATATAATTCTATTTAAGAGTTTTTAAATATCATATATTTTTTTTAATTTTTTTTGAAGTTGACCATGTAGGAAGGTTAGTGTGAAAGGAAATTGGAAGGTGTTCTAACTCACTGGAAGAAGATAAGCTTCTAACAGCCAAGATTCTAGAACCACTAGCCCTATAGGATCAACATAGATGAAGAACATAACACTTTGACACTTGAGGTGTGAGATGGTTTTTTGAAAAGAACAACATTTCTTCCTTGGAAAGCATTCAGATAAAGTACAAGGCACTTTCAGTAATGCATCTCCAAGAGGAGTCAATTGTATTTCCTTTGCTAGTCTTATACAGAGGATAGATTGAGGTATGGTTGTAATATGATTTAATATTGGTATTGACATAATATTTTTGGTGATTATTAATTATTTATGTAGATTTTATATTTTTGAATAATAATTATACTATGGATGCATATATCCTTCATTATATGAACAAGTGAAAAGACCAATTCCATAGTAATATATAGAAATGGCAACTAGGCATTGTTTGGTATTGAACAGGTTTTTACACTTTGAGTTTGAGTTTGTAATTGGTTGATAAGTTGGTTTATGTTTTTAAATATTTATTAAGAGTTATAGGAAGCAAATAAAAAGTCATTTAAAACACCAACATTTACTAGCCAATACTGAACATGTGCATTCTATAGTTTTCTTGAGAGGTATAAATTATTCTCATATGTAACTATGTTTGCATATTTATGGTTGAATCCTTTGTGTCAGGTTGCATTGGGAGTAAAGTATGTCTTTGTTTGAAGTTGTTTCTAAAAGCCTTTGAAACTTTAACATGGATCATCTAACTCTTTGATATAGTTTTATAAAGATGAAACCACTACTATTCATTTGAGGAAACCATAAACAGGGAACAACCCTTGTGGATTATATGGTTTATTTGAATAGGTGATAAATAATAACTATAGAACAAAATAGTATACTTGATTATTACTTCCAGCACTATTATAGAGAAATTCCTACTTATTAAATCTAGGAAGGAAACCTATAACCCTTGTGTTTGGAATATTTTTCTATCTCCTTTTTTAAATTTTCCATTGTGATAAGATTTTGGAAACTAACTCAATTTTGGAGGTATGAGTTAGGGAGTAGTCAGGTAGTGAAGGAAGCCTCGAGATAGGTTTAAAATACTTGGTTCCTTCTCACTTTTAAATGATATTTGCTTATAGTTACTTATAGATATATGAGTTTGTAAGAATGTCTTATTATGGAAACTCTCCAAGATAACATTGGAGTCAACAAGTATAAGGAAAGATTTGAGGGACACAATAGTTAGTTTTATTGTCTTTAGTTCCCTTAATTATTCTTAGGTAATCAGTATTGTGTATTAGTCATCCTAGGATAGAAAAATTCATTGCACATGTTTATGATTCCATTATATATGTCTAATTACCATGGTAATATGGGTAATGTTTGTATTTCAAACTTTATTATACTCCCATGTATGTTTTTCATGTACGTCATGTAAGAGTATTGTTCAAGACCCATAGATGGGTAACGTTTATAGAAATATAAGTATAATTGTGTGAAATTTGCTTTTAAATTCATGTGTACATGTAACATAATGATTTCCCTTATTTGATAACAAGGATAATGCCTTAACCTTCATGCAGTGTAGGGGTTGAGATAAGCCACTAGATATTATGACTATTTTTGTAATAAGTCATTTGGTATAATACATAGTTTATTTTACTCTACACATAGGTTAAAATTATGGTAGGATGGTTGAATTTTTATAGAGTTCTATTTGTTGGTGTGATGTAAAAATCCATGTAATAGGTTCAGTGGATTCTTGGGAGTTTTGAGGATAAAAGCCTCTTTTTGGGGAGGTTTGATCTAGAAGATTCTTTGAGTCTCTATGTTTGTCAACAAAAGGTCAGCTATAGAGACCATAGCCGGTGGATCCCAATTTTATGGAGGGGGACTCTATCATTGTGATGTGGAGCAATTGGATAATTCCACATGGTGGGTCCTCAAGGCACCACATGGCCTACCACCTACTTCTCATTATTTTTTCAAGTCACAATGCACCCCAACTCACCTAGTGTTATAACTTATTTTGGGAATAATAGATTTTTATTTCTATTTTATTTAAGGGTCTAGATTAATAAATTGGTATAGAATATAAAAATAAATACAGTCATATTTTATGTAATTGTTCATTTCTAAAAATAGTAATAAATAGGGAGAAATATAACTTAGTTAGAAAATAGACTAAGGCGACTGATACAGTGTCTAAAAATGACTATGTAAGACAGGGAAGGTGTCATGAACTTGAATCTATATTTTATTGGGTGAAAGGATAGGAGCACCAAAAATAGGATACTTTGGTGTTTGATGCTATTTTACAATTCATGAATTATTGTCCAAGTTCATCAGATAGACCTGAAACTTTTTGGGTTGATGTGTTGTGCCTGTGTGAGCCTACCTATGAAAAATTTACTAGTTGTCGATAGAATTTTCTATGAAACTAATTTTTCTTCAAACCCTAACCATTCATCTTGATTGATAAACAATAATTAAATCACTTGAGAAAGAAGGGGGTTAGTGGGTAGGATGCACTGGACATGCAATCCACACCCCTTGTGTGGGCACATTACCTACATACCAATACTTCAAAGAGGGATCAAGGCATATGTAGTTCTCTCACCTAGTGTGCTTTATGTAATAATGTGATGAAAATTTAAATTCCTAATTGATAGTGATTAAGGTGGTTAGGGACTACTATGAAGATTTAAATATGTTTGTAATTGTGTTGGGTTACTATGTGTAAAGAATGGGGAAGTTTGTCTTAGTGCTTTACTTGTATTATTGCTTACTTTGTAAGTTTGGTCACCCCCTTGTAAATGAGATTTGAATGGGATTTTATAGGGGACCATTGGTCATGGGTTAGATGTATTCATGCTAGGATGACATAATGAAGGATAGAGATCAGATGAAAATGACCATTGGGGATAAAAGTGCAAATGGATAGGAGCGCCAAGAATGGGACACCCTAAGGTCTGACACTATAGTCTAAGTATGGATCTCGTTTCCTATAGGCTCAAGATATGGACTAATAGGATTGGCTTATGAAATATAGTTTGGCTGAGGTGGAATGACCATTTAAAAGGTTTTGAATGATCGATAATGAGCAAAACAATGACTATAAGGGTCACAAAAGCATGCAAAAAGGAGATATAGATAAGGTGTCAGAAGCCACACTCAAACTAACAATTCAGACATTCTATATGACTATGTTTTCCATCCCCCTTTATTCTAGTGATGCATCAAAGTGAAATACTAGGATAAAGTCAAATTAAAAAGCACACTTGAACTTACCTACAAGGGTGAATCCTATGAAGATGTGTGATGTTGAGTGTGCATAGAGAGAACACAATAGGAAGCATAAATTTGTAAGAGAAAATAAGAAACAAATCAGTTCTTACTAGACACACTATGTCTAGAATAATAATGTATAAAGGATGGGAAAAAGAGAAAGGGAGATAAAATAATGAATACACCTCATCAGGTATACAAACCAATACAAAACCTATTATGATGTTGAGTGATGTTGGCTATGTGTTGCACCAAGAATAATATCATGAATGGAGCTAAGTGCTCAATTACTTGAAGGAGGCTCAAGAATACAAAGACTATCCCTTTGGCTCCATCATCATCCACTAAGTGAAGTTATGTGATCATGCATGTGTTAATCTATGTTTGGACTATGTGTCCAATCCCTTTGAGTAAGTGGCTCAAAAATACAAAGGCTAGTTATTCCTTTGGCTCTATCATTGCCCACTATGTAGTGAACTATGAATTGATACTCGTATGAATGTGTGTCATATGATATGGATCGTGAATGTCGTAAATGATCTATAGTCTGATAATGTGGCTTGGATAATTGAATGTGTACTGAGAACTAAGACATTTCTTGCCACTCTAAAACATGGAGATTAGGATTTTATGAAAGCCACTCCAAAATTGAGAATTAGGTTTATATGAAAGCCACTCTGAAATGATTCCAACCACTTGTAAATAGAATAAGGCACATAATTACTGAGAATACCTAGTTAAATATACTAAACTTGAAAATAAAAAAGGTAAATGTTCCATGCACATTGCCTCCAATCATTGGTGTCTGTAACATGGATTCTGATTTGAAAGTTGTATCAACTACCTAATCTAAAACTGAAAGAAAGAGCCATCATATCACACATGATGCCACCTATATTTGGATACTCTAAGCAAAAATATATTGAAACTACCCAATCTAAATTAAACTATAGCTAAAAAAACTATAATTAACCTTATAATTTTATCTATTTCTAAAAATTTTGAGTTTTTGGTTGTTTGGATAGGAGTGCCAAAAACTAGACACTTTAGTGTCCAATGATGTTGTCTGATTATGGTGCTCTTATCCTTTACTAATTTTGATGATTGTTCTATATTTATCACTATTTTTATAGTCTATTTTGCATGTTTTAAATTTGATTATTATTCTGAGTGTTCTAAAAACTAATTTTTGATTGGTAGAAGGCTTTGATCTCTATGACAAAACCCCTGTTTGTTGTCCCCTCTTATGAGGGTAAGAATGAAGAACCCATAATGATTACCTTCAAAATAAAGATCCCTACAAGTGTGTTATGCTATGAAATACATGATATATCCATGATAATCTAAAAGATGTCTCAAAATATAGCATAGTTTGTGTTGGAGATGGCTAAAACAACAAAAGTATGCCTAAATAGATGTAACAATGAATAACATGTGTAGTATATTGAACTAAAATTGGAAATATGGTTATGTTTTAGGTGTTAGTTGTCAAGGAGGGATGGAACATGATGTCCATCATGGCATCCAAGAAGGAAAGATAATACCTGATGTGTATCATGGCATTATAAACAACTGAGACATAAATAAGCAAACAAGCATGCAAGGCAAGAAGCAAGAAGCATACAAAAGAAGCCAAGGGGCCATGAAAACAAGGGACATGGGTGCATGTCACTCAAACTAAAAAATAAAGCATATAATTCATGTTTAAATACCCATATACACATAGAATGTCAAATAAACAAGATTGGCATGAGGGCCACAAACACATACAAGAGTACAAGTAAAGGACATTGGTAAATGTCCTAAGGCATACAGATGTCACAAAATAAGAACTAAGAAATGCAATCATATCTATCTATTCAAATCAAGAAAGGAAGGCACGTACATACTATAAATACTATTGCATCTAACTAATGAAAGCAAGAAGTGAAAGTATGCAAAACATGTAGTACATGATTAGGTAGATGCTAAAAAATACACAAGTGTTATATATTAGTGAGTGTTGATATAATAATCTATATAAGAAAGTAATTAATGTACATAAACATGATAACTAGAGTGTGTGGTGTAGGAATGACATAACCTGGATGGTGTAGTCATGTATAAGATGCCCCTAGTGGGTAGATGTGTCAATGTATATCTAAAATTTAAAGGTAGGATGCCCCCTCAATGGGTAGAGTGAAGTAATCAAGGATCTAGGTGTCATTTCACACACTCAAATAAGATCAAGTGAAGCATGGTAATGTAGATGAATAAAAAACCAATAACATAGGAACAATAAAATGTAAGTCTAGTATGGTAGTAAAAATGTAAAGCATGGATAATGCATATAGTTAAAAAGTGTTTTTAGTGTTTTGATTTATTTGAATGTTTTTGTATTTTGACACGTTATATTATTTTTGGTATTTTGAAATAAGCTATGTAAAAGTAATCATAAGGAAACTATGTAGAAGTAAGATGAAAAAGAAATGATACTAACTGATGAGTCTTATAAGAGACTCCCTATCATGGTGTCATGTATCAAGGAGAGGGATCATACATGATCATGAAGCATGATAGAAGGGCTGAGACTATGATATCTATAGTAGAAATTTTCCCTAGACTCCCCATACAACTCTAAGAAGTGGATGTAGTTGTGGGGCCCTTAGAGACCCATCTAGTAGTAGAAGAAGTTCTCTAAAAATGTGCTCTATGTGTAAAGGCATGAGACCTCAATGATACTACCCTGGGTGTGAATAATATAGCTAAAAACTATCTAGAGTATGTAAACTATCACTGATGTAGTGGTCAATTTAAGAGAGGCCTTTATGGAAGTGTATGAACTCTCTGTGTTGGTGAGGAAAGCCTTGACTATGTCTGAATCTTAATTAGATGAAGAAATGTAATTGGCGGAGGACCTAAAATTGGTGTCTAAAAAGTAGGAGATGTCTCTAAAGTGGGGAGTGGTAACTCATACAGAACTCCACTAACTATAACAACCTGATTAACATGAACATATTTCACACATCTGTGAACATTATTAACTCATGAAAAGCTGGTAGAAGACTTTGTTTGAAGAGATCTTGTAATTATTGATCGGACTTGGGGCTAGTCATTTTATCTAAAATAGTCTTATATCTAAGAACATAATCTGTGAGATGTTCTTTTGGCCTTTTTTTTGTTGTACAAGTTGGGCATAAGAAAATTTGTCACCTATGTTAATGTTGAAATGAGCTAGGAACATGTCAACTAAAGGATTGAATGCATTGACCTACTGATTTAGTAGACTATAGAACCATTGTAGAGCATAATCCTTTAAACTCTATGGAAATAACTTGGTTAGTAACTAGTCATTTGGCACATAGTCCAAACATGCTACATGAAAAACTCTCAAGTGTTTCTATGAATCACCCTTGCCTTTATATAGAGTGAGCTTGGGTTGAACAAAACCTAGTAACAAGGGTGTAGAAGCAATATGGTGTGCCAATGGTGTATAAAGTAGAGCAAAAGAGTCTAAATCTTGTGTTGGTCTAGAGGCACATTTTTCAATATGTAACACCTTGGATTGAATATATTTAATCTCTTGCACAAGGGCAGCCACATCAAGAGGCAAAGATGTATTAGTCGTAAATGGTGGTGCCACATAGGAAGGTTGGGCTGCTATAAGGGGTTGTCGAGACATAGTTTCCCCCATAGTGTTATTTGCAACTGGTTGTTCTAAAGGAATGGTAGACTCAACTTGCTTAACTTTTTTTATTTCTATAATATATTATAAGATAATGGCATGATCTCGGGGTTATTCCCTAAGTCTCTCTCTAAAATTCTATAGCATCAAATATTTGTTGATGAAAACTTCATTATCAATAATAGGTGGAATTGGCTCATTATCCCAATGTGGTGGAGTATGAACATAGGTGTGCACATCATCATTGTTATTCTCATACTACTCATTAAAATTATCGTCATGTAAATTAGTGCAATCTAGATGTGTAGGATCTATAGTGGGAAACTGAGCTAGTTGTTTATCCATTGTATATGGATGGGTTGGAGGAATTTGGGTGAATTTAGGGTGGTTTCCACTAAGTTTTTCACTTCATCTCAAAGGAAGAGATGTAAATAACTTACGTGGCATAAGGAAAATAACTTGAAAAATGAAAGAGAAGATTAAATAAATGTAATCTAGAATTTAAAAAAAAAGGAGCTAGAATATGTATAAAAAGGATACAAAGCTCACTAACATGTAAGGTAATAACTCAAAAATCATAGGCACCTAATCTATTCAAATAAGGTTTGAAATAAATGATTTTAAAAATTACTATGGTGAATTTTAAAAATTAAATGTGAAATTATGATTTTAATGTGCAGGAAAAATAAAAAAATTATTGGAAAAATTAGAAAGGAGTTTTCCCTAAGGTTTTTAGGGTTTTTGTATACAAATGAAGTCGGGTTCACCAAATGATTTAACTTATTTTGGGAATAATAGATTTTTATTCCTATTTTAGTTAAGGGTCTAGATTAATAAATAAGTACAAAATATAGCAACAAATATAGTCTTGATTTGTGAAATTGTTCCTTTCTAAAAATAGTAATAAATAAGGAGAAATATAACTTAGCTAGAAAATATATTGAGACGGATGATACAAAGGCTAAAAATGGCTATGTATGACTAGGAAGGTGTTGTAACCTAGAATTTAGATTTCATTGGGTGAAAGGATATGAGCACTGAAAATAGGACACTTTGGTGTCTGACATTGTTGTCCAATTCTAACGCTATTGTCCAAATTGATGACAGAGACCTAAAACTTTTTGGGTTGTTGTGTTGTGCTTGTATGAGCCTACCTATGAAAAATCAAGTGTTGTTTGTCGACAGAACTCACTGTGTAACTAATTTTATCTTCAAACCCTAACCCTCCTTCTTGTTTGATAAACAATAATTGAATCACTTGAGAAAGAGGTGGGTTAGTGTGTAAGATGCACTGAGCATGCAATCCACACTCCTTGTGTGGGTATGTTACCTACAGACCAATACTCCAAAGAGGGATCAAGGCATATGTAGTTCTCCCACCTAGTGTGCTTTGTGTAATAATGTGATGTGGATGAGAATGTCAAATTGATAATGTTTTAGGTGGATAGGGACTAGTATGTAGATTTGAATATGTTTATCACTGTGTTGGGTGACTGTGTGCAAAGAATAGGGAAGTTTGTCTTAGTGTTTTGTTTGTATTCTTGCTTACTTTGTAAGTTTGATCACCTCCCATTATAAATGAGATTTGGATGGGCTTTTATAGGGAACCATTGGTCATGGGTTAGATGTATTCAAGCTACCCTTACATGATGAAGGATAGGGATCAGATGAAAACGACCATTAGGGCTCAAAGTGAAAATGGATAGGAGTGTTAAAAATAGGACACCCTAGGGTCTAGGGCTATAGTCTAAGTATGACACTCCTATATTACAAGTTCAGGTCTTGGTGGAATAGGATTAGCCTAGGAAATATAGTCTAGCTGAGGTGGAATAACTATTCAGAAGGTTAAGATGATTGGTAATGAGTAAAAAGATGTTTGCAAGGGTCATAAGAACATGAAAAAAGGAGCTATGGATAGGGTGTCACAAGCCACACTCAAACTACCCCTGACACCAAAACTTGTCTGATACCCTAGCTCCCTGTGCAACCCAACTTGCATGGCAACAACCCAAGTTGGTGTAACTACCTTCTAATTTGAGTGCATAATCTGAGTTCTTTGCCAAACAACTAAATTGTAATTAGTGATTGGTTTGAGATCCCAATAAAATAAAGGGATTATATACATGGTCAAAGCCATTGTTTCAATGCCATAATAAAGCCTATTAAAAGGCTTCTTCATACTCCATCTTGAAGAATGTGGTATTGAGTTTAATCTCCAAGGAATGTATGTGGATTTGGAACTTTGTTTAGCATGTATATGGATTTGGATACGGTTATAAGCTCATCAAGCTGTAGTAAGGATAAATGGATAAAAGGCCTGAGCAAAATGGGAGGAGGCCTGAGAGAAATCTATTGAAGCCATGACAAAGAAAAGAACCCAAATGGGCATGGAGGTATGCCATCATTTTTTGGAAATAGCTTAATAACCATTAAAAAGTCCCATGAAGATGTAGGCATTTGTCTTTCTAGGGAATAGAATACTGGTTTACAGGTCAAGGGAATAGTATGCGTCAAAATATGAATGGCAAATTATGTATTGATGCAGACCCAAGTCTATGTTCTATGTTCTTTTAAATTGACTTTTTGTCATAGAAGACATATATTAATATATACGCCAGATAGTCCCGAATGGAAGACGGGTAGACATTTAAATTGGCAAAGTCAGAAAGATAAGTGATGATATAAAAGAGATAATCCATAGATGAAATAGGAGTCTATACAACAGTTTGAAGGTTTGTTTGACCATAGGCAATGTTGAATATTGCACATTGCATGGGAGTTCATAAAATCCATTTGAGTCATGATAAAAAAGAGATATAATTGGTCTATTTCTTCTATGGACAATTACATGTACTCAGATTGAGAAAGAATAGAAAGAAGGTAATGAGTCTCTAATTTTCTTTATATACACATTTTGGGAATTGTAGATTATACAAGGACCTGAGATATGAAAATGGTAGAGATTTAAGACTCTATTATTGCTAACCCTTCTATATTGTAGAGTTTGTTAATGAAGTTACAGAGGTTATTTGTAGAGTATTGACAAAGACACAGGGCATGATCCCAGGTTTAATCATTTATTCTATCTAAAGGTGATAAATAAGGAAGTTATGTAAAATATGTCTCTATATTGACATTCAAAGAAATAGATAGACTCATGACTGACTGTAACGTTCATTACTTCTATTTTATAAACCTAGTGGATATATAGGGAAAATAGTTACAAGATTTTTATCGGGGTTATTATTGTAATTACAGATCTGCCAGGGTGCAGAACACTTACATTCATAATTAAGACCTTAAGATTTTATTGATACTGAAAAAGGAGAAATAAGCCCATATTCATTGAGATGAAACATAAATGCTACTGATAAAGAAAGATGCATGCTAAAAAGTTTAGAATCTTCACTGTCAGGTTTCAACATTGATACATGATTCTAAAATCCATATTTTGATGTAAGTTTTAAAAGAACATTTGCATCTTTGAAATGGATTGGATTTGAATTAAATACAATCCTAGAGACAACCAAAACTATGGGTGAACTTTATTATCACTTTTGGTGTCACTTTTCCTTTCATTTTGTTATGTGTTTTGTTTGATTTAGTTGTAAATGAATGGATAGGATACTAAAACTAAACGGTAAGTTGTAAATAATAAATAATCAAAAGTTTATATGTACGGGAATGGGTTTAAAAATTTATCTAATTAATTTCACTCAATCCTAAATTTTTATACCAATTCTATATAACTAAGGAATTGAGATATTTTTAGTATCCATTTTCACAAGACTATTTGACCAGTTTATAGATCACTGCCATGGCAATCACATATCAAGACAACTCATTGAATTCTATTAATTTTAGGTTATTGGACATCCTAGACATCTTTTGTCTCTGCTTGACCATTCAATAAGAGTTGACAATGTCTCAAATCATCTTGTTGTTCTTGTTTGCATACTCTTGGCATTCTTCCAGGGAGAGTGTGATGCTTTCAGGTTGGGCAAGAATTCCAAGCATGGTGTTGAGGATCAAAGGAGTGAATGAGTAGATAACTAATTAGCTCCCATCACTAAAGTTTAGGTATTTGGTTGATATACCCTATCACATACAATTATCAGCTCTGAGTATGGGGCAGCCAAAGGAAATGTTTTTTTACGGGTGATATAGCTTATGTCAAGATTTGATATCACTAATGGAGGTTTTGGTTACAATAAATCATTCAACAAAACCCTAAATTCCAACCCCTAAACATTTGTATCTATGATTCCATCCAAAATAAAAATAGCATTGCTCTTCACAGATGTTGAAGAAGATGACATCATTCCCTAGCTTTCTAGTGTAGTATTCTAGACTCAAACAAATTATTCACCCTACTCACCCTCAAAATACCATCAAACTCCCTCAAAGGACACAATAAAAGGAGATAAAAGAACACTTAATTATAATTTTGGAGGGTTGTATGCAATCAAAACTAAAAATCCTTGAAGATTTCATCGTAGTCACTCTCTTAGATAGATAACGTTCATGCTACACGTAGCGAAGGCACACAAATAAATCAAAGGCACAAATGAAAGCTCTGAATGTAAAAGTTCAAAGCTAAATGGAGGAAAATGCCTTAGTTATAATGCTTTTTCATTTCAAATTAGGGTTGCCATTAATGCTTTGAAACATAATGACTATTTACCAACTACCCTCTTTAATCACTTGACCTTCTTTTGAAATAAGAATGAGACGGTATAAATGTTCACTTTATATCGAGCAATCCTCCTTACTGCATGTGGACCCATATAATCAAAATTTACATTATGGTACCTTTTTGGGCCTTCAAGGACTTTTGCACTTTTTCACATGTTATTTCCTTTGGTGTAGTGGTACAAAAAGTCCTGACATCCCCATGGAGTGTGAAAATGCCATGTGGCATTATTTTACTTTGTAATTTTAGGCATTGGGGCTTTTGGGTATCTTTTGAACCTTATCCACAAAAAGGTAAGTGAGGCAATCTTCAAAAAGGGCTTGAAACCTAAAAGACCTCAAGGAGCTACCATGTGTCCAATCTATATGCTAGCTTAGACTCTCAACTAACTTCTCACCTTTGCACCATTCTTATTGATACGAGGAGGGGTGTAAGATCCTTTTGAACCTCAAAAATGCTCTCGTAATTTGTAAAAAGAAATGAAAAAGTCATTACCTTATAAACTTGATGAATCTGACCTAGGCATTTTCACATGATGAAGTCTTAGGCCCCCCTTGAGATAGCCACATGTCTTTCATTTAGCTCATCAGGCGATTCCTCACCTTAGTCACCAAAACACATTGAAGGTGTAACATGGTAGTTTTATCCAAGGCCCCAAAACCTTTCTCCTTTGATCATAAGGCAACAATTGAATGTCTTCAAGGAGACTTAGATACATCTCCATTTTTAGTGAACCTTTTTGCCATGAAACCTACTATTTTCAAAACATATAATGATCAATAAAACATTATTAGAACACAGGTTCAAAAGGATCTTACAAAACTTGGCAAATAAACAAAATAGCCTAATAAAGTATTAGGTCATAATAGGTACACAACCTCCCAAATATTTTTGATACTAAAAGGGCACAAATTACTTGGTGTATATTTGGTCTCCAACACAAGCTCTCATTCAAGGATGTGTATGCCCAACAAGGATAGATAACTCCATAACATAAGCCCAGGTACCAATCCATTGGGGTATGGAGTCAAGACTAGGAAATCATAGTAAACATAAGGCTCAACAAAACATGGTAGATTTAACAATAATAGATAAGGGGGATCTGAAAAGAGCACACAAAAAAAAGGAGGAAGACTGTACAAATAAGGCCCAAAGAAGAGGGGCAACAAAAAAATAGAGAAATAAAACACTATACAATATGTACATAGTTGTAGACAAATTCAATCCAAGAAGTACTTAAGATGTCTTCTATTGATTAGTAGCTCTAGTATCTCACCATCCAGCTCTCTTAAGAAGAAATTATGTTCCACAATCTGAAAATCAATGGAATAGGGACCCACCTACAAGGAATCAAACTTGCCATGCTTACCTTTCTCCTCGTGCCTACTATCCCAAAGTAGAACCAAATCACCTACATGGAATTTTTTTGGAGTGACCTTCCTTTCAAATATATGTTTCACTTTCTCTTTGAACCTAAGGTGTCTTTCATGAGCTTGTCTTCAAACTTCATCAAGATCAATATTCTAATTCATTCTAATTTCATAATGGTTAATGTATTCATCCTCTTCTAGTTATTGCATGAGATGATAAGTTGGCAATTGCAAGTTAATAGGTGAAATATCTTGATCTCCCTAAACAAGCTCAAAAGGGCTTCTTCCTATGGCTTTCTTAGGCATGATCCTATCAGTCCATAAAGCAAACTTTAGTTTTTCACCCCAACTTTTCTTATTTACTTCCAATGTTCATCTAATAATCTTGAGCAAGTTTTTATTACTTGATTTTGCTTGCCCATTCCCTTAAGGATTGTAATTGGAATCAAAATTCAAATCAATCCCATAGTCTTTGCATAATTCTACCAAATTTTTGTCTTTTAAACTCGTGGCATTATCAACAATAATCTTAACAGGCACACCAAATCTACAAATAATCTGATTCAACAAGAAATCCATTACTACATAGTGTATTTCCTTCTTTGTAGGGATTGCCTCAACTTATTTGGTGAAGTAGTCAGTTGTAACTAGTATCCATCTATGTCCAATGCTTAACAAATCAAAAATTTCTCTAAAATCCATTCCCTATTGTCTGAATGAGCTTTCAATCATCATCAATTGTAAAGGAAGGGAGATTGAAGCTTTCATCATCCCAATAAAGAGCTGACATTTCTCACACCTTTTGATTGTTTGAGAAACATCCTTAAATAACTATGGCCATAAATAACCAAATCTCAAAATCTTATAAGTTGTAACTTTAGGAGCAAAATGACCACCACATTCTACTATGGAAGTTTTCAAGTAAGTCAGCAGTTTGTTCGTACAGTACGCATCTTAGGAGAACCCCATATGGATTCTTCCATGTGAGTCCATTCTCATTCAAGAGGTAGTTTTGGGACACAAGCTTAATATTTATTATTTGGTTCTTATTTAAGTTCAGAGGACAATAACTATTTTACAAGTAGTAAACAATGTCTCTATACCATGGAGACACGTCAAATTAACTCAAAGAATCATAAACATTTAAAGCAACATTATTTACCTCAATAGCTTGTAAATTGGTCTCAGCCATAAGCTTGGCTAGACCCATCCCCCTTACTAACTTGGTGGTATGGACATCCATACCATACTCTTGTAACTTGTTGACCCACCTACACCTCTTACTAGACACTTCAATCTGAGTTAGAATGTCCTTTACCATGGTGTGTAGGACATAGGCAATAATTTTCAAACTCAAAATATAAGGATTGAATGTTTTAACAACCTTTAAAAGAGAAAAGCCTTGTTTCTCCATAATAGTATAATTTAGTTCAGGACCTTGCATAGCTTTTCTAAAGAAAGCTATGGGCTGCTCATGACCATCTGTATTCTTTTACAATAGGAAAACAACAATAGTATTATATGATGTAAAAGAGAATATTTGGAATGGCTTTGTGTAATAAAGACTAGCCAAAACAAGATCAAAATTCAAAGCTCCTTTGATGTCAGTAAATGCTTGAACTACTTTCTCCTCCCACATGATGGTCTAGTCTTTATTTAGAGTAGAAGTGATACGTAGAGTAGTCTCTACAAAGTTAGACAGAAACCTCCTTACAAAGTTAATTTATCCAAAGAAATATTAAATTCCTTTCTTAGACTAAGGGATAGGCACTTTGTTGATGGATTTGACCCTTTCAGTATCAATCATGACACCTTATTTAGATACTAAATAACTTGGCCTTTCGCACTCTAAAGTGGCACTTCTTGGGATTAAGTGAAATGCCAAATTCCCTACACTTGATCATCACCTTTTAAAGATGCTCTAATTACTCTTCCTTAATTTTGGATTACATAGTGATATCATCTTGATACAAAATTAAAAAATGGTTAATTATTCTTGCAAAGGAAACATCCATAGCCCATTGGAATGTTGCACCCACATTCATCAACCCAAAATTAATCCTCATATACACGTATGTGCCCCATGGCATGGTGAATATAGCCTTGGACCTCTCAAATTCTTTGACCACCACCTGGTTGTAACCTAAGAAGCCATCCAATATGGAAAACATCTCTAAACCTATAACATTTTGTATCAGGTTGTCCATATTAGGCAAGAGATATTTATTCTTCAAAAAATCTTTGTTTAGATTTTAAAAATCCACACACAAGTGGATATCACCATTCTTCTTTTGTATAGGGACTAGATTTGTAACCCAAGATCAATACCTAATGTGTTGAATAATAACAACATCCCTTAGCTTCTTTAACTCCTCTTGCATTTTAGTGGCCAAGATGGGGTTGATAGGTCTTTACTTCTACCTGAAAGGTTTGCTATCAGGATGTAATGGGATGATATTCTATAACAATTCTTCCCCATATGATTTTAGCTTAGAATAAGACCATGCTAAGTAATCTTAGTACTTCCTTAGCAACTACATGTAAGCTTTTTTCTTAGTATGTTTAAGTAAGTACCTAGCCAAATCTTCCTTGAATTCTCATGAGACCCAAATTTCACTTATTTACATCTTTTGAAATGAATGATTCTCTCGACTTGATTCTATTAGCTTCAT
Organism: Torreya grandis; assembly: GCA_037957365.1. NCBI lineage: Eukaryota > Viridiplantae > Streptophyta > Pinopsida > Cupressales > Taxaceae > Torreya > Torreya grandis. Next base: position 5,039,171 of record JARHVA010000441.1, read on the forward strand.
CAAAAGACACTTCCAAACTAACCAGTCCTCTTGAGATAGTGTTTGTCTTTAGCTGGATGATATCTTTTCCAAATAAGGTCTCCTTCCCTTTACTATTCTAAACCATAGGCTCCAAGTTTATGAGCTGATCATGAAACTCATCCTCATAGTTTATAAATCTCTTAATCTATTTATCATCATCAAAGACCTACCAAAGGTGAACATTGTCTGGGATGGAACGCTTGACAAACACTTCCACTTGATACTGATAATGAGGTCTTGTATTTACAATGTAAAATTGAGCACCCAACCCTGCAATTCTATCATCTTCTTGGTTGAAACTTCTATCATGATAAAAAATATTGAATGCATAAAAAAAAATTCAACAAGTCCCAAATAACATTCTGATACTATTTCAACCTTTTATTTTATGTGGAAAAAGCATTATGAACTTATTTCCCCACCAACTCAAAATTGCCCTTAACAATCAAACACTTGATTCCATATTCATGGATAATCCATAGACCAAGAAAGAGTACCTCATACTCAACAATATTTTTAATATACTCAAAATAAAGATGAAAATAAAGCATATAACATTTATCATTGGGGGTAGAAAAGATAACCTCGACACCATTTCCAATATTGGAGTAAGCCCCATCAAAGCACATCTCCTAGACTGCACCTTCTTTGTTAGGTTCTACATTTATAACAACATGTTGTTCATCAACATCAACATTTCCAACAAAGTTTCCCAATTAAAAATCTATGTAAAACACTTCATTGAGATCATGATTTGTATCTTCAATTACATGCAACATCTTTGGCTTTCAATGGAGTTGGAACATGTTACATTCTAAATGAATGGTGGTGTAGGAAAAGTCCATCCATATACTTCCACCCATGCTGGTACCCTATTTTCATGACAATAACATCCCCTATTTGGGTGGGTGGTCCATAACTGCCATGTCCATATTTAAAAACTTACTTGGATGCACTGCCAACTACACTACCAATCCCTTGACTTATCCTAAAACTGGCACTTCTCGTGAGTCCATAGAATAACACTTGCCAAAATCCATTGTGATCTTTACTCTAAGATTTTTTAGGACACATAAGGTCATCACATTTCAATAATTAAATTTTTTAGTTATGGATAATCATACCATTGATTAGTAGAGTCATATAAAAAGGACCCACATTCAACTAACTCTCTATAAGAGCAATCCCGAAATAAACCGCTGGAGATGGTTCAACAACTTCTAACTCTTCATCCAAGGGTGCTTGGGATAAATCGATCTCATTCATAGTTGACTTTTCACCAAATTATAAATATTCAAAGGCCCTCTTCTTATGTTCAGGTATTCAAAATAACTCAACAAGTGGCACAATGATTTTTGTTTGACTAAACACTTGAGCCATATCACATATATTATACTAAAGAAGAGGTGTGTTAGGCAAAAGGGTAATGGCACCTTCAACTAGAATACAGTCACTTAGATCTAGAACTAGATTAATCTAGGATGGATTAACATTATTTACATCAGTCTTCAAGGGTGGATTTTGCTTATCCTCATTAGCATCCCTCAGGATACTAGATAACATGGGTATTATGTTTCTCTTAAAAGAAAGATCTCTAAGCTTATTAGATTGGGAAATAGGTACTATTCTAAAATTCTCTGGTATTACTATAGCTTTCTTTGCTTCCTTGCTCACATTTCTTTCCTTTGGATTAGTAGGGACATAGTCTCGAGGAGGAACAACTAGTTGCCTACTTCTCAATTTGATTTCACTCTTTTGGGAAACTACTGCATTAATTAATAGTTGCCTATCCTTAACTGATGGATTATCCCTAGCATATTTCTTTATCATCATAGAGTGCAAGAGGTCAAAAGCATGGGCAATTAATTCATATACTTGTGCTACATTAATATCAAAGGCAAAATCAAAAGTTAGGACATTCTTCAATTCGATAACACTCTAAAACCAATCAACTATAGCATCAGTCTATAACTCTATGGAGGTAATTAATTTACTTTTAAGAATTTGACAATCAAACATAAACATCTCATAGTCAGATGAGGCATTTTTAACATCATCTGGATCTTCATAGACTTCTTCATTTCATAGACTTCTTCATTAGTATCACATGAAGGGTGTGGAATAAAACATTTATCACACTAATTGATGTCTAAATCTGAATTCATAGAATTTACCTTATCATTTAAAGGATCAATCACTTCCTTTCCCGACCCTTTATTCTAGTTTTGATCCACCCTTTCATCATGTGCAAGCCTCTTCCCTCTATCATTATCTTTTTTATGAAAAGCAAGCCCCCTTTGAGCTTGACTTGGCTTTGGTGTCCTTTTTTGACTGGTAGATACTTGAGGGAGCCCCTTTTCAGCTCTCTCTAGCTTATATGACATTTATTTGATAAGATTCCAAAGTCTTGACAATTTCTTACAAGTTGGCTATCTTCATAGGCTATGCTTTCTCTGGATCGACCATATTTACATCAACTCATTTGTTTAAGGGTTTTCCCATGGACTTTATATTATTATCAATTTGGATGTCCATATTAAATGACAATCGTAGGTTAGTGGAAGCCTTGTCCCTCAAAAAATAAGCAACCTTCTTATTAAAGGCATCGCAATAATTTATTAAGTATGTAGTATCACTGGGCTTGATGATGTTGGGTAGTTGCATCATGGTCTTGTTGAATTGTGTGTTAAATTACTACACACACTCATTAGGATTCTTCTTAATATTCTCAAACTTAGCCAATGGAAACCTTGGATCAATTCTTTCACCATACTAAATCCTAAAGACGTTCTTCATCTATTCCCATAAATCAATACATCCATGGGGAAGAGAATTAAACCAATCGTGAGCATCTTCTTTTAGTGTGTGTATAAATAATTTAATACACACATCCTCATACTCAACCTCATAATCTTTAATGACACTATGAAAATTCCTCAGATGTTGATCACGAGTCACTACATTATTCCCTTGAAACTTTGGGAGGTATTTCCTAACTTAGTTAGGACTTCATTAGGATAGCCTTCCATCTCATCAAAATTAATAGGTCTAAACTTGGGAATATATAATTTAAGATGCTCATTCTCCTCTTTATCTCTATGCCTCATGATTGGTTCAATTTGAGGTTCAAGAATAAATGGTAAAGGGATAAGAGGGGGTGAATAAAGTGGACTAGGCAGATCAAACTTGGGAGGGGAGTTGGTTGGGTGAGAAGGAGCTAGAAAATACATAGGACTATAAGTTTTAGAAGTTCTATAAGAGCTATGATAGTCCACAACAAGAGGAACATTGATAGACAATTGAAGATTACTAGAATCTTAACAGCCTTAAACAACTAAACTCAGTCCTTCAACAAGCTTTCAAACTTATCCCATTCTTATTTGAGGAATATATAGAGGCAAAGCAATTTTCTTAGATGGGTCAACCTTAAAATATGATCTCAATCCTTCCATCTTTATAGACAAGAAAGAACACTCAAAAATGAAAGTTAGAGATACTAAAAAATGGGCACCGATCTTTCATAAAACCAAAAAAAAAAGTCAAAGTCTCCACTAGAATCATAATTCTATAATATATCAGTTAGTAAACTATCTATGACACATGTTGAAATCACACTTTTTTGAGTTTAATGAGATATAAAATAAAGAGATTGAAATATCTAAAATAATGCTCAAAAGGGACAAAACACCTTTCAACATGTAATATTAACAATTCCTTCTAGTAAACATAATAGAAGTCAAGTTATCCAACCTCAAAATATTCCTGGCACATTCCCAGTGGAGTGTTGAATTTGTTGATAGCCAAGATAGTCAAATAAATTTAGTAAAAATAGAAAACTTAACAAGGTGAGACACCTAGAACTCTCTGCAAGAATTCTTGTTAACACAAGTACCATGGGTATCTCTTGTCCCCATCAATGATGCTAGAAGCATGTTGGTTCCCAATTGTATACCTCCCTAATCTTGCCTTACACACTTGAAGGAAATGGAAAATAAGGATGAAAAACCCATTAGAATGTCATTGTATCTAGGGAAGAGTTTAGAATCTAGAGTGGACTAGAGGCACCTACAAAGGGTATGGTTAACTCAAAAATTTGGGCTCTACCTAAACCAAAGTAAGAGGACCTAAGGGGTAGTTTATTTCCATAGAGAGATTATGAAATTCAACTTCCACGGGGATTATTGGCATAAGGGGATAAAGATATGATCATAACATAACCAATATTGCTCACTGTAACTGGGAAGGGTTGTCACATATAATGCGCAAATACTCTAGACCAGACAGAAACTACAAAAGATAGATGTGAGATTGATTGTAAATTTCATTATAGAGGGATATTCAACAACATAAAGGCTTAATGAGAGATTGAAATGTTGAGATTCAAAGTGTAAGAAATAGATACATGTTAAATATGCAATATCTTATGCATCTGCAAGTAAATAACACTTTAGATATGCAAGGGGCATGTTATATGTAGAGTGAGATAAGGTAGTGCAAGATTTATTTAATCAAAATAAAGAATGTGGAGGGTTAAGGGATGAGCAAAAATAAGTCCACTAAACTATCATATTATCTTCACAACAAATGCTTTTTAGATCTAAAACAAATGAGATGAAACCATGCACAAATGATCCTCAAAGTTTAATAGGCAATACTATGAATATATCCTTCAAGAATTCTTTTCAGCTGAATCCATGAGCCTAGAACTACCAACACCCTATTCCCAAATCTCAAAGTATAAAGGATTTTATAACCTAGATATACTCTCTAAATGACTACCATAAAAATCAATATACTAGATGACAAATCAACTAACCAAGTGAAATAGAGATATGTACTTTAATCAACATGAAGAGAATCAAAACCATGAATAAATTTTATTAATTAATTGAACAAAAAATGCATACATTATGATCTGAATAGCATACAATATATTTTATTATTTTTGGGAAACTAAAGTATAGTTATTGAATAATAAGGGGTTTAAATTAAGGGGAAAAATCTAGCTTAATGTGGTAAAATATAGATTTCTATGTAACAATTTACGTGAGGAATAGAAATTAACTTATCTAAAAATGGACTGAAATGGATGATTCAGAAGCTAGAAACTAAGATGCAAGTCTATGACACTATCAAAAATTTGGATCTAGTCTTCATTTTGAGATTGGATGGAAGTGTTAAAAGTGGATAAGAGCACCACCAATGTTGGTCCACCTCTACCGATGTTGTCCTAAAGATCTGATCTTTCTATGTTTTATTTGCCTAGTCTGTCTGACCCTACCTATGAAATATCGAGTACTAGAAGACAATAGAGTTCATTAGAGATCTGTTATACTCTCAAAACCTTGTATTCATCTACACATGCAAACAATAAATACATCAAAATTAAAAGGGGGAAAAATTGGGTTAGGAGAAGAATGATCACACAATAAAAATACCCTTGTTGTTTTGATGGTTGCCTACATTAATCCTCAAATTAGGGTTTTAGATTTGATGTAGTTATCGCTTAGGGAATGTGCATAATAAAAACACATGATAGATGTAAGAATTAATTTTGCCTAGGCCCTTCCTTGATCAAGCATGTTAATCTATGTGTGATGTAGAATGCTGAGTTGTACTGTCGACTAATTTTAATTATAATAATGTGCCAAAGTAGTAAGTGCTAGATATAAAATGCCTTGTGAAGTCCTTTATATAGGAGACTCTTTGTTTTGAATTTGGGAGATTTATTTACATTTTGGTTGACATGGGAAAACTTAAGGATGAAGATAAGGGAAAGGATAAGACCTATTGAGCAAATGAATTTGGCTATTGGGGCCAAATTTACACTTAAACAACAATACCAAAAGTAGACAAGAGTGATACCAGTGCTCCTATCCAATCCTTGCTCTCTTGTCCTAAAGGATAGGGATTAAGGGGGATGGAAACAGCATAGAAAACCTGACCTAGGAATAAGTAAAAAGGTGACTAGAGAATAGAACGAGACTAGGATGAGTAAGACAAAAGGTATGGCTAAATGTAAAAAAAGCTCATATTCTCCTATCAGAGTCTCCTATAAAATTAATTGTCAAACGACATGATATGTGTGGTTTCTTGACCAATTTAGGGTGTATACATTTGCACCCCTTTTATTCTAGTGATGCAGTGAAATGAAGTACTAGAGTAAAAGAAAGAGAATAAAAATGTGTACCTGCACTTACCTGGATGAGATGAATATGATAAAAAAAGTTCCAACTCACTTCCTAGTCAGGGAAGTGGGTGGAATGCCAAAAAGTGTTTGGAGAAAGAAAAAATCCCTGAAATAAATTCCCTTATACTAAAACTAGAATTGGAATCTGTATAACATGGAGGAGGGAAATGCATTGCCCCCTATACTGAATCTAACTGGAATGAGAAATGCTCAAAGGTCCAAAACTAATATCTACCCTCTATCCCACATAAAATCATGTAATCTAGAATTTATGTATAGAATCTCTATGCTATTAAGATCAAAATATATCATGATCCTACTCTAAATAACTAAAATGGAACTAAGAAATGTTTGGAGGCCCAAAACTAATGTCTATCTCTATCTGACACCAACTCATGTAGTTTGGGTATGGGTAATGTAATTGAACGACCACTACATACGATCGTATGATCTAACCTAGTGACAACCTAGGTGCAATTCTGGTAAGTATGTAAGAAGAGAATGGCATGTCTTACCATTCCATATGTATAATCTTGGATGATGGAAAACATGATCATCTATGGAATGCCCATTAATTTGGTATGTAAGTAATGCATTTAGATAATCTAGAAATATATATAACCACATGTGTCATGATCTATCATTTTGTGCCCCATGTTTAAAACTAGAGATCAAAATAATGTGGTCTACACTATGCCTATAATCTATTGTCTAGTCTTGTAACTATGTCATGTTATATGAAGATATATATATGTGAGATGTATAGTAATGTACATGCCCTTAAATATATTATCTATTCTGAATTTGTATTGAAATCACTTTGAGTCCATATAATCTAAACCGTTGTATCTGGCTAGTTTGTTTATTTGTAAATTGAAGGTATAACCCTTTGAATGTCCTGAGTAATGTTGAGTGACCCATGTAATCTAAACCACTATATAATCTTGACCAATTGTGCTAAATCTAATAATTTGAATATTGGAGGTGTATAAACCATGGTGTACCTACATGTTGTCATCAAATCGTGCACCTTAGTACATTCTATGAAGCTCCTTTAATTTGATGCAACATTGAATCATCCCTCAAGTTTGTGGGAACTTGTAAGAGAGATGAGTCTCTAGGATTGAAAAGGGATAGCTCCTTGAATTCTTCTCTATGTGCCTATCACCTAATCTAATGCTTGTTCATGAAAAGAGTCAAGAGTTTAAATAATATAGAAACTATGATAGAGAGGTGATATACCAAGAATATATCCCATCGACTATCACACTTCTATTAAGTAACAATGATTTCTAAGACTAATTTCATGCATTGAAAGATCTTAACATAGTGTTTCAATGTGAAGGTAACATGCTTGAGACAATCAACAAGATACTAGACCTAAGGGGAAGATTTCACACCATAGATACAATTGCATACTTGGAAGAGATTTTAGTGTATTTAACACACTTCATGTGACTTGTTAACATCATAACCATTATTCAAACATGAAGGATAAAGGGAGTAAGGATGATACTATCACTTGGATCTACTATACATCACTCACATACTTAGACAAAAGTCCACAAACTCTGAATTGGTCTTGTATTCAATGTTCAAAGGTAAAGTACAATGTCATTTTAGCAAGGCTTCACCATACCAAAAATTTGGTCCTTCTACAATGGCCAAAATGGCTCAATTTATAAAACTTTGAGGAAGAGGGAGAGAAGAGAAGTTGAAGAGGCATAAGGACATGTGTCATCAACATGAAGATCAATTACAAATGTATGAGAGAGAGGGATGGGGTGTTCCATGCCATATAAAGAGGTATACTTATCCAAAATATGTCATGAGAATGGTTCCAAGTGGCATAAAATCTCTAGGAGTGGAATAGGAAACTGCTTGTATCAAAGATCATCCATGAGCATTCAAAACTAAAAATAGAGAAGCCAACACATAGTAATGCTAAGGGGAATGGAAATCATGATGATAGTTATAAAATGTTATTTCTAATTGCTAGCTATCCTCTAGACACCTGTATTTGTCAATTTTCTGGAAGATCTTTACTTTGGTCAGTTTCCATTATTGACTCAAACTATCAACCTATCCATTTTGCTTACTTTTTCTACACTAGATGCTTACAATTCAACCATTTGTTACCTCCACATTTTATCTCATGTTCCCACCAAGCATTTTGATATCAAAAAATATTTACCATAATTTAAAATTGATATTTGTGGGGCCATCATGGGATTTTTGAATTGTAATGACTATTCTCCATAGTTTAAAGTTGACGTTCACAGGACCATCATCCATATTTGAATCCCAACGGCTATCATTGAACAATTTTTTTGAACAATTCCATTAGCTTTTTTATGTAGTCCTCTTCATTGTGGAGGGGTACCCTTAAAAAAAGCTATGGAGGAAACTTTCTTGAGAAATGTACCCTTTGGTGAATTTTTTTTAGGCACTTTCTCCACAAGAATTAAACCTTTGGGATTTTTTTCCTCATGGATACCTTGTCTTGGCACTTTTCTTTGAAATAATTAATTTAGGCTCTTTGCATATTTTCCTTCAAGATTTTTCTCTACATTTATTCCTTCAAATTATTTAATGACCCTTTAGCTTTGTGAAATGTACCATTTGGAAGGGGCACTTTCCTGAAAAATACCCTTTAAAAACATTGCAAAGGACCATTTCAGCTGCAAGGTATCCTTTGGAAAAGTTTCAAGTGTCCTTCAACTTATCAAAATGATCTTTTATTTAGGATTTTTGTCTCTACACATTTTCTCATTGATAATTGTCCTAAACAACCCTTCAGACTTTCTATATGGCCCTTTGGATTTTTTGTTTGGCCCTCTAGTGCTTTGAAAAAATGACTCTTCAGAATTCTTGTAAAGTACCCTTCAAAAAATTAAAGATGATCCTACAAAAATGCATGTGCCCCTTAATAAAATATGTAATTACCTTTCAAAAAGTTGAAAATGACTTTGAAAAAAATTGAAATGATTGCTTTAGAAAAGTTGAAAATGAAAAGTCTGAAAGAAATACACTTAAGGAAAATTTCTTCAGATAAAAAGTCCAAAAGAATTTAACAAAGGCTTAAAAAAAAAACCTGAAGGAATTTAGCATAGGATTAGCAAAGACCAAAAATGAAATTTTTGAAAGGAATAGAATTACATTTGTTATGGGCTTTATCAAAGGACACTTCTTTTGAAGAAACTTGCATACTGTACTTGGCCAAATCTCTAAAAAATGCAAACTTGGGAGTGAAATTTGACCAACATTCTTGATGATTCATAGGTATCGCATGCCTTCTATGCCTAAGATCAGTTGCCTAAATCCTTCCATTGGGCATGGAGTCACGTATATGAAAACTCAAATTGACATGAATAGACCTTGGATTGACAACAAGAAAATTGACATTACACAAGACACAAAAGGAAATAACAACACACACAAGATAAAAGGAAGGAAACACACATGTGATATAAAGCACTTATGGAACACAACAACCGAAACAAAATAACACTAAACACACACACACCTATGCTACTATTTATAAGATAGATTTTTAAGGACTAATAATAGAACTTTAGATGTATCCCATTCATAGGGATGGGCAATTCTTCTCCATTCACATTGGTTAGCTAAAAGGAGTTACTTTGTTTGCACTTGCTAATGATATAAGGGCCACTCCAAAAAGCATCAAAATTTATATGTCTACCCAATTTTAATCTATCTATATCCCATTTTAGAACCAAATCACCTTCCTTGAACACTCTTATACTTGTTTTTCTATCAGAGGACTTCTTCATGAGTACTTGGTGGTATTCTATGGTCTTATGTGCATTATCCCTTGCTTCTTGTAGTTTTATTAGTTCTATCAATATGGCTTCCATTAGATTTTCAAGTAGTTCTAGTTGATGTGCAAGTCCTAGAGTAGGGAACTCTTAAGAGATGGACAACCTAGCTTTTCTCCCATAAACAAGCATAAAATTAAAGTTACCAATTGATCTCTTAGGAGTAATCATGTCATCCCATAAGGTTGTCTTCAACTTGGTGTGACATGCTCTTTGATTATTTTCTAATGTCTTCTTGATGATCTTGATGAGATTCTTGTTAGTAGACTCAGCCAATACAATACCTTGAGGGTAATAGTTGGATGAGGTACTCAAGTAAATTCCATTCCTATTTTCCCACTCAAAATTTTTAACACCTATGAAGGCAAGTGCATTATCATAACTAATAGTATAGGGAACCCCAAATCTTGTTGTGATACTCTCATAAAAATCCAAAATTGCATTTTCATTTGCCTCTTTTAATGCAATAGCCTCTACCCTCCTTGTGAAGTAGTTAGTAGTAGTCAATATCCATTTGTGTCTATCACTTTATGGAGGGTTGATCACACCAATGAAATCAAGGCCCCATTGCATGAAATGTTGGTCTACTTGGACATGATTCAATGGAAGGGATGAAACTTTCTATTTTCCTATAAATAAGGCACATTGAGGACACCTCCTAACCCAAGAGTAATAAAACTTGAAAAGGCTAGGCCAATAATATCCAACCCTCATTATCTTTGAAGTTATTGTTTTTGGGGAGAAATGACCTCCCTATACACCATTGTGCAACTTTTCCAACAAGATGCCAAATTCATCATTGTCAACACATCTTAGTAGCACATCATTCACATCCTTCCGAAAGAGAATACCATCTAAAAGATAATAAGGAATGGTTTTCAACCTAAAATAACTTCTTTGTGACTTATTAAAACCATTAGGATAATCACCATTTTGGAGGAAACCAATGATGTCTTATTTCCAAATTTAAATTAGTATGTGACGAACTGGCTGGGGATAAACTTGATTAACTAAGACTTCTTCCCTTGGCCCTTGAAGATCTGAAGCTAGATGTTCACATAGCCCCTTTCCTCTTACCAAGTTTGTTACCTTGATATCAACATCATATTCCATTACCTTTGTGATCCATCCAGCTATCTTTTCATTGAGTTCTTTGCTTAAGAGGAACTCTTTGGTGCTAGGATGAGAGACCATGACATGTATCTTGTTATTTGAAACCATGTGCCTAAAATTTTTTAAACCTCATATCACAACTAGAGCCTACTTCTCAATAAACATGTATTTGACCTCATAATATTCCAATCCTTGACTAAAGAATGCAATGGGTTGTTTAATTTCCTCATCATTATTTTGTATAAGCATAGTTGAGATTGTGTCAAGGTTAGCAAAATTATAGATTATGAAATCCTTGGAAAATTTTGGGTTTAAGAGAGTAGGAGATTGGTAAATTTCTTGTTTGATTGACTCAAAACTATTCTTACCTTCCTTTGTCCAAGCGAAAAAGCTTGGTTTTATTGAGCATGGTTGTAATAAGCTTCACCAAAATAGTAAACCCTAGAATAAGCCTTCTTACAAAGTTAATCTTGCCTAAGAAACTTTGAAAAACTTTCTTGTGTAGAGGCAAAGACAAGCCTAGAATGGCTTCAATCCTTTCAAGATCAATAGACAAGCCTTCTTTTGACATAATGTGACCCAATAACTTGCCTTTGTAAACAATAAAGATACATTTTTTTGGATTAATAGAAAGTCCAAACTCTCTACACTTCTCAAAGACTTGCCTTAAATTTTTCATGTGGTCATTATCATCCTTGGAAAAAATAGTTATATCATCAAGGCACACAATCAAATACTGATTGATCAAACCTTTAAAGGCCATGCCCATTGCTCTTTGGAAGGTAAAACTAGCATTAAACAAACCAAAAGGCATATTTATTTATGAAAATGTTCCCCATTTTATAGTGAATGCTGTCTTGAATTGATCCTCCTCATTCACCAATATTTGGTTATAGCCTGAATAGCCATCAAGTAGTGAAAAGCATTGAGAACCTAAAACCACTTGCAAAATCTGCTCCATAGAAGGTAGTGGATAATGGTCTCTGAGTGAAACTCTATTCAAATCCCTAAAGTCGACACAAAGTGTAATATCTCCACTCTTCTTTTGAATAGGTACAATGTTAGATACCCAAGTTGAGTTTTTAATAGGAAAAATAATCTTAGACTCAATCAATTTGGTGAGCTCTTTTTTCATTAGTTCCTATACTTGGGATTAATAGGCCTTTGCTTTTGCTCAACTAGTTTAGCTTCAGGTTCTAACTCAGTGGTGTGTTGAGATAGAATTAGATCAAACCCTTTCAAATCCTTGTATTACCAAGCAAATATATCATGAAATTATTTACATAGTTCAATGAAAGCTTGCCTTTCAAAAAGAGAACATATCTTACCAATTTTTAGAAGTTTGTCCTTAAATATCAAGATCCTTTCATAGTTCTCTTCCTTTATATACATGCTTACCCTTTCCTTCCTACTTTGATAATATTCATTGAACACACTTTCGAAAGTAACCAACCCCTTTGGTATCTTTTTTGTCTTCATCTGGATAGCTTATTCTTCATATTGATTATGAAGTTTTTTTGATTTTTTGAAGAAAATTTTGCTGCATTTTGAATTAAGTGTACAATGTGTTTATCACTCTCGAAAACTTACCAAGACACTTCATTATATGGAATATAAGGTATCAAAATGACCTTGATGTGAGGTTGGTCCTTCTCTTTTCTTACATCAAAAACTATATCAAAGTGTGCTCCTATCATAGCCAACCTTTTAGCATGTTTGTTTCAGTCTCTTGGTATAGGTTAGATATGGAAAGCATCAAATCCCTCAATTAGATCCCACACCCTATGATTTTAGGATTTTATAAAAGGGTTATTGGTTGTATCTTGGTTTATCACTTGATGTATAATCAATTCATAATCTCCATATACCTTCAAATTCTTGATTCCCTTTCTCTTTTCCCATTGGAGGCCATGAACCAAGCCTTCATATTTTATTGCATTAAAATTACAACTAAAATGAAATCTATATGAAGAATAATACTGGTTCTTTGAGGGAAAAACCAACATGACACCAGCTCCTACCCCTACCTTGCTTCTAGAGCCATCAAAAAACATTTCCCATATCCCTTCAAGTTCATGATCCTCATTAGTGAGTGATGGTATAGGAATGTTCTTCTCATGTATACAATATACCCCTAATTTAGTTTATTTAATGAATACATATGGGTCATGATCATAAGTTTTAGTACCATACTCATCAATAAAGAGGTCAAAAAAACCTTCAAGGGGAAAGGATGTTTCACCACTAATAACACCTTCTTGCTCACTAATTTTAGAATTCTGATTTGAATTTGTCTCCACAAAAGGTTCAATGTGGAAACTTACCAAGGGATATGTTTTTATAGTTAATTATCTCCATATCTTGTTATAAAATCTAGAAAATACCAATCAAATTCAAGGTACTCTCCAATCTTATCCGTGAATTCTCTCGATAATAAAATAGCAAAATAAGCTTGAAGATCAACCACCACAATGTCTTGTAGGATGGGGAAACTTGGACAATCATGCAAGAAAATTTTCAAACTTTTAACCAAACCCACCATCTTGGCTAGAGTTCCATCAAGATGAAACACACCCTTGCTATGAGGCTCATATTTTAGTCCCAATTTTTTGTCAACCACTTTAGGCATAACTGTGGTACTGGCCCCACTATCTATAATGCAGTTATGAACCAATTTGTCTCCCATAATGAGTGTGAGGTAAAAATTTGGAGAATTTTCAGATTTGGTGGATGTTTATAGGACATAATTAGGTTTGTTTTAATGGATACACCATTGTGTCTTGGAACTTGAGGGGTTATATGACTTCTTGAGAGTTATTCTTGTAGAAGTTCCTTTTGGCTAGGCATATACAATACTTCCTAAAGAGAAATGCTTGTCTTGATATTATTTAAAAAATCAATAATGTTTAGAGAAGAATTATTCACCTTTTATTTCATTATTAAAGGCAATGAGTGATCTTGAACTTGTTTTATATGAGGTTTAGAAACCTTTCTCACATTCTAACTTTGAGGAATATTGTAACTAGTACGATCTATCACATTGGTACTTGAATTTTTTGACCTTGGAGAGGCACTAATTGGAGTCACTTGTGATACTGGAGTATCTCTTAAATCTCTCTTTGTAGCCCTTATGTTGGCTGTAACTAATGTATTTTGATTCAACACATAATTATCTTCTACTTAGAAGTTCATAAAACCAATACTTTTGCTGCTACCTTCTTCTTGAACATCCATTTGCATGAAATTTTCTTCTTTTGATGTAACATAAGGAGTGGCTCCTTCTTTAGCTACCAAAGAGTGGTTACCTTCTCCACCAGTATACCTAAACTGACTCTGAGATTTCCCCCAATGATCCAAATGTTCCTCTCCTTGAACTAGATTGGTGTGGACTAGAATAATAACCTTTGTGGATGGAGTGGAATTATGATTATAGGCATTGGGAAGCCTATTGAAACCTTGTAAACCTTATCATCTCCCTTTATTAGTGTATTGAGGTGGAGGTCTATAGCCTTATTGAGGATTGGGTGGATCGCTTGCATATATTTTTGCTTGCTCGATCTAGGCGTGCAAAGACTAAATCATCACATTCTTATCTATGACATCATCCACTTTCTTGGGAGTGATTTTAGTTTTGACATTGGTATTGGGAACTTATGATATGCTTGTGGATTCAATAAAATTATGAGACAACAAGGGCATGGAGACTCTTGGAGGTAATTTCCTAGCTTGTATCAAACTATTCTCAAATTCAATGGCTATTTCATATGCCTTAGGTAAATTAAATCCTCCCATTTATTGCAACATTACTACTACATCAGTGCCAATAGCCTTAAGATATGTGGGGAATACAAAGATTTGAGGAGGACTCATAATAGGTGGTAGCATATGCCATGTTCATTGAAATATCTTATTAAAATCTCCCATGGATTCATTAATACCTCTCTTTATCACATTCAACTAGTGAATTAGTGAAGTATGATCACTCTTATTTTTGAACCTATTTACCAAAAACTCTCTAAATCCATCCCAATTAGTAATACAACCACCTTCCAATGTCCTATACCAATCAATTTTCTTCCCATTTAGAGATATGGAAAGTAGTCTAATAGCTATGTTAGCTTAGGTGATATTGTGAAAATTGCAAAAGTTTGAAATGTCCCGAATATGCTTAGATGGGGTAATAGGACCCTCTCCATTGAAATTGGGGAGACTTTTGGTAGAATTAGGAGGAATATGATCATATGCAAGAAGGTTAATTAAATTTTGGGTGTTGAAGGATGGGAAAGGATGTCTTCTAGCCATTTATTCTTCCTCTTGATCCATTACTTCTTGAACCTCATCTTCTTCCTCTTCAAAACCTTCTTATTCAGGATCTTTAAAGGTTAGGAATGATTTAGGGTGTTGTTCTTCAAGAGGATTTTTAGGCTAAGGGACTTGATTAAAAAGCTATTAGAATATGGTCTAGTGAGGACCATTAAGTATACTATGGAAAACTTGATATAGAACTAGAGATTCTCCCATTTTGGAGTCACCAAATGCTAGATTAAGAACACTTTTGTAACCTTGGACTTGTCAATACTAGCATTCACCTTGACAAGGAAATAATTAGGACCAGTTGTCCCACTGAGCATGCTAGAACTATTGTCATCAAATTATACACCCTAAGACATTCTATGAAGCTCCTTAAATTTTATTCAAAATCAAATCATTCCTCAAGTTTTTGGGAACTTGTAAGAGAGATGAGTCTTTAGGATTGAAAAGGGCTAGCTCCCTAAATTCTTATCTAAGTGCCTATCACCTAATATAATGCTTGTTCATGAAGAGCATCAAGAGTTTACATCCAAGAATATATCCCACCAACTATCACACTTTTACTAAGTAACAATGCTTTTGAAGACTAATTCCATGCATTGAAATATCTTAACATAGTGTTTCAATATGAAGGTAACATGATCGAGACAATCAACAAGATACTTGACCTAAGGGGCAGATTGCACACCATAAATATAATTACATACTTGAAAGAGAGTTTAGTGAATTTAACACACTTTACATGACTTTTTATCATCAGAACCCTTACTTAAACATGAAAGATAAAGGGAGTAAGGATGATACTATCACTTGGATCCACTATACATCACTCACATACTTAGACATAAGTTTACAAACTCAGAATTGGTCTTCTATTCAATGTTCAAAAGAAAAGTGCAATGTTATTTTAGTAGGAATTTGACATACTAAAAATGTGGTCCTTCTACAATGGCAAAAATGGCTCAATTTATATAACTTAGAGGAAGAGGGAGAGAAGAGAATTTGAAGAGGCATAAGGACATGTGTCATCAACATGAAGATCAATTAAAAATGCATGAGAGAGAGGGATGGGGCGATACATGCCATATCAAGAGGTCTATTTGTCCAAAAAAAGTCATTAGAATGGTGGAAAATCACATAAAATCTTTAGGAGTGGCACAGGAAACTATTTCTATCGAAGATCATCCATGAGCATTCAAAACTAAAAATAGAGAAGCTAACACATAGCACTACTAAGGGGAATGAAACTCATGATGATATTTATAAAATTCTCTTACTAACTACTAGCTATCCTTTGAGCACCTATATTTGTTGATTTTATGGAATCTCGTTACTTTGGTCAGCTTCCAGTAATGACTCGAATCATCAACCTGTCTATTTTTCTTGCTTTGTTTGCACTAGATGCTCAGGATTTAACCATTTATTATCTCCATATTTGCTCTCATGTTCCCACCAAGTCTTTTGATATCAATGGCTATTTCCCATAATTTGAAATTGATGTTTTTGGGGCCATCATGGGATGTATTAATTATAATGGCTATTCTTCATTGTTTAAAGTTGACATTTGTAGGACCATCATCCTTGTTTGAATCCCAACAGCTATCCTCAGACAATTTTATTGAATAATTCCTTTAGCTTTTTTGTTTGCTCTTATTCGCTATGGATGGGGTGCCCTTCAGAAAATTTATAGAGGACACTTTCCTAAGAAATTGGCCTTCGAGATTTTTTTTCCTTGTGGATACCTCACCTCAACATGTTTTTATAAAAGAATTCATTTAGTCTCTTTGCATTGCATCTTTTCCTTTGGGATTTTTATCCACATTAATTCCTTCAAAATATTAAATGACCCTTCAACTTTATGAAATGTACCATCTCGAAAGGACGCTTGCCCAAAAAATACCCTTTAAAAACTTTGTGAAGGACCATTTTAGTTGCAAGGTATCCTTAAAAAAGATAAAAATGTCCTTCATCTTATCAAAATGATCTTTTCTTTAGCCTTTTTATCTCTACACCTTTTCTCATAGAAAATTCTCCTGAACAACCCTTCAAACTTTCTATTTGGCCCTTCAAATTTTTTGTTTGGCCCTTTGGTGCTTTGAAAAAAGGACTCTTTGGAATTCTTGTAAAGTACCCTTTGGAAAATTGAAGATGATCCATTGAAAATGCAAGTGCCCCTTCAAAAAAAATGTAAGCACCTTTCAAAAAGTTGAAAATGACTTTCAAAAAAAATTGAAATATTCCTTTGGAAAATTTGAAAATGGAAAATCTGAAAGAAATACACTTAAATAAAATTGCTTCAGATAAATTTTTTGAAAGAATTCGGCAAAGGATTAAAATAAAAACCTAAAGGAATTCAACATAGGCTTAGCAAAGACAAAAAATGAACTTTTTGAAAGGAATATAATTGCATTTTTTGTAGGCTTTGCCAAAGAACACTTCTTCTGAAGAAACTTGCATATTGTACATGGCCAAATTTTAAAAAAATGCAAACTTGGTAGTGAAATTTGACCAACACTACCTATAGGAGTAGATAGGAATGTTGGGTAAGTGTACGAATAAGAATATCAGGAATGATGCCCCCGTTTTGGGGAAAGGGATGAGATATATAATGGAGGAGGTTGAGCCAAAAAATATGACTAGTGGTGTATTTGATATGAATAATGTTGGAATAGTTTGAATGGTTTGAAAATTTAGTGGATTGATTAGGCTGAGTTATTTGAATATTGACCTAGTTTTGATTGGTAAGGATAAAGTTGTATTTTTAGATGTAAAAGAGGAATAGATGTGTGTGTGTGTGTGTGTGTGTGTGTGTGTGTGTGTGTGTGTGTGTGTGTGTGTGTGTGTGTGTGTGTGTGTGTGTGTGTGTGTTTACCATATTAGGCAAATGGTGTAGTAAGAGAGTGAGGCTTACATGGTGTCAAAATCATCATTTTCACAATTTTGTGAAATAATAGATCTATGCGGATAAAGTTATGGTTAAAATAGTATGTTGTCTTGAATGAGGAAGTTGGTTAATATATGAGATTTTGATAGATTCTTGATTCATTTATGCACTTAACTAGTTTGAGATTTGGAACTCTAAAGTGAGAGATATGTTACAGATATGAGCACCTATTATGACCCATTTTGAGTAGTTGGTAGCCCAAATTTAGGCTGGTGGAGATGTTACTCTAGTGAGTAAGCTTAAAAATTGATTTTTGCCTATTTGGAAGCTTATTTTTATTGATTTTGTGCTAGTTTAGAGTGTTTTTCAAAAAAAATTACTAGTTCCAGTGCTCCTATCCAAGAGTCAATGCTCTTGTCCTAGTTCCAACATTATTATCCAATTTTTGGCACTACAATCCAGCACTAGTGTCCTTTTGTAGCATGGTTGTCCAGTAGGGCTAATTTTTTGTGTTTTTGAGCTATTTCTTATTGTTGTATAGCTTAGCTATTTTCTTTGGTATGGTTTGACTAATGTATATGTTGTTTTTCTGATGTTTTTGTAGGGTGAGGTATAGATGAACAAGTTCCATAGAGGCTAGGTGATGAAGACACTAAGATTATTGCATTTATCAATTGATGAGAGGGCTATGATGGATAGGGCTGGGTTAGGTCATGTATGTGACCTTGGCACTATGAAGTGGGATAGTTATTTGATTACCTCCTTATGTGAGAGGTGGAATGTAGACACATGCACATTTTAGCTTCTTATTAGAGAGATTACAATTATTTTGGAGGATGTGTATCACATTTTACATTTATTGATTAGTGGATGGCATGTTACATTACATGATGGCATGGGTGTGGATGCCATTGATCATGCATCCTTATATTTTTTTGGTGTGACCTTAAGAGTACATCTTAGAGGTAGTGGTAGTCATATATTATTGTCAATTATTATATAGTTGAGTCTTCTACATCTATAAAAGTGGTTGGCTATATTATTGGCTTCATTTATTAGAGTGGATGGGATTGGTGTGTCTATTGCATATAAGTTGCATAGGGTTGTACATAGTGTAGAGGTATATGGTATTGTGTTATCATGGGGTATGACTATGCTAGCCCATTTATATAGGGATGTATAAAAGTCTACATAGGAGGCATTTAGTGGTGGTGTGGGTGTAGTGACCTTATTGCATTATTGGGTATATGAGCACATAACCATTGTGTAGCTGATAGGATTATTGAGGGAGAGTTGGGCACCTCCACAACCATTAGATGAGTGGTGAATGAGTTTAATGTCTATCTATTCTCTTAGGATAGATCATTATAGATGATTTTTAGATAGATTGGAGGATCATGATATCGCATAGAAGCCCTATAAAGGATTTTCTAGGTGGGTGGAAGATGGAGTGTGATTGAGATATATGAGGGTTAGTTGTTGGATATATGACCGCTAGGTTGGAGTGTATGATAACTTTTACTATGAGAATGTGATGAGATATTTTAGGTTACCATAATATATGCCCCCTCTAGTATGGGTATGGGTGAGGAGTGCATGAGCACCAGCAAGGGGAGGGGCTCATGAGAGGCTTATGGAGGCTATGTTAGCATCATTATTATTAGATGTATGAGACACGGCTATAGACATTTTGGATGTAGATGATATTAGATATACAAAGTCATATACTACATGATGGGATAGGCATTGATGGGCTCCATCATATCCTATTGATGGAGGGAATGCCCTCGAGTATGAGGATCTTACTCCAATCAAAATGATGTTAGGTAAGCATTGATTAGATTTGAATTATATATAAGTTGGTGCTTGTTTTAGCTTATTTTTTGAGTGTATGTATAACATAGTGTTATCCTTTTTCATGTAGGTGGAGTGGGAGGTGCTCAGGATGAAGTACCTATTAGGGTAGGAAATGGAGATGATGGGTTTTAAGAGACAATTATTGATTTGACACTCTAAGATCTTACTCGACATGTACCTAATAATTATATAGAGGAGGGTTTGATAAAGGGCATAATAGTTACAACTATTTTCTATGCTCATTTATTTTATAGAACTATTATAGAAATAGCTACATCTGTTAGGGCAGTGGGAGAGAGAGATGATATGAGGGTCGAGCTATATAGGCATAGGATGCCTCCATCAGATTATGGATTGATGAGTAAGAAGATTACGCATGAGTACAAAGATATTTAGATGTGGTATATAGATTTTCATGAGGAGCATGGTTAATTACTAGAGTGAGAGAGCCATTGTAAGAGGCATTCGGGAGCTCAAGAAGGTACAATGCCATTGATTGCTAGGCTAGACTGTGGGAATAACACTAGAGGAGAGAGTGAGTGCTTGATGCCTATTCATTATTGATTATATTTGATATTTGATATGTGAAAACTTTATCATATATATATATATATATATATATATATAATGTGTGTGTGTGTGTGTGTATGGATACTTGTGTTTTACTGATTCATGCATATTGTGTTATTGGATTTGAAGTATTCTGGTATATTGTGATATTGTTTACAAATGTTTAAGTATAAATAGTTGATATGGTATTGTTTTTGAGGTTGAGTACGTTAGATAAGGTGGTATATGGGATGTAATTTTATTTTTATTGATATGTGTAAATGTGATTTTAGGTTTGATTTGTAATCATATGTGCACAAAAAAATTATTGGTTTTGTAATTTGGTAAATTGTTTTTGGTAAAGTTAAGATGGTTTTGATATAGGTAAAATATAACTTAGTAAGATCTGGACTTTGATATGATGGTTTTGAATATGAATAGTTATTAGGAATTAGGAATGTTAGTTGTTAGTATATATATATATATATATATATATATATATGTAAGATAACATGTTGTGCATATTATTTCCTTGAGAGTAGCTCAAGAATGCAAATGTTGGACCTTTGGCTCCATCATCACCTTGCTAAGTGAAGCTATGAAATGATGCGAGTATGAATGTGTGTTGTATCACTCTATGTTGTATCACTATCTAAATCATGATGACTAATTGAACAAGTGCCCATACTTCTCATGATGTGTAAGAACATATGTGGTATCTGATACTACCTATTGTACACTAACTATATTTGTACATGGAGATTCTAAAAAATGCAATGTTATTGGATGTGTGACTAAGATTGTGTGCTATAGAAGAGGTCCATTTATACATAATTTTAGTGGATTGATATATGAAATAACACATTTTAGCCTCTGTTGTGGTACATATGACTAAGGAATAGATCAAGATGGAATTGCAACCTATGATGGGGTCTCATCTAATATTAAATGTAGGGGGTTACTACATGAGATAGGACCCTAAAAACTTGATTGTAGTGAATATCTCTATGGATCAGTACTCTATGATGTAGGTTCAGTTAATCTTAATCATAACTGGTTGCTATGTGAGATAGGACCCTAAAAACCTGGTTATAATGACTATTTATCTGGAGTGTTACTCTATTGATGTGCCTATGACTGTGTTGGATATGTATATGGAAATGCACTATGTACTCCATGGACTACACTACTATATGTGGGTTGTTCATGTTGTACTAGTTTCTAAACCTTTTGAATAGGTAGAATAGGATATCTCTTTGAAGGCTCTGTCCTAGATACTACATTATTCTCA
This sequence comes from Torreya grandis, assembly GCA_037957365.1. NCBI lineage: Eukaryota > Viridiplantae > Streptophyta > Pinopsida > Cupressales > Taxaceae > Torreya > Torreya grandis. The sequence goes on from JARHVA010000441.1 coordinate 5,061,229, forward strand.
CAATGAGTGACCAATGATTCCTGTGAAGGAATGTCTTGAGATAACCCAGTCATGAAGGAATGAGGTCTATGGTTCCATGATGGAGGAGATCTTGGTGCCCCTTATGTGAATGCTATGATGTCATTATTAGCACATCTATTAATGTAATATTAAAGTCCATAACAATCATTATCTTTATGGCCATAGATACAATGATAATTATAAAATGGCTGATGTGGTTATTTATATAAAATATGTGAATCTCATTGATGGGTAGAAAGCAATGTGATTAAACTCATATCTAGAAGTGTTGATAGTATGACATATGGACTATCTCGCTTTGAATCAAATTGAAGTGGTACCTTGTTGTTGTTATCTGTATTGCATACTATAGGTTGTAGTCTGTAAACTAGCTCTTTATTCTAAAGTAGTTACTTTTCTAGTTGTGGTCACTTATCTTTCTTAAGACATGGTGGATTATGTGTACAAGAAGCTATAGATGGAGGTATGATTGTGAAATCTAGAGTAATGAAATCAGCTTAATCTACCTCAATCAACCCCAATTTATTTTCCAGGGCTAGAACTATATTACATAAGTGTCTTAAGGAGGACTCTATCTAATATAATATATTATCTAAGAGAGGTTGGTGAATCCCTTTAATAAAGATATGTTTAACCTCTATATCTATTGGTTTATAGATTAGGCATAACATGTAGGTCTTAAATCGAAGAATATAATCACTAATTGGCTCTAAAATATTATGATGTAATGTAGCAAGTTTCTCATATGCAACACAAGGGCCCATGTTTTCTATGTAATACATGAGAAATGCCTCCTTTAAGTCATCATATGTATGTAAGGAACTAACAGGGAGTACATGAAAGAACCAATCTTGTGCATTACCCACTAATGTTTGTTGGAATAACTTAAGTAGAATCAAAGGAGTCACATGAGATGACAAATCCTTTTGAAAGGATTTAAGATGTATGAATTGATTTATAGTTCCATCAAATTGAGACAATGATGGTATCTAGAAATGTTTAGGCAATGAAGCTCTTACAAATGTCTTTGGAAGAGGTTACCATGTAAGTCATTGACATCCATGCAACACTTATAAGCCTTGTTTTCCAAAGTAAGAAGATGTACTTGGTGTTGTAACTCAACAACTACATGCATAAAAGAAATAATCTTTATAGACACCTAAATATAGGCACCAATGACCTCCAACCAAAATTTTGACCAATTTCCATTAAAGTGCACAATTTGGCCTAAAACCACTAAAACACGCTAAAAGATGTGAAAATGACATATTCAAGTGCCGATTTTGGCTAGGTTATCATTAAATGGGGTAATGTAATTTATGGGCCAGCTAAATTTAATCAAATCATTTTGAGTTAAAGTGCTAATTTTGCACCTGGATGCTCTGGATTGCTCTTTTCTATCAAAACTCTTATAGAAGATGCATGCCTTTGTTATTTGGTGTTGGTAACATCTTAAATGGGATAATATATCTAACACATCTGACATTGACTTTCAATTCTAATCCAATCAAATTTTGGACCAATAACAAGGTATTCTAATCAATTTGAGTAATTTATGCCCAAAGTGCTTAATCATGCTTAAGAAATAATTAAACTAAATTAGAGCTTAATTAATAATTACATGGAAAATTGTTGAATACTTGCTTTTAAAAATGAATATTGAATATCTACATCATCAGGTGGCCTCATTTCTTGGGAAGATATCCCTAGGCCATAAATGCCACACATATCAAGATGCATGCCTCCCATGCCTCATCAATGCCCTCCATGCCTCTTAATTTCTCCTTTATCCCAAATATTGATGAGCCTATTTATGAATTTTAATTAAATAATTGGATTAATCCTTAGTGACACATCTCAATCCTGAGATGGAAAGTTCAAGTTGATTCTAGCCATTTTCTAAAATCTATAAATAGAGAGGCCACAGACATCATTTTTAAGCTATTTTGGTGCAAAGTTATTATAATCAAATATCTTCAAAAAAGTATTAATAATGCAAAGTTATAATGCACAAATGATTCCAAAAGCTATTGCAATTAATATTACCATGCCAAAGTGATTCCAAGCCAAGCTAAGCCAAAGCCAAAGGTTCCAAGGAGAGGTGGAGGAAACTCAAGCTCCATTGCAACATACTTCATGAGCACAAGCCAAACAATCCAATAAAAAATTATTTGGAGCATCCAAGGAAGGTGAAATATTCTTATTTTTCCTTACTTTTTAGTTATGTTTGCCATTATTTTTGTTATTAAGCTCACTGATGAGGCCAGGATATGCCCAATAAAAATATAATAAATGACCTCATCTTACTCTCTCTTTCTATTAAGTTTGATCACATTTTGTAACTTTTATTTTGATCTGAGATGAGTTAGGATGTGATTATCCATCTTTTGTTGACTGTGATTATAACGTTTTAAAAGACCTCTAATTCCTAACAAGTGTGTTGTAAAATTCTAGTTTTTCAATAAAATAGGTCATCATTAGGCTAAAGAATAAATATGAAGTGGATTGCATGTTTTTGGAAGCATTGGACTCAATTTAGATTAGTTCCAAAACTTACAGAATCTATTCCAGAACCATCACAATTAGTTTTGGAACTCCACCATACTATTTCAAGTCGTCGCATTTTTGGACTTAGCTCCGAAACTCTATATTCATCTCTGGTACTCTTATAGATAAGCTTTAAAACTTTTGTGGCTAGATATGGAACTGATGAGGATATATTCCAAATGACTTATAATTTTTTAGATCAATGATTCCATTTAATCAGGAATAGATTCCAAATTTTTTGAACTTGCAAAATAAAGATATTTATCACACAGCTGGACATCCAGCCACATCTTGATTCAGTATCTATTTTGGGTATGATTTAGTTCCATAGTATCTATGAAATAGTTACAGCCATCAAAGCATCTATATATAAAGACTTGGGAATATAGAATATAGAATATAGAATATAGAGAGAAAAGGATAGATCAATACATTTGTAATATAGAACATTTTATCAATGAAATAAACATTTCTATTTTGAAAGCAAATTAAATTGTTTAAATCCTGTTCTAGGTGGAGCAAGGGCCCACTCCTCCAAAGAACCAAGATCTTCATTTTTGTCGGTATTTATATTTATATTCACAGAAGTAAATAGGTAATTTTGTTAAATTTATAAATGCTTCCAACTCCTTAAAGTTAAGATTTATTTTAAATTTGTTCATGCAGGCATTTTAGATTAAATTTTCATTTCTACAATGTGTGTTTGTTTCTAGCAATCAATTTCATTTATGCAACGTGTTCCAACAATCAATTTCATTTCTACAACGTGTGTTTGTTTCCATCAATCTATTTTCATTTTTTCAATGTGTATTTATTTTTAGTAATCTATTTCATTTCTACAATGTGTGTTTATTTCCAGCAGGTTTGCATAGTTTGATTCCAATAAGGTTTTAACCAAGAAATTCTTAAGACATTAAAAACCCCCCAAAACAACAAAAATACAAATACCTCCATTCAATTATTAAATCACTATGATTCCTCTTGTTGCATATAGCTTTAGACATAGCCTTGGTTAAATATGACATCAACAAAAAATTGATTAAATGAAGGGGATGATGACACCCATCATTTTTAGCACTGTTGTCGGGGAACACTAGCTGGAATTTTATAATTAGGTGTCAATAAGAGCAACAATCATTCATTTAGTAATTAAAGAGATTTTCCCTAATTTATGAGTAGACCACGAGAATCCAAGGGTAGATTTCTCTCCAAAATATATGAATAAGAAATTCTATCATCCTCTAGTTTAAGAAAGGATGTTGAGAAAGAATTAGAGGCACCATTATCTCCTACAAGACAAGAAGCAAAATTGCCATCTTTGGAATTTTGGATCAGTCATCAAAACCAAGTAAAATCTTAGGGAGGAGGATTATTTCTCAAGATTCACTGAGGGAAAGTTTTGATTCTCAATTGAGTAGTCAACCCCCTACTCCTAACTTTTCACCATCCACAAAATAGACCACATACCACATTGATTAGGAGAAGGGATTAGAAAATACCAGAGAGACGGAATGAGAAGCTGGAAGAGAACCTTTACCTATCCCATTCATATCGAGGATGATGAAACCACTATAAAAAACATTTCACTTGCACACTTGCCCACATTTAGAGGAATGTCATCTGAGGATCTTGACCAATTTTTGTTTGAGTTTAAAGTACTATGTCAGACTTATGATTACACGACAGATAATCAAAAATTGAAGTTGTTTCCATCTACCCTAAAGGATGTAGTAATGAGGTGGTTTATGGGATTAACAACTAATTCTATTACTAATCGAGAACAAATGGAAACTATCTTCCTAGACAAATATCAAGATTATTGTAGAGGAAGAAATTGAAAGGAAGAATTTTTCAAAATCAAATAGGAAGAAGATGAAAATATGGAATATTATTTGGACAGATTCCTCTTTGTGAGTAAAAGATGTGGATTTGTACTTTAAGAAGATTTAAATAAAACCATTTTTCTCAAAGGTCTAGATGATGAATATAGGGAAACCCTTGATTTAATTGGTGGAGGAAACATTGCGCAATTAAGAATGGATGAAATCATAGAAATTTGTAAAAACTATTCAAGAACAAGGGGTGGACTTGAAAAGGGAAAACAGTTAAAATTTTGAATCCAAATATGAACAAATTGATGGATGAATTGGCAAACCTTAAAATAGACATATTAGTTCAATTAACCTCCACCATGGATGGATTTCAAGCTAAAGAAAATACCCATCTTGAACCATTAGCCATGTATTGTCCTAGATGGAGGAAGAAGCATGAAATAAGGGAATGCCCTTTGGATAAAATGGAAGTATGTCTTGTCTATGAATCTAAATAACATGATACTCATGCTTGTTATCTTCTTCCACTCATAAATAATCATCTCAAACAAACCAATACATCATCCACCATAGAAGAATTAAATTTTGTTCAGAGACAACCTAACCAAGGACAGTTTATGCCAAGACCAGCTCCTAATCCCTAGATGATTCCATGGGTAGCTCAAATAGTACCACAAATTTGGGGACAACCACCTTGGGCCCCTCAACCCACATGGCATCCTCATGATTGGGTAAGTCAATCTTGGTATACTCAAGGACATTAGCAACTGAGGGTTCGTCAAGGAAATCCTTATGCTTAGCCATAACCTAGATGGAGCCCTAGTGATTATGTGCAAGGATAAACATATCCAAATCAGAACCAACAAGCCATAATGGGAGCTCCAACACAAAATCCATAGATCAAAAACATAGTCCAAACCCAAATGCCATCACAACTAGTAAAAACCCAAGAAACAAACAAACAACTCTTATATACGAAACATAACCAAAAAAATCAATTGATTTAAATACAATGAATTATAAAAATATTCAAACTACATCTGGAAAAATAGTTAGCAGTCCACCTATTATAATCACTGAGATGATAGAAGAAGCTAAAACCCCTAGCACAGTTACACCTCAGGAAGATGACAAAGAAAAAGATAAAGAAATAGAAAGATATTCTACTGAGATTCCATTTCTAGAAAGACTTAAAGAAATCATAGAACTTAAGGAATCTAAATTGGTGCAGGAACTAAGAAGATTAAATATTGAAATACCATTGTTACAAGAAATTAAGGATATTCTAGAGTTGAACAAGTTAATCAAATTATTACATTTTAAAAAACCTGGAAGAAAGAAGCAGTTCCCCAGGACTATTCAGGTAGACGGGAAACATGCTGATTTATTAGTAGGAAAAATCCTACTACCTAAATATGGATATCCTAGAAGCCTTGTTATTTTTGTTTCTATAGGGAATAAGGATATACATAACATTTTGATTGATTTGGGTGCAACTATCAATGTAATGACAGTGGACACTTTGAAATAATTACCATTAATAGGCATACAAACTACTAATACCATATTATAGATGGCAGATCAATTTGTAGCAAAACCAGAAGGAGTTATTGAAGATGTGGCAGTAATGATGGATTCATGGGAATATCTAGTTGAATTCCTTAAATTGTATCCAAAAGTTAAAACACTTGGTTATCCCATCATTTTGGGGAGACCATGGTTAGCTAAAGTTGTTGCCTTAATTGATTTCAGGTCAAGTGATATGACTATTTCAAATGGTACAAATTCTAAGAAAATTTCATTATATCCATCTGCATGACCTTTTGTTGATAATCAAGAAAAATTATAGGTTGATAATCCTAATATTAATGAGCAAAATATATCTTCTTTGTCTATGATAACATTTCAAAATCATGTACAAGAAATAGATGATATGGTTAATCCTTCATTAAATGAACATCAATCATCATTAGAGTAGTCAGGATTAGTTCCAGAACAATCATAGTTAGTTCTGAAACCATCACAGTTAGTTTTGGAACCATCAGAGTTAGTTATAAAACTATTACATTTAGTTTTGGAACCATCATAGTTAGTTTCAAAACCACACCAATTCTCTGCAAGTGAAGATAACTTCACTCCAGAGGAACGTGATTTATCTTGGGGAGAGGAAGGATCTGTAGCATCAACTTTGTAGATATCAGGAGATGGTGAAGAATTTGTGGAAAATAGCAGTAACAAGGAGTTTGATATACAACAAGATAAGTATCATAACTCTTCCTATTATCCTTTATCCAGCATTATGCCTCTAGGAACTTTTGGAGATGTTGCTACATACCATATATTGTTACCACATGCCTATCCACTAAACACCTTAATGGAACCCTTTCAACAAATTAGTTCATCATATCTTGGAACCAAACATGTTTAGATTCAACCAAGAATTTTTTTGAATATTAATAGATGGTTAAAAAATGATGAAGAAGCCAAACTATTTGATGTTCTAAAGGATCATACTAAAGCATTTGCTTGGGACTATAGAGATGTGAAGGGAATTCATCCAAGTATCTGCACTCATCACATTTATACTAAAAATATTAGACCAATTAGGCAACCTCATAGAAGGATTAATCCAACCTTAAGGGATATAGTCAAACAAGAAATTGAAAAACTATTACAAGTAGGTTTTATCTACCCTATCTCAGATAGCCAGTGGGTGTCTCCTCTTGTAATTGTCCCTAAAAAGAATAGAAAATAGATAATTTGTGTCGACTATAAGGAACCAAACAAATCCACCCTGAGAGATTATTTTCCCTTACCATTCATAGATCAAGTCTTAGACAACCTTTTAGGTAAATAGTACTTTTCCTTCTTAGATGGATTTAGTGGATACAATCAAATCAAAATTGCTATTGAGGATCAGGACAAAACTACATTTACTTGTCCATGGGGTACCTTTGCTTACAGGGTATTGCCATTTGGACTATGTAATGCTCTAACAACCTTTCAAAGAGCTGTATTAGTAATTTTTGTAGACCTAACAAATGACTGTGTAGAGGTATACATGGATGACTTTACTATGTATGGAGAAACATTTGATGATGCCTTAAAAAATTTGGACAGATTATTAACAAGATGTGAACAACATCACTTGTCTCTTAGTCATGAGAAATGTTTGATGATGGTTGATGAAGGGATTGTATTAGGGTACCATATTTCAAAAAGAGGAATTCAAGCTGACCAAAAAAAAATCAAGATTATTTTAGACTTGCCTATTCCACAAACTCCCATAGATATCAAATCATTCTTAGAACATGCTAGATACTATAGGCATTTTATCAAGGATTTTAGTAAAATTACTACCCCCATGTTTAAATTTCTTACCAAAGACTATAGTGTCAACATGCTTTTGAAGAAATTAAAGCGAAATTAGTAACTACCTCAATATTACAAGGACTTAATTGGGAGAAACCTTTTCACATCCAAAATGATGCCTCAAATACCTCATTTGGTGCAGTTTTGGGATAGAGAGATGAAGGAAGAATGTATGCTATTTACTATCTTAGTAAAAATCTTACTCTCACTAAAAGAAATTACACTACCACTAAAAAAGAATTTCTAGCTATGATCTATGCAATCAATAAATTTAGACATTACATTACAGGGTACAAGATATTTGTACATACAGATCACTCAACAGTTAAATATTTAATGAACAAACCTGTGGTTGGAGGTAGAATAATTATATGGTCATTACTTATATAAGAATTTGATATTACCATTGTGGACAATCCAGACAAATATAATGTGGTGGTTAATTTCTTGTCAAGATTGACCAGTACAGGGGAGCAAGATCCAGTCAAGGATAACTTTCTAGATGAACAATTGTTTGCTATTTCAGCTAACACAACATAGTTTGCTGATATGGCAAATTATCTTGTAATAGGAAAGTTTCCTCCTTTCACTAAAACAAAAATTAAAAAATTAATCAAAACTAGTGCACAATTCAAGTGGTTAAATAAAATGCTATTTAAATGTGGTCCTGATTTGGTTTTACTTAGGTGTGTAAGAGAAGATGAAAATTTTGACATCTTCCACGCATGTCATGATGAACCAAGTGAAGGACACTATTTAGTGAAAAGAATAGCTCATAAGATACTTAGCACTGGTTACTATTGGCCATCTATGTACAAAGATGTGAAGAGATATATCAGGCAGTGTGATCCTTGTCAAAGGATGGGACAACCAACCATTACCAATGAAATGCTTCTACAACCACAAGTAGTGATTGAACCATTTGAGAGATGGGGATTGGATTTTGTTAGACCTTTTAATCCTCCTTCACAAGGAAAAGAGCACATTCTTGTGTGTACTTATTATGTAACAAAATGGGCAGAAGTGTAGGCTTTAGTAAATGCCACTGAAGAAGCAGTTGCTGATTTCCTTTGGCACATAATTATGGTAAATTTTGGAGCACCAAGAAGCTTAGTTTTAGACTAGGGACCACAATTTATGTCCAATATGATCCAAGATTTCACAATGTATTATCAGATCAATCATAGGAAGTCATCTCCCTATCACCCACAAGCAAATGGACAAGTTGAAGTAACAAATAGAGAATTAGAAAACATCCTCACTAAAATAGTTGAAGTTGAAAGAAGAGATTGGGTAAACAGACTACCTAAAGCTGTCTGGGCTTACAATACAACTTGGAAAACCATAATAGGGTTTTCACCATATGAATTAGTTTATGGGGAAAAGCCCTTGTTGCCTATTGAGTTTGAACTACAAACATTGAGGACAGTAGCTAAGGTGGGAATTGAATTGGATGTAGCTCAAAAGGAGCAAATCCTTCAACTCAATGAATTAGATGAATTCAAAATGGAAGCACTTCACCAGATAGAGATAATCCAAGGTCAAAGGAAGCAATGGCATGATTCACATATCAAGGAAAGACAATTCAAAGTAGGAGACTAGGCATTGTTGTTTGATTCTAAGTACCAAAAATTCAAAGGTAAATTAAGAACCAGATGGTTGGGACCTTATCAGATCAAGAAGATATTTGACAATGGTTCTATCCAGTTACTTCCCATTGATGGTAGTAGAAGAATACTCTTGGTCAATGGACACAGGTTAAAACTTTATAGGAATCCTCCTACTAAGGATGAATTCTTGAAGTAGATTGAAGCAAGCAAAGAATTTGATCAAATGGAAGAACCCATTTCCTCCAAAATGATCAAATAATCAAATGAAGAGATCCATAATAAAGGGAAGAGAATGAAAACTAATAAATGGCATTCTCTTCCTAAAAAAAAATGAAGAGAATGAAAACCAATAAATGGCATTCTCTTCCCCCCCCAAAAAAGAAAAAATTCAGAGATCAATTGAAAATCAGTGATGATGGTTGATCTTCTCAAATAAGTGGCTAATTCAAATAAAACTTTTTTTTTGAATTCTAACTATTTTCTAACCATTTTTTAGGGATGATGTGTCAGCATAACAGAGGGATTACATCATCAAGGATGGTAATTATGTTTTAACTTGTTAAAGGTTTAATGAAAGTTTGCATGTGTGATTAGACTTGATTTAGAAAGATTAGTATGATGAGTCATCTATTATACATCATGGTTAAATGTGAAAAATCATGAGAAGGATATTGATGATGGAATGAGTTGGTGAAAACCATAAATAATCATTCTTATGATTGAAGCAACTAAATTCGCTAGTTCTATAGCTAAGTACATTAGTTTCGTAGCCAAAATTGATAAGTTTTGTAGTTAAGTACAATAGTTTTGCAGCCAAAATTGATAAGTTTTGTAGCTGAGTATAGTAATTTTGCAACCAAATTCACTAAATCAGCAATCAAATTTGCTAGTTCTACAGTCCAAATCATTAGTTTTGCCGAGATGAGAAGCAATTTTTAGCTAACCTATGAAAGATTCAAAGAAGAACGAATCATGGGAATAAAAAAGAAGTTAGAACTAGACAATGATACCCAACTCCTTATAGATGAATAAGTAGCAAATATCTTTCAACAAGCAGGATAGCTTGAGTTTTTGAAGAAATTTCCCAAATACAATGATGAACTGGTAAGAGAATTTATTATCAATTTAGAGCAAATAAGGACAAATATTAGGAAAGTTTTCATTCCTTTTTCTATGAATATCATAAGTGATATGTCTAGAATACCAATAATGTATGTCCCAAACCCTGTCAAAGGGATATTGAAAGACCTGGCTAAAACCCAGTTGAAAGAAGGGGAAGCTAAATCCCAATATATTTATAATACAAAGAAAATCATCAAAGGAGTTAAGAGGGCCAGCTTGCCCAAACCCTTTGACAGAGTATCATTCTGGATAGTTAAATATTTAACCTGTGATGGACAATTTGGGACATTAGGAAAAGAAGTCCTAAAAATCATTATACACCTCAGATATGGAGCTAAAAAACTAGAATATATAGTAAACCTTCCAGGGTTTCTTTTTGACTCTATCCATACCATGGCCCAGAGGTATTCTTAGGGTGTAGGAAGAATTAGACATCATGGGTTAGTGCATTTAGTATGCCAACACCATTTACTTTCTAAGAAAAATGGGGAAGAAATGTGGGACAAATTTCTTGGCAAATCTAGACAAAACTCTGGTATTCCCAAAAGAACAATAACAACTCCTCCTACTCCTTCAATTCATTTAAATACTACTACCATTGATGAATAAAAAAATATTAGGGGAAGAGGAAATAACAACAAGAAGAAAATCTAGAAGAAAAGTTAAAATTGCAAACCCTACTGTACTTTCTCAAGCCATTTCTTCTTCTGCTGAGGCTATAGAAGAATTGGTACCTGTCTCTGACAATGATAGTTCACCTAGGCCTGAGCAAAAGGTGAAAACTAGAAGTTCTAAGAGGAGACCTATGTCTGCAAATTTTGAGGCTCCTCAAGAAAGAAAACTTCATAAAAAGTCTAAAGAAAGTTTAGAGGAGCTAGAAGAACAAGAAAGGCTAGAAACTGAAGCCTAAACCAAGACAAGCAGAAAAGGAAAAAGAAGATGAAAGATTTGAGGAGCTAGTTTTCCAAGAAATGAGTGAGATTGCAGCACCATCACATGTAGAAGATGAACAAGCATCTTGGAGAAGGAAAGGGAAATCCCCTATGGTGGAAGAGGAATGCTTAACTCCCCATGAACTTTCAAAAAAAGAATAAAATTGGTAGATTAAACAGGCTCTATTTTTGTCCAGAGTAAAACTCATTATCAAGGAAAAGGATGAGGAATTGAACTTCCTCAAACTCAAGTTAGAATATGTCATGTCCCCTTTTCAGGTGACATCTTCAGACTTGATGATTATCCTATTATGTGACCTTCGTAGGCTGATAGGATGGATAGAGGGTCATGATGGAGCTTGGCTTGGCTTTGATTAGCAGAATTCCTACAATTGGCTTTCATTCGGGCTCTTTCAAACACATTTTGCCTGAGCTCCTATTATTTAGGGACTTTTGACACACAGTAGAGCACCCTTATTTTGATATGGTCATGTGCATAATCATTCCCTGATTCACCAGCTTCAGATGATTCAAGGATTGGACATATATTGAGGGAGATATTAATATTTGATTGATTTAATCAAATATTAATTATTTGGCCTATTTTTAATTAAGAAACCCTAATTCTAATTTAATAAACCCTAATTAGGGCAAGCACATCTTTTTGAGTGTATAAGGGTTTCTCATGGGAGAGAATTAAGATTATGCATTGATTATTGACTATTGATTTTGAAGAATTCTTCTGTGAAGACTGACCCAAGGGTTCTAGGATTCCATTTGCATTGGAGAACGTTCACTCTTTAGTGTGTGCAATTTAGAGGTTGTGAGATATCAACCGATCTATTTCCAAATTGAGAGATAGCTTCATACATAAGTTATCATAGAGATTTACAGGTTTGAGAGATAACTTCACACAGAAGTTATCACAGATATTCTAGGTATTTATTTCATTAGGTTTCGTTTGAGTAATTTTTCAAAATCAAGATCTTCCATATTAGGCTATATTTCTTCAGATCTGGAGTACAGCATATAGGCCACAGCATATTTCTTACTTCTATATGAAATATGTATTGATCCATACAATTTTGTATACATCTGCCATAGGGCGGACTACGCCACAGAGGACACAGGAACCGACATAGGCATCCCAGTAACCAACATTAGCCGCCTAAAGACCGACATCGGCAAAGCAGCGAACGACAGAGACCGACATCGTTAGTATATCAACCGATGATGGTGACTGTGTGTCGACACAACAACCCAAGCTACACAGATCTAGGGTATTTTTAAATTACTAGAAGATAATCAGGGTTTTAAGACCGTATTTTAATATTTTTCATATGCACAAGAGAACACTGTAATTGTAATCATTTGAACAAGTGATAAGATCTTTGATTTGCCATTGAGAGATTATATTGTGGTTGATTTACTTATTTGGAGATATTTTGCAAAAATAGCAATTTATTCTTATTTCATATAAACATTCAGAATAATCAGAAAAGCAATTTAGAGCTTTTGTCTTTTTAAAGTCCCTATTGGTTGGGGACATTACAGTGGTATCAGAGCTAATTCCTGCCATCCTGTTGGGCAAATCAGAGCCAAACTTCTGCCATTCTGTTAGGTAGATTGGTCATTGAATCAGCTAAGTAACCATGATTACTTTAAGTAATCAGAAATAGTGGGACAATGATATGAAGAAGCTAAATTTCTTTCATACCCTACATTCAAAGACAAATCCACACAGTATATGACAGTGAATGATGAGTGGGAGTTATTATCACCTGAGGTTCAGACGAGGGTGTCTTTTGATCACTTTGTTAAGCTGAAGAGAGAGCACTATGGATCAATTAGACGGGATAGCTACATGTCCCATGATTCTTATGAGATAGGAGATGGTGAGGATGAGATAGTTTTAGCAGTAGCTTCTTTAGAGTTAGATGAGGATGAGTCTGATGCTTGCACTCAGAGTGTAGAGTTGTGCTCAGATGTTAGTGCACTATGGGTTGATGATCTCTCAGCTATGGTAGAGATTGTAGAAGAGTCCTAGGATCCAATTATTATAGATGACACACATGAGGATGCAGTGGATATTTTTGAGGACTTAGTTTCCTCAATAGTTTCTTTCAGTATGAAGGAGTTAGTCAGTGATGCTACAACATTTGATACTCTGGATGTTGATATGAGCTATGGAGTTGATTCATAGATCTTGGATGGTAATACTCCAGAGATAAGTGATTTTGAGTCTACTCTTTTGGACCATGCATAAGAGGAGGATTGTAGGAGACAATCTAGCCAGTGCCACCATGTGTCTAGTCAGCTGAGAGTTAGTGAGCAAGACATTGCTACCACTTGCAAGCATTTTGATGCTGCTCGTCAGTTGTTGGCAGTTTATGGATGGAGTTCTCCTAATAGCATTGAGTAGGGAGGCAGTTATCTTTCTTTGATAGAGATCCACTCTTTATGGGAGGCTATCCAGATTTTGAGATAGGATTATATGCAGTTGGTAGCCGATAGAGATTATCTTATGGAGTGGGGTAGCACAACATATGATGCATTATTGGTCAAGGAAGATAAGGTGAGTGAGCTTACTCAGCAGTGTGAGGTGACTTTTGAGATTATTGAGAGTATGCAGTTGGCTTATGAGGAGTCACAGTTTCATTTGGATGAGGTGACTGCAGAGTTGGAGCATTTGTGGTCTTCACCAGCACCAAACCCAGTCCATTTGTATATTGAGATGGTTGGTGGTGAGTACATTCTTACAGTGGTTGCTGAGGAACATGTTGTTGGAGCTGACACACATGTTCAAGATTTGGGAGTACTTGGTCCTGATGAGTTTGGGATACCAGTGGAGTCGAGTCTCCAGATTGATTCTTCTCACACAAATGACAGTGTGGTACAATTGGTCATGCCACCTTTATAGAGGGATCAGTTATGGGATGGATTGGCACCATCTTTTGTAGATGGCATATGTAGTTGTAAGTTACACAGTCTGTAATATCAACACATCCATGGTAGTTGTGATTTTAGAGATTGGTTGAGTTGCATTCACTAGTTTGATTGTGGATTCATCTTGGTCATACTTAAGAGGATATTGCAGGTGCTTGTGTTGATTGTCATCAATATAGATCATGACTACATTTGGGATCCAGGTGGATTGATGGGTTTGTTGTTCTCAGATTTCTTGGGGACAAGCAATTTCAGGAGGGGCAGATTGTCATGTCCCCTTTTTAGGTGACATCTTCAGACTTGATGATTAGCCTATTATGTGACCTTTGTAGGCTGGTAAGATGGATAGAGGGTCATGATGGAGCTTGGCTTGGCTTTGATTAGAAAAATTCCTATAGTTGGCTTTCATTCAAGCTCTTTCAAACACATTTTGCCTAAGCTCCTATTATTTAGGGACTTCTGACATGCAGCAGAGCACCCTTATTTTGGTATGGTCATGTGCAGAATCATTCCCTGATTCACTAGCTTCAGACGGTTCGAGGATCAGACATATATTGAGGGAGATATTAATATTTGATTAATTTAATCAAATATTAATTATTTGGCCTATTTTTAATTAAGAAACCCTAATTAGGGCAAGCACATCTTTTTGAAGGTATAAGGGTTTCTCATGGGAGAGAATTATGATTATGCATTGATTATTGACTATTGATTTTGAAGAATTCTTTTGTGAAGACTGAGCCAAGGGTTCCAAGATTCCATTTGCATTGGAGAATGTTCACTCTTCAGTGTGTGCAATTTAGAGGTTGTGAGATATCAGCTGATCTATTGCCAAATTGAGAGATAGCTTCATACAAAAGTTATCATAGAGATTTACAGGTTTGAGAGATAACTTCACACATAAGTTATCATAGATATTCTAGGTATTTATTTCATTAGGTTTCATTTGAGTAATTGTTTAGAATCGAGATCTTCTATATTAGGCTATATTTCTTCAGATCTGGAGTACAACATACATGCCACAGTATATTTCTCGCTTCTATATGGAATCTGTACCGATCTGTACAATTTTGTACACATCTACCACAGAGCAGACTGCGCCATAGAGGACACAAGAACTGACATCGACATCCTAGTGACTGACATCAGCCACTTGAAGACTGATGTCAAAAAAGTAGTGACCGACAGAGACCAACGTCGGCAGTATATCAACCGACGACAATGACTGTGTGTCGACACAGTAACCTGAGCCACACAAATCTAGGGTATTTTTAAATTATTGGAAGATAATCAGGGTTTTAAGACTGTATTTTAATATTTTTTATATGCACAAGAAAACACTGTAATTGTAATCATTTGAACAAGTGATAAGATCTTTGATTTTCCATTGAGAGATTATATTGTGGTTGATTTACTTATTTGGAGATATTCTACAAAAATAGCAATTTATTCTTATTTCATACAAAAATCTAGAATAATCAGAAAAGTGATTCAGAGCTTTTGTCTTTTTAAAGTCCCTATTGGTTGGGGACATTACAGAATAGAAGGAAATGTTCCTTACAGAATTAACAAACTAGTTCACATCTAAGAATGAGGAATTAGCAGAAACTAAAAGGCAACTAACGGAGAATGAGGAAAATGTAAAAGATAGACCTCTATGTCAATAGTCTCTACACAGACTAAATTGACTTATTTGCTACTCAATCAGTTATGGGATGACACATGCAGAGAACTCAGTGAAATCAAAGCATCCAATACAGACTTGAAAGACAAATTGGTGGAAGAAGAGAAAGCAAGGAACGAATGGGAAGACAAATTTTACAAGGAAGACAATGATAAGTATAAATGTCTTGTGAAAATACAAATAGTTTGTATGATGAGTGAGAAGTTGCTTTCATGTAGAAGACCTTCTCCTATTTATAACATGTTTTTAGAGGAATAATTCATTCACTGGTAGTTGGCAAGGATAGCATGTGGCCTTCCACATGAAATAAAAGATGAAGCTGATTTCTCAGCCACCTACTCAGCTAATATAGAATAGAAAAATATTATTTTTGAATTTTACCTTTGTAATTTTATGTTAGAAAGAAATATAGATTTTATGATAAATTTGTATGTAGGAGAAAGCCAGCTTAATGCATTTGTCTCTATTCTTCAAAATTAGATTTCATGGAAAGAAAGGGAGTCATAGCATTGGTCAAAGGCTAGTTCATCTGGTCTCTATATGATAATTCATTATGGTAATTCATCTGCCTTTGCTACATATTTCCAATCCCATGCATTTAATGATAAATTCAAGGGACCTTATCTTTTTAGTTTACAACAAAGTATGGATGTCTTCACCTCCTACGAAAGGGAAAATGTTGATAATATCTATGATGCATGTTTAAAAATATGGGAATTTCTCCCAGTGGCATTGAAAAGAAGGTAAGTACTATCCCCTTCAAATTTGATCTGAAGTTTAGAAAGGGTAAAATCTTTATGCATGATAATTCCCTGGATCAATGAAACTCCCTTGAGCATATGGATAAGAACGCAAACAAGGCCACCTCTACTTATCACCCCCATATCTCCTTGGCAAAATAGAGAACCTCAACATCCCACTCAATTTGAGGAATGGAAAAGAAAATTAGAAGCAAGAGTAGGGTATAGTACTTCTGAGTCAAAGCGTTGGGATATTCAATTTCAGCCATTTGATCTGAGCAATCAAATGGAATACAGGATATACAATCCAAAATTTGAAGAATGAAGTTTGTAAAGGGACTTACAAACAAGTATGGGGGAAATGATGAGGCTAGGATATGCCCAATAAAATTATAATAAATGGCCTCATCTTACTCTCTCTTTCTATTAAGTTTGATTGCATTTTGTAACTTTTATTTTGATCTGAGATGAATTAGGATGTGATTATCCATCTTTTGTTGATTGTGATTCTAACATTTTAAAATACCTGTAATTCCTAACAAGTGTGTTAGAAAATTCTAGTTTTATAATAAAATAGGTCATCATCAGGCTAAAGAACAAATATGAAGTGGATTTCATGTTTTTGAAAGCATTGGACTCAATTCAGATGAGTTTTTAAACCTACAAAATCTATTCTGGAACCATCATAGTTAGTTTTGAAACTCCACCATACTATTTCAAGTCATCACATTTTCAAACTTAGCTCCAAAGCTCTATATTTAGCTCTGGTACTCTTATAGATAAGCTCCAAAACTTTTGCGGCTAGATATGGAGCTAATGAGGATCTATTCCAAATGACTTGTGATCTATCAGATTAATGATCCCATTAAATTAGGAACAGATTCCTAATTTTTTGAACTTGCAGAATCAAGACATTTATCACACAGCTGGACATCCAGCCACATCTTGATTCAATATCTATTATGGGTATGATTCAGTTCCATCATATCTATGAAATAGTTACAGCCATCAAAGCATCTATATATACAGACCTAAAAATATAGAATATAAAATATAAAGAGAAAAGGATAGATCAGTACATTTTTAATATAGAACATTTTATCAATGAAATAACTATTTCTATTTTGAAAGAAAATTAAATTGTTCAAATCTTGTTCTAGATAGAGTAAGGGCCCACTCCTCAAAAGAACCAAGATCTTCATTTTTGTCGATATTTATATTTCTATTCACAAAAGTATATAGGTAATTTTGTTAAATTTATAAATGCTTCCAACTCCTTAAATTTAAGATTTGTTGTAAATTTGTTCCTACAGGCGTTTTAGATTAAATTTTCATTTCTACAACGTGTGTTTGTTTTCAGCAATCAATTTCATTTCTACAATGTGTTTTTATTTCCAACAATCAATTTCATTTCTACAACGTGTGTTTGTTTCCAGCAATCTATTTTCATTTATGCAATGTGTGTTTATTTCCAATAATCTATTTCATTTCTACAAAGTGTGTTTATTTCCAGCAGGTTTGCATAGTTTGATTCCAATAAGGTTTTAACCAAAAAATCCTAAAGACATTAAAAACCCCCCAAAACAACAAAAATATAAATAGCTCCATTCAATTACTAAATCGCTATGATTCCTCTTGTTGCATATAGCTTTAGACACAGCCCTGGTTAAATATGACATCAATAGAAAGTTGATTAAATGAAGGGGATGATGACACCCATCACTCACCCTAGTAACTAAGCATGAAGGTGTTATTTTAGTGTGTTGTTTGTCAATTTTATTTGTTCATTTTTTCACTAACATAATACTAATCTCCTCTTTTTAGTCAAATTCCTAGTTCACATAATGGCAGACCCAATGGGACCAAATAGCTTCACAAAATTGATCATAATGCTCCCTCAAGCAACTCACTAACTTTTGTTATGAAAAATATTATAGTGGGAGACTCAAAAGAGTGAAAAAACCAATTAAAACATGTTTTTTTGTAAGTGGTAGGTTTGAATAGACACAGTCATAGGATTGTCCTACAACTCGTGATATTGTCATTTAGACTCACGGTATTGTGTATAGACATTTTTATTTTCAGAATAACTTTGTGTTTTTGTGTAGGGTTAACAATACCATTACTTTAGAAGTCATGGAATTGATTTGTAACTCATAGGGTTGCTTAACCATGTCATGATATTATCTAACTGTTAGTAGTTAAGCGACAATTTTGCAACTCACAAAGTGGTGGGATTGTCCTGCTACTTGTGGGATCGTCAAACCAAGTCACGGTATTGTGACCAAAATGCCTATGGTTTAAAATAACATAACTTTTAAAGTTGTGATATTATCTTGAAAATAGTGGGATTGTCATTTAGAGTAATGGTATGGTGACTAAACAGTTAGCAGTTAGTTAAAATATCACAACTCTTAAAGTTGTGGGATTATCCTGTAAGTAGCAGGACCACTCTGTCAAGTAGCGCTATTGCACCACTGTGTCAACCTGAGAGCTTATTTTCTGAAGTTAATTACTTCATCTTTAAAAATGCTTCAAAATTAAACCACATACTAACATTTTTCTTACAGGACCAACTTGGAAAATTGCTAAAACATGTTTAAAATATCTTTTGCATGCTTTAAAATAAGCGAGGAACATTATTTTGGTGCTTAATATAACATCTAGGTTCTTAGGTAAGTTTTTAGCATTAGTTTTCAAAGTTTACAATATTAAGACCAAGGGGTCAAATAAACACCACCAAATCTTTCATTTGGGCTTAAAATTGAACACACTTGTCAATTTTATTTTCATTGTTTCAATTAACACTTTATTTTTACAAAATACAATGATGTTACGTGTATGCTCTTCCATTTGTCCCCTTTATAAAACCCTTGGAATCAAAAGCACTTTCCTTATTTGTAAATTGCCTAATTCAAGGCATATAAAGAACGTCATCTAAAGCACTCCCCAAAAAATCGCAAACGTATTGGGTGACCTTGACAATGACTCTAAAGTCTCTCTATTTTATGCTTTCTTTATTTCATGTAAATTTGGCTTGTGAGGAGGACGTCATTACCTCCCATGAGTTTTTTAGGGAAGATTTGACCTAGGGTTTCATCTCTTGACATTGACTTCACTTACTCCTAAATTACACACGAGACGTATCTGCATTTGGACATCGCACTACACTAAGCGAACAATAGGATGTAGTGGTTGTAAAAAGGACTAGACCTTTTTATAAATAGCCAATGCCATGGTCACATAATTTATGTGATTATCTTTTGCATTGTTTGATGTGAAAGTCATTGTGCAATTGATTCCCCTAGAAACATTTAAAAACTTGCTAGTTTAGTCAACCCCACATTTCCATACCCTTTCTAGGATTTGGATGATTATACTTAGTGTATTTTAGTCATTTTTACTTGGTATGTTTTAAGACTAAAAATTGTTTATTTGTTCATAATCCATGTCAAAATAATGTATTTGAGTTAAGGAGGGCAGTGTTATGCTACCCAAAACATATTAAACCATTTTTGCTTTTGAGTCTTTTGCAAACATAACATTGACCACATCATTCAAGCATGCTTACACTGTTAGGCTGCTTAATTTATTTTGAGACTTGTTTCACATTACACCAAAAATAATTTGTTTCAAACCATGTCACGTATACCATTTAGACCTTTGTCTTGTACTGTCATGTTGCCCGATCTTGTCTAACTTATTTGGTCATATCATAGTTTTCAAATATTAGTTTTCAATTAACCTTGCTAAGTTTAGATCCAAACATTGATTGATTTCTATTTAAGCCTCAATTCATGGGGCTGATACATAAATATTTCTCTTTCGGGCTGCATAAATTTAGTTAATTGATTACCCAAAATTGAAAACTATTGATGGTTTGTTTTTTAAATACCTATCATCACCATTATTTGTACTTTTATTTTGGAGAACATAGTCTTTCTCAAATGCCTTTTACCTTATGCCTTATGCCACCTAATCATGTTTATGTTTGATTATGTGTGTTAGGTCTATGTCAAAGTCATTTCCAAAATTTTTAGATTAAATCAAATCACCCCAGCCTTTGTTTCAAGTCTAGCTTTTGATGCTATTTGGTCAAAAGTCCTAGCATATGTAGACACCTAAATCTAGCCACCAATGACCTCTAATCAAGCTTTTGGCCAATTTTCACCCAAAATACACAATTTAGCCTAAAAATACTAAAATGCATTAAATGATGTGAAACTGATATATTCAAGTGCTAATTTCATCCAGGGTATTCCTAAATGGGGTAATGCAATTTATGGGCTAGTTAACTTTGATTAGATCATTTTGAGTCAAAATGCCAATTTTGCACCTAGGTGCTTTGAATTACTCTTTCCTATCAAATCTCTTGCACAAGGCATGTGCCTTTGTTATTTCTTATTGGTAACATCATAAATGGGAATATGGTTTCAACTCATCTAAAATTACCTTCTAATTCCAATCCAATCAAATTTTGGACCAATAACAAGGCATTATGATCAATTTGAGTAATTTGTGCATAAAATTCTTAATCATGCTTAAGAGCTAATTAATCCAAATGAAGGCATAATCAATAATTCTATGGAAAATTGTTGAATAATTTATTTTGGAAATAAATATTGAATATTTGTATCATCAGGTGACTTCATTTCTTGGGAAGACATCTCTAGGCCATAAATGCCACAAATATAAGGATTCATGCCCTCCATGCCTCATCAATACCTTCCATGATGCCCTCCATGCATCTTAATTACCCCTTCTTCTAATTTCATGATGAGGATAATTATAAAATTAATTCCAAAAATTGAATTAATCCTCAACCACACATCTCAATCTTAGGATGGACAGTTTAGGTTGATTCTAGAAATTATCAAAAATCTATAAATAAAGAGGCCATGAACATCACTTCTAAGCTATTTTGGTGAAAAGTTATTTGCTAAAATATCTTCAAAATCTATTTCAATTACTGTTACCATGCCAAATTGATTCCAAGACAAGCGAAGCCAAAGCCAAAGGTGCCAAATAGAGATGGAGGTAGCCAAACTTCCATTACCAAGGACTTCATGAGCACAAGTCGAGCAAGCCACTACAACAAGCATTTTGGAGCATCTAAAAAAGGTAAAAGAAGGTTTCTTTTGCATTTTAGTTTTGTGTTTTATTCATTTTTGTTAACTAATCTCTCCCTAGTGTCTAGGCCTAGAGATGTTATGCTAGTTAGTGTGTTTCTTTCAGTTTGTTTTCATTTTGAAACTAACATGATACTAACTGTCCTCTCTTGAGTCTAATTCCTAGATCCACATATGGGACACTCGGTGGGACTAGACACATCCCACATATGAAGAAGATCATTTTGAAGCTTTCAAATCTTCATTTGGATCATTAAAACTCTTACAATTTGATTTTCTAACTTTATTTTTCCATTTTTTATTTACCATGGGTTTACACAGTAATCGGTGTTAGTTAGTAAAATTGACATCAATTGGATAGTTTTCATTGGTCACATTGGTATAACCGATGTCATTTATATAACCATCATCAGTTAGCAAATATAACTATTTTCTATTATATAACCAAAGTTGGTCACTATGTTTTTCTTAAACATAGATCCAAGAGCTCTTTTTTTAAGTTCATTATTTCAAACCTAAAAGAGCTTCAAGGATAAAGGACATGCTCACATTTTTGTTGTAGGACCAAGCTTGACATTTGCTAAAAACATGTTTAGATCACCTTTTTCATGCTTAGAAATTAATTAGGAACCTTGTTTTGGTGTTTAACAAGAAAAATTTAGATGTTTATGGTAAATGTTTTCAAAGTTTGCAACTAAGACCAAGGGGTCAAATGAACACCACCTCATTTTACATTTGGGCATAAAAATTAACTCACCTTTCCAAGTTTTTGTATTTACTTAGTTGTTTGAGTTAAATATTTGTTTGGAAAAAATAGGGGTGTTGTATGTATGCTCTTTCATTTGTCCCCTTTAGGGAACCCTTGGAATCAAAAGCACCATTCCTATCGCAAGTAGCCTAGTCCAAGGCTTAGAAAGAAATTCATCTAAAGGACTCCCCAAAATTTTTTATAAGTTTGGGTGACCTTGAAAATGACCCTAAAGTCTTTCTACTTTCATTTTTTTTTTTTAATGAAAACTTGGCTTGTGAGGGGGACTTCATCACCTCTCGTGAGTTCTTTAGGGAAGCTTTGACCTGGGGTTTCATCTCCCAACATTGACTTCACTTAATCCTTTGGATTTGCACATGGGACATAGTGGCACTTTGGATATCACACTACATTGAGCAAATATCAAGATGTAGTGGTTATAAAAAGGACTAGACCTTTTTACAACAAGCTAAGTGATATGGACCCAAAATCCATGCTTTTATTTTGCATTGTTTGGCATGAAATTCATTATGCAATTGATTCCCCTAGAATGTTAGAAAACTGGTTAGATCTTAGACACATCACTACTTACCATGAAATTATTGTTGGTGCAAGGTGCACCTAAAGGTCTATGTCACATTACTATCATTTGAGGGAAGGGGAGGTGTAAAAACCCTACTATATAATGCACATTTACTTTTCGATGAACACTTAAAATCCTCTCAAATGATGTATATAGATGGATTCCAATAATACCAAGAAACCTTGTCAGTTTAGAGTCTAAGAGCGATTAATCAATTGAGTTTTATCTTAGATTAAAGTCTTGTTTAAAGTCAAAACTTTGTGTAAACAAACAATTCAAACCAAAATACATGGTCTTCATTTTCCTTTGAAGAAAGAGGCATTATGTTACCTATGTGAGATCATCAATTAGCTTTGTTCAAAGTTCATCAAAAGCTTGGGAGTCATATCATCCACTTTGGCACAGTTATGTTGCCTAATTGAGTCTAGACCTTTACCAAAGTTGTTTAAGTCATTTACTTATAATCTAAATTCTAAATTACACTTTTATAATTCATAGGGTTGATGTGTTAAGTGGGTTTTCCATTTACACTAAATTTGAGGGAACTTAGGTTCAATTTCCAATTTGGGTTGAAGGCCATTTTAGACTTAAGATCATTATCACCACTTGATAGACTTAAGCCATTTTGTGCTAAACATTTGAACTTTGAGTCTATACACCAAAACTTTTTGAGTCAAGAAAATTAGTGTTATGCTTTCAAAATTGTGGGAAACTATCCTTTCCTTAGAGAGTTTTTGAAACAAAATTTTTTGTCACACCTTTTGTGTAGTATAGCA
Organism: Torreya grandis; assembly: GCA_037957365.1. Taxonomy (NCBI): domain Eukaryota; kingdom Viridiplantae; phylum Streptophyta; class Pinopsida; order Cupressales; family Taxaceae; genus Torreya; species Torreya grandis. The sequence continues at coordinate 5,085,271 of JARHVA010000441.1, forward strand.
TCATTATGCTACCCAAAAAATTTCAAATATTGTTTCATATACCCTCTTTCGTATAATTCAAATTTGTTCCTACATTTTCAAACCAATCTAATTGTACTTTTGTGATCTTTTGTCTAGAACAGTTATTCTGTTCACTTTTGTCTAGATTATTTTTCAAAAGAACCAAGTTTTAGACCATTATTTATGAAAAAATAAACTATCTCTAAAGTGCCTTTTATTTCATACCTTATACCTATTTGATCAAGTTCATGTCCAGAAATCAAATGCCTAGTGTTTATTAGAAGTGCTTCAAATATGTTAGATTAAACCTTTCATCTATTTCAAAGTCTAGCTTTTGACACTATTTGGCCAAGAGTCCCAGCACATGCCTTGTTTGAACCTAGCTTTTGATGCCATGTTTGGCCAAAAGACCTAGCACCTTTTAAATTCCTATATTAGACTTATTTGAAACACTTTGACCTTAGATTTTGGCAACTCAATATTTGGTCCTTCTACTTGTTTGTCTTTGTATGAAAAATGAAATGTTACATACTTCGCTCTATATTTTTTCCTCACAAATATTTGCATAAACCTTTTGATCCTTTTGATGAATCTAAACCAAGTTGGAAAATCATTTGTGTTATATTTTTTCCTTATTAGATTTTTTAGAACTCTTTGACCTTTTATCGTAAAGCATTGACTATGGATCCCAACATGTATTCCTACACTCGTAGTAGACTCATGTACAATCCCGAGATTAGTAATGTATTTGCATAAGAATAAATGGTGCAAGACCCCTACATGGATAATATTGATTATGAGATGAATTTTTATCCCTCTTAAATACTCAATCAGGGGCACAAAACCAAGATCCCTTAGCTAACTATTTGTTTAACACACCATCTTATTCAGAACAAGACTAATAAAAAACCACACAATACCTAGCTACAATACCCATAGTAGATGAGCTAGTTCTTCAATAGTCATATTCTACTAATACAACTTCCATGTGTGATCCATTTTTATTTGAGTGACATTTATTAGATAATAAAGATGATATTTTGGTTAGATCCATAGAGGTAGGGGCCATGTTTCTAGCAGACTTCCCCCATGAAAATTTATGAAGTCTAGTAAGAGTTCCCCACAATATCGTTTATGATCAACAGACTTATTCTATAAATCCTATGGCTCTATTGCAAATGACATATCAAGACCCTAATATATATAATCAAGGCAAAAACATCATGGAAGATCACTTTAATTAAATAAAGATAGCATATCAAACCTACCTAAATTTAGCACATAATTTCAATTAGATGAACATGGTGAGTAAGCCTCTTATTGACCTAGTTCCTTCAATAGGAGTGTTGATAGAGTTAATTGGACAAGAGAATATGAGTTTTGACCCATTCATACAAATTGCTTTGATAGATAACTTGATTCATATTCATATTATTGAAGAAGTGTCTTTGACCTCTACACAAAATAATGAGCTAAACATAGTGGATAATGTGCAAACAACATCCAATCTTGATCAAAGTGGTACTAATGCACAAACAACTACCCAAAAACATGTACCTGTAGCTAATAACATGCATAGATTATCATATTAGGTAATAGGAGTTTCTACATCCCAACCTCAACTGATTACTTCATCAAGTGTAAAAACTACAGGATTAGGTAATCAAACAATGGCCAATGTCACGCCTCAATGACAAAATGTGACAAATCCTACTCCTCCTCAACAAGTAACGAGTAGTATTCCATAACAACATGCATAATCTTATGTATCAAAATAATAAAGGACAAATACATTACCACCTCAATCAGGGGAAACTAATGTTCCACCTTACCATCTAACGACAAGCATACCTCTTCAATCACACACTAATATGCCAATCCAAAAATAAGTAATGACTAGTCAATAATGTGCAAATATTGATCAGTGATAGATGTCAAATCTGTAACCTATTTTCACTTCCCCATAGGGATTCATGCAATAAGGAGGTCCCCATGTTTCTCAAGTGCCTACTAGACAAAAGTTGGTTCAAAATGTGCCATAAATTCAGAGACAGGGTCTTGGTCCACAAGTTCCTACTCAATAGTAAGGTTTAATTAGTTAACATGTCCATTTTCAACCACAAAAAGAATCGTATAGTTATATCCCTCCATCCCAAAAAAAAATCTTCCAATTCAAACATTTATCACCAACCCAAACCAAAATATTTTACAACCACATGTGCAATTTCAAGTACATCCTAATCCACGTATGCATATTCTTGGTCCATTCCCCAACGAAACTAATATACCCCAATAGGTATCTCCATCATACCCTGGTCAAAGTGTCCCACTTGTGACCTCCCAACTATCTACCCAAACCAATATTCTCCCTCAAACCAATGTTTCTTCTAGTTTTCTATCCCATGAATTGTAATAGATGAAGGATGCAATTATTGCCATTCAGGCTGGGAAATAGACTAAAAAGTTAAAATTGGATGACATGTGTTCCTATCCATTCAAAATGGAGTATTTGTAGATACCATTTCCTTCAGGGTATAAACCACTAAATTTTGATAAATACAAAGGGAAAGGTGATCGTAAGGCCCATTTAACTAGATTTTTTTTGCATGTCAACCAGTGGCATATAGTGACATATACCTTTTATTGTTGTTTGTAAGGAGCTTAGCTAGACAAGCCTTGGAGTGGTTTTTAAAGTTGCCTAAAAATTTAGTAATGAATTTTGATGATCTTTTTGATAAGTTTGTGCATCACTTTTCCTATAATTGTGAGCATGAGATTTTAGTAGTGGACTTAACACAAGCAAAGAAAAAAGTTGGTGATATTTTTAAAAGTTATCTACATCAATGGAGAGCCTTTACAAGCCATTTTACCTATATTTTATTGGATAAACAATTAACTATTGTGTTTACCAAAAAATTTCATAGTGAGATAGCTTATCATTTGGAACTACAATGTGCACATAATTTCAAAGAGATCATTGATAAAGGTTTGTTGATTGAGTGGGTGTTCATCATAAAGGATTCATCAAACTTAATTCAACTAATCATCAAGGTATCAATCAGGTAAATGGCCAACATCAACATCCCATTCAAGTGTAAACATCACAACTGGCACAAGCCAATAACCAAGAAATAATGAAGTAATTCAACCATAATAAGAATGTTATGGGAAATGGAGTAACCAAATCCTATCATGTCAAAATGGTGCAAACATCATCTACACCACCTTTTTAGCTTACTCCTACCTAGAAAACTCTCTAACTAATATCACAAGCACAACAACCAAGACCTGCACAACAAATACAACAACCTTCACCATTGCAAACCCCTCCTCCTCGGAGAACCCTACCTGCACATCATGTCTTTAGTAACCTAGGAAACTCTATTAAGTCTATATTTCACAAGCTTGTTGTTGCTAATCTGATTAGTTGGCCCATACCAAAGCATTATTTGCAAGGCATTCCTTACCTCTATGGGTACTATGAAAATCTATTATGTGACTATAATTAGGTCAATGGGCATAATCTATGAAGATGTGTCCAAATCAAGCATTTAATTAAGAATATGTTGTAGAATGGAGATATAATATTGGATAATGGTGCTTCCACTTTCAATCAAAATCTTGGGATTTATCAGAACCCCTTTCTCCAACATAACAATCAATAGCAAAATAATCAAAAACAACAACAAAAACAACAATGGCCTTTGCAACAACAAAATCAATAGTATCAAAATCAAAGGCCAAACCAATAGAATCAACAAAATCAGAAACATAACCCACAATGACAGAACAATAGACAAAACCAAGGTCAAAATGGTAATAACCAAAAAAACTTACCATGTATTTTTACATGACTACAATAGGGTTTTAGGTCATATTACAGGGGGTAGGGTTAATACCATCTCCATTAATCCTAGACCAAGCACTAATCATCCTAGACCATTGATAAAAAACATTCAACCAAATTAAATGGATAATCCTTCTTTGACCTGGGAGTGCATATAGGCAAAATAGAAAACCAAGACTTTCCCCTTTGGACCTTATATTGACAACCTGACTTTACCACTCGACCACATATGATTATATTAGCAACAGAGACTTGTCCTATCTATTCCCACACCATTCCCAACATTGGTTAGCAATAATGGTCTACTATTTAATCCCAATTGTGCAATCACAACTTGAATGTCAAAGATTACTATCCTAGGCCCACAACCATCTACCACATTGTATATCATCTAACCAACTATTTATCCTCAGAATAAACCATTCACTCTTGACCAAGGAAAGAAGTTTGATATTATAGAATAATTGTAGAAGACCCTAGCACAAATTTCTATTTTAGATTTGTTATGAATGTCAATAATCCATAAGAACATCTTGAATGAGTTTTTGACCCAATCCACTATTGCTAGTGACATATCCCATGATAAATTTTAAGCTTTGGTTGGATACCTAGCTCCAACCCAAGAAGTCACATTCAACCAAAGTGATATGTCTTCCTTTGGCCCACTCCATAATAACCCATTATACATAGAAGTTTATATAAAGTAATGTAAAGCGAAATGTGTCCTTATAGATAATGGATCAGGCCTCAACATAGTATCTCTAACGCTCATCAAGCTTCTTGGGTACACAATGGTAGATCTCCAACCAGAAATGATAACCATCAAAGCCTATGATAATCAAGAAAGAGAATCATAGGTCACCATTAGTTTTCCAGTTATCATTGGGACTTTGACCCATGATACACTTTGCCATGTGCTTGATCTTGAGTTATCATACAATATGCTTCTGGGCAAGCCTTGGTTGCATGAGATTTGTGTAGTCCCATCAACACTACACCAATATATCAAATTTTCCTACTCAGAGATGGAAGTGAATATTCTAGGAGATTTACACCCATATAAACATTGTAAACATCTTGAGGCTAAATTTTAAAGCTATAAATATTAGTACATCATGAATCCAAGTTTCAAGCAAGATAAAGGAAAGGCTATACTTATTGATCCTTCACCAGATAATTACATAGATCCTAATACCTTGGATTCCCTTTCCCACATGTCACCTCCTAAAGTTTCTAATCATTTCACCATTTAAAATAATGGACCAAAATAGTATGTGACCCATGATACATTTCATATTTCCAATCTTCATTAGAAGCCAAAATCCTTTGGGTGACCTAAAGTCACTCCACATATGCATTGACAACAAAAGAACAAAGATAAGGGACCCGTCACATTTGTACTAGCATCTGGCCTAGAACTTGACCCTCTTGAAGGGGGTGAATCATGGTTATATAATGAAAACCAAGTTGATTATTATAAAAGTGCAAAGTATCATATTCCCAATAGGATCATGGAGCATCACAATTATGAAAGAAGAGGCCTCGAATTGAATCAACAAGGAACCATCAAGCCAATTTCCATGATTAAGTATGAAAGACTTTATGGACTTGGATTTAAACCACCTGGGGGTGACCTCACATATCTTATTCAAACTTCATCACCAATGACTAGTGATGATGATGCCGATAGTGAAACAGATTTTGATCATAGCCTCACCTTTGATGACCTAGATGAAACCAATTTGTTTGATAAAAATTCCATTTGTACCCTTACCCTAGCTATTCATCATAACCCATTGCCATTATATTATACCTAATTGATATATTGGGACCAATAAGAATCTAGTCTACTGATTGATGAGTTCTAGAATGATGAGGCATTTTGTGACTTCTTAGGCCTTAGAAACAATGTTCTATTGGGAGATCACAAGTCAGGACTCTCAATTACATTAGATCTCGTAGCCTATTTTGGAGAGTGAGTGAACACCCTTAGCCAAAAACAAATAAGTAAAATATTGAGGTCACAAAGTGAAAACCTCTTTGAGACACTTTTTGACCAAGGAAAAAGTAAAGATAAAGGCTAGTCTAGTGAAAACTTGTTTTAGGCACCATTAGATGGGGGTGTTCATTCTTCTTCAAATTTAGACTAGGAGACTAACAACAATGAACTTACCTGTAGATGTGAGTTTAGCTTTGAGAAACAACAAGTATTTGATCAAATTATTCAAGAATTTATAATGTTTTTTGTCACATGGCCATATCTCCCATTAGGGGATTTATATTCATCATGCCTAGGAGAAGTTAAAGAACAAGTCCTAACATAGGACCCTGACATAATCCAATAATTCAAGTCATTGCCTACTATCCTATAAGATGGTTTGACCCTTCTATTCGAAGATATAATAGAGTTAAATATTGAGATTCCATCAGACCTAAGATGGATAAAATTAGACATGTCCTTCACTGATGAGGAACATGACATCTTTAAAGCTTTGTTGAGAGATTTTGTAGATATCTTTGTATGGGCCTATTCTGACATGCTAGGTTTGGACCCCACCTTGGTTCTACACCACCTTATGGTTAATCTTAATGTCAAAATGGTAAAACAAAACCTACATAAGATGCATCCTCACATTTTTTTATTGGTAAAAAAATAGTTCAAAAAAATCTTAGAATCAGGATGTATCTGATCTATTGACTACTTAGAATGGATCTCTAATGTGGTACCTGTTAGTAAAAATATTGAAGGGATCAAAATTTGTACTGACTTTTGAGACATCAAAAAAATTTATCATAAAGATGATTTTTACTTTCCTAATATCAACATGATCATTTAATCCATGGTAGGTTATGAAATGCTTTCACTCATGGATGGATTTATAGGATACAACCAGATTAGAATAACACCAAAGGACCAACATAAAATAGTGTTCACCACTCTATGGGGAAAATTTTGTTATTAGGTAATTCCATTTGGCCTTAAAAATACTAGAGATACATATTAAAGGGCCATGAATATCATATTCCATGATATGATGCATGATATTGTTAAAGACTATGTCGATGACATATTAGGAAAATCTAAAATCAAGGCTGACCATCCAGTAGTGCTACATAAGATATTTTAAATATTACAAGAGTACAAAGTCAGACTCAATCTAAATAAATGTGTGTTTAGTGTAACTTCAAAAAAATTACTTGGCTTCATTGTGTCTTGTAGAGGTATTGAAGTCTATCTAGCTAAATTCTATGCTATAACTAAGATGCCACCACCAACCAATTTAAGCAACTTCATAGTTTACAAGGTAAGATCCAGTCAATCTGATGTTTCATCTCTCAGTTAGCAAAAAAGTGCCATCCATTTACACACCTTCTAATAAAGGGAGTTAAATTTCATTGAGATGATCATTGCCAAACAACTTTTTAACAACTTAAAGACTATCTTATTAATCCACCTATTTTATTACCTCATATGCTGGGAAAGCCATTCTTGTTATACCTATTAGCTACTGACCATGCTCTAGGGGCATTCTTGGCTCAACATGATGACAATGAAAAAGAGCATGCTGTATACTACCTAAGCCATACCTTCATTACATATGAACATAACTATGCACCTATTGAAAAAGCTTGTCTGACCATGGTCTTCGTAACTCAAAACTTGTGCCATTATATGTTGAATTATAAGACCATGGTCATTTCAAAAGTAGATCCACTCAAATATCTTCTATTTAAAATATCCTTGAAAGGTAGAATGGCTAAATGGATCATGCTTCTCAGTGAGTTTGACATAGATTATGCCAATTAGAAGGTAATCAAGGGACAAGTTCTTGAAAATTAACTTACTAAAGCACCTCTCATAGACACACAACCACTCACATTTCAATTTCCTGATGAATCCATAATGACTGTCACTGACACACTCCTTGAAAAGTAGCCTTGGAAGATGTATTTTGATGGTTCATTTACTGCACATGGACTGGGGGTAGGCTTATTGTTTATTATACCATAGGGGGATTTAAACCCTAAATCATTTAGAATCATCTTTTATTTTACAAAAAATATGGCCAAGTATGAATCACTTATTGCAAGACTTTGACAGACATGGAATTAGAACATATCTCATCTCTAAGTTTATGGTGATTCTTAGTTAATCATCTATTAGATCACTAATCATTTTCATACCAAAGATGATAAGTTGGTTCCATATAAAGCCATGGTCGACACTCTTAAAAAATAAATTTCCAATATTAAGTTTGAGCACATACCAAGGGCTAGCAATATAACTATAGATGCCATAGCTATTATTGGTTGTTTGATTCAACAAATAGATAAAGCTAGAGAGTATTAGTTCTTCATCAAGAATTTGTCAACACTAGCTCATGAACCTTCAACTATTACAATGATTTATGATATTGTTGGTCCTAATTCTATATGGTACTCAAATCATTACAACTACCTTCATGACCAAGTTCTACCACCTAACCTATCTTAGAAATAAACCAAAGCCTTCATTCATCATTCCACTTGTAATAATCTAATTGGATCCACCCTTTACCATCATAGTTTTGATGGAACTCTACTTCATTGTTTAACTTTGATAGAGTCTACACTAGCGTTAAGAGAAGTACACGAAGGGATATGTGGAGCTCATTCTAGTGGGGCAGTCCTATCCAAAAATCTCTTATGTACTAGTTATTATTGGCCCATAATGGATGCTGATGTCGCTACATATGTAAAAAAGCATGATAAATGTCAATGACATGATAATATGATTCATGCCCTAGAAAAAACTCTAAAATCGATGTTGACACCATGGTCATTTTCTACATGGGGACTTGACCTCATTGGGAAGATCAACCCCACTTCATCTGATGACCATAAACATATCCTTACCACCACCAAATATTTCACTACATGGGTTGAAGCTATACCCCTCACTTACATGACTGGAAAGAAAATTTCCAAATTCATCTTCAACCATCTAATTTGTCACTATAGTATCCCCTCTAACATTATATCTGATAATGGAGGATCATTCAAGAACAAGGATGAAGATCAGCTACGTATTGAATATAACATCACACAACATTTTTCTACAACATATTACCCTCAAGGTAATTGCCAAGCTGAGGCATCTAATAAAACCATTGTCAATATTCTCAAAAAATATTGTCAATGATGCCAATCATGATTAGCACTTGTAGATATTTCTTACCCTTTAGGCATACTATACCAATCATCGTATCCCCACAGGAGCCACTCCATACTCACTTGTTTATGGTATTGAAGCCATCCTTCCAATTGAGGTTGAATTGCCTTCATTGTGCATCTCTTTCAATCATGTCCTAAATGATCATGACTACCAAGTATCTCACTTGTAAGAGCTACACCTACTTGATGAGAAATGCATAACTATTCTTAATAATCTTTAAGCATATCAGAACCAACTAAAAGGCTGATATAATCATCATGTTAAGTATAGAATATTTGAACTTGGTGATCTTGTTCTTAAAGAAAACTAAAAAAATACCATAGCTAAGAAAATTCAAATAAAACTAGATAGGGTCTTTCATCATTACTACAAATTATGGATCATGAGCATACAGGCTTGTCACACTAGATAGAAATAAAATTCTTGATCTGATAAATATTATTCATCTCAAGTGGTACTATGCCTGAGCACTAAGGTTTATTATCTATAAGGATCATTTCATTTATGCCATTTTATCACTATTCTTATTTTTACATATATCATTCTTAAGCATTCTATTTTACCATTCTTTTCTATCGACCCAGTGTGTTTTAAAGCCTAGCCCATTTGACCTTAGTTTTTTCCATTCGTTACACACTTTTAGCATCAAGGAATCTAATCAATTTCATCATTTGGTTCAAGTACTTCAAACAAATATCATATTTTAGAGCTGTGTGATATAAATTTTGGTAGTTACATCCTTCATTTGTTATTCCTTTCTTATCCCCTATCTTGTTAATAATTATAACCACCTTTGGAGAAATTAGTACCCTTGATCCATGCTATTGTTTCCTAGTTATAACCACCTATGGGAAAACTAGGGGAAACATTTGTTTATTAAGCCTTGATGTACCAAATTGCCACTTCTTATGTCATACTTTGCCTTTTTACCAACTATGCCTATTTTTTTTGAATTGACTACTACACTAGTCGAATTCCTCCACTATATGGGTAGAACTATAGTGACTTGAGGTCCTACTCTGGGACCATGTAGGCAAAACTAGATACTTTTTGAGGTTAGCTCAATCACCCCCTTACTGCACTCTCACCATTTTGTAAGCAAATTGAGCCACTCTCTTGCCATTTTGTGAGCAACCTAAGCCATGCTCTCACCATTTTGTGAGCAACCTCAGTTTTCTGCACTCTCAACATTTTGTGAGCAACCTAAGTCATACTCTCACCATTTTGTGAGCAACCTAAGTTTGAACACTCTCACTATTTTTTTAGCAACCTAAGTTTGAATGCTCTTACCATTTTATGAGCAACCTAAGCCATGCTCTCACCATTTTGTGAACAACCTTAGTTTAAATGCTCTCACCATTTTGTGAGCTTGAACCATTTCATGTCTCATCATTCTCTATTGAGTTGAGACACTCCAAAAAAAATTCCAAAAACATTTGTAAAATCTTTAGCAAAGAACAAAAACAATGACCACTTCTTTGCCTTAAGGATTTTGGGAACCCTTACTAAGTTACAAGCAAATCATTTATCATTTAGTTTCCCCATCCTTTTTCGCCTTTTTCTCTCATGCACTTTCTATTTTTCTAGATGATTCATATTCTTCTATCACATCCATTCTATTTGTTTTCCTCATTTATCACATTCTTCCCATTCCTTGGGAGAACTACATTTGGCCTAAAGTTTTTATTGGATATTACATCTATGGAACTATGTAGGAAGCGCCCACTTACCTAGTGCATATGGAGATAGCTCAGTCACCCCTTTCCTTTTCTTATATTTCCCCCATTTTTTTCATTTGTTAAAGTTGTCACCTAGTTTCTAAGGGCACAGTTCATATGGTTTCTTTTGAGTGTTTCTTTGTTTGGTTCTTTATTGTTTTATTTGTGTGTATGTTTGTTTGATTTTAGCACTATTGCCTTGATTCAGTTTATGTGTGCTCATTGGGTGATTCCTTGTCCACACTTACACTTGAATCCATCCATATTCATATGTTTACATTATCATCATGGTTTATATCATTAGTGCATTGTTTTCTATTGAGTATTGAATTACAAAAGTCAATCCTTATGTATATTTCAACCAAGTGCTCATGATGTTATACCATGATGCCTATCGACATGTGCTACAAAAAACCTCAGCTTTAATAATTCTATTTAGCAATGGTGGCATCTATTTATTACCAACATCCTAATTCAATCCCAATCATATCCCAAATAGAGTAATTACCCATGAAAGAATTTCAACCATTACTAGTTTGAATGAGAATCTCCCTACTAGTAGGTTATTCCAATTCATCATTACCCTCTATGTTAATTTATCATCATCCTCATCCAAGTTTATCATGTTTTCCATTATTAGGGTTCAATGATTATAACTTCCTATAGATAAATCATTGCACACTGTGCCACCTACATTCCTTAATGATTATAACTGCCTTTGGGAAAATCATTGTGTTGTCACCACTTTATTTTTTCTACCTATAGAGGGTCATGTTATTATATTTTTTTTTCTATCCTAACTGGGGCAACTCCATCTTCTCAATGATTATAACTTCCTTTGGGCAAATCATTATGTTATCATACCATGTTGCCACTATGAGGGTATAATGTTTATAACCACCTTTAGACAAACCATTTTACACCATCCCACTTGCATTCTCAATGACTTTGACTAATTTTTCAATATCATTGTGTTTTCAACCCATCATATTTCCTTTCTTTCATCCCCTTGTTTTGCTTCTTTCTTTTTGAGAAACCGTTTGCTGGCCTACTTATGTCAACCATTCCCTCGAGGGGGCATCATGAAGTTAGTTTATCATCATTATAGTTATAAGCATACAATATATTTTCATTATTTGAGACAACATTACTATGCTTATAGCTTGCAACTCCTTCCCAAATAGGGCAAATTGTAGACACCTAAATCTAGCCACCAATGATCTCTAATCAGGTTTTTGGCCAATTTTCACCCAAAATGCACAATTCGGCCTAAAAATACTAAAATGCATTAAATGATGTGAAAATGACATATTCAAGTGCCAATTTTGGCTAGGGTATCCTTAAATGGGGCAATGCAATTTATGGGCCAACTAACTTTGATCATATCATTTTGAGTCAAAATGCCAATTTTGCACCTAGGTGCTTTGGATTTCTCTTTCCTATCAAATCTCTTGCACAAGGAATGTGCATTTGTTTTTTTTGGTTGGTAACATCCTAAATGGGAATATGGTTCTAATGCATCTAACATTACCATCCAATTCTAATCCAGTCAAATTTTGGACCAATAACAAGGCATTTTGATCAATTTGAGTAATTTGTGCACAAGTGTTTAATCATGCTTAAGAGCTAATGAATCCAAATCAAGGCATAATCAAGAATTATATGAAAACTTGTTGAATAATTTGTTTTTTAAATGAATATTGAATATCTACATCATCAAGTGACTTAATTTCTTGGGAAGACATCCCTAGGCCATAAATGTCACAAATATCAGGATTCATGCCCTCCATGCCTCGTCAATACCTTCCATGATGCCCTCTATGACTGTTAATTTACCCTTCTTCCAATTTCATGATGAGGATAATCATAAAATTAATTCTAAAAATTGAATTAATCCTTAACCACACATCTCAATCTCAAGATAGATATTTTAGGTTGATTCTAGACATTATCAAAAATTTATGAATAGAGAGGCCGTGAACATCATTTCTAGGCTATTTTGGTGCAAAGTTATTATACTCAAATATCTTCAAAATCCATTGCAATTAGTGTTACCATGACAAATTGATTAAAATCCAAGCCAAGCCAAAGCCAAAGGTGCCAAGGAGAGATGGAGGCAGCGAAGCTTCCATTACTAAGGACTTCATGAGTACAAGCTGAGCAAGCCACTAAAACAAGCATTTTGGAGCATCCAAGGAAGGTAAAAGAGGGTTTCTTTTGTATTTTAGTTGTGTGTTTTATTCATGTTTATTAACTAAGTTTTTCTTAGTGTCTAGGCCTAGAGATGTTATGCTAGTTAGTGTGTTTATTTCATTTTGAAACTAACATGATACTAACCATCCTCTCTTGAGTCAAATTCCTAGATCCACAACATATGCCTATTTGTTTGAGCCTAGATTTTGACTACGTGTTTGGAAAAAAGACTTAGAAAATCAACTTTTCCTTTTCCTATTTTAGACCCTATTTGGAACACTTTGACCTAGACCTTTGACCGATCTATTTTTATTCAGATGCTTGAACTTTTGTGTGTATGACATTTGATGTTAGACATTTGATGTTAGAAAGTTTTATGCCATGTTTTATCACCAACTATATTAGAGATACAACTCCATCTTTAGACCACATTGGAGATAAAACTCCACCGTTTCGACCAAGTTAGACTAAGTTTGAACCATTTGTCCTTTGGACATAGTTTTTCAGAGTTTGTAGAACTCTAAGCCTTTTTGTTTTTGGAGATTTCATCATTTATGTAGATATGTCTAGCTACACCTATCGTGGAGTCATGTATAATCCAACTTATGATAGAATAACTACACAAAAAGACTTTTATAGCTTTAGTTAAGACCCCAATGATGCTAATATGGTTTGTGAGATAGATTTCTATCCACATCATAATAATCATTCATGGGAACAATGTCATGGAACAACTTACAATCCAAATCTAGACCTTTATTGGTATGAAAAGGCTTGTGAGGAGGACTTTGAAGACCCAACTATAGATAATATTGTTTCGTATATGGATCCATACCCTCTTTACAATAATTAGTACATGGAACATAGTCAAGAACCAGCTTATGAGCCAACTCATGATTGGGATGATATGGTTTATAAGGAAGACTTGGATGCTTTGGCTTATGAAAGTAATCAAGATCCATAATTCCAAGCCATTTATATACCAAGAACTCATCCTTTGGTTTCTATGAGAAATCAAGCTCCACAATGCCCCTTCATCATTCTAGGACCTAGTCCTTTAGCTTATGTGAGTAATCAAGCCCCACAATGCCCTATTGATACCATTTTAGAACTTCATCATTTGGCTCATGTGAGCAATCATACTCCCAAATGCCCTAACATTATCCTACCATAATCCATTCCTCATATAGAACAAATCCCATCCAAACCTCAATCAATCCAATCCTTTGAAGACTAAGATGTGTTCAAACTTGATATTTTCCAAGTCATTGAAAACCAAGGCGAAGAGAACCAACCAATATGAGATGTTTCTATTGAATCAACCATTTATGATAAGTCAACCTATGATGAATCACCTATTGATCCTATACCAATTATTGAAGAGTCTCACTCTGAGGAGCTAGTCTTTGATGAGTCACTTCTTAATGATTATAACCACCTTTGGGAAAATCATTACCTCGACCATGTGCCTATTTTTCAAGAGCCTACTATTGACAAGCCAGTCTCTAAAGTGTTATCTCTTAACCTTTTTCCCATCCTAAAGGAGCCCCACTCTAACAAACCAATTTTTCTTGAGGCCATTATGCCATCATAGGCCATTCCTTGTCTAATACCAAGCATTTAATAAGACATTGTTATAATAAAGTACACATTAGATTAAGAATCAGAGTTAGAGCTAGGTTATATTCTTGAACTAACATCAAATTTAGCATCAGAACCAGAATCAACAATAGTCTTAACATTGAATTTTGAGTCCTTTAAGTCAGAAAGAGATTCAAATTTAGAATATGTTCATGATTGTTACAACATTGGTTACACATCTCTCATAGATTAATTTGAATACATTTGTGATCCTTCAATGCTTTTTGAGGATGAGTAAGTTATATTAAACACAAGCTATCCTAGTATCTTCTACAAAGATTATGTAGCCTCTCCCCATTCCATTACCATTACACAGGCTATTACCATCAACCAAAATAGCCATATTATTGACATTCCACCTCCCACAAGTGTCGATTGGGATCGACAGAATCACACTTTATTAAACTACTTTCATGGTGACATAGCAGTTAAAGAAGAGAAAATAGGACAAGACCATATTCATATAGTAGAAGAACACTCTCCTAGTGAAACCTTTTTAGAGGCATTAGGGGACAAGCAAAGTTCAAACTCAACATCTTCTAGTGAAACTTTTTTAGAAGTACTAGAAGAAAATATAAATCAAAATCTAATGTTCATTATTGAAACCTTCTTAGAGGTGATACGAGATAATCAATACAAATTTATTAGTGAAAACCTCTTTGAGGCACCAATAGCTGAGCACAAAGGTTCTTCACTACTTGATGAAGACAATATCAAAGATCAAATTAAAATAACTTCTAATCTATAGCCGAATTATATGGTAGCTACTCTCAAGATCAAACAACAAAAATATCTAGTGGTCGTATTGAGAGAATAATTCTTTGGCCCACCACAACCAAAATTATGTCAAATCTAGCATCAACAAAATTATATGTGACCAAAATTCCTGATCTTCATTTATTTCCCCATCACTACACATTCTATTATCATCAACCATTCCATTTCAAAATCAAACCTACCATCCATTATTTTTCTTTGTTTACCATCCATGGCTATACTTTCCTTTGTAGAGACTACAAAGATACCTTGTGTTAATGATTGAAAGAATCAAAATCAATGACCAATGAAGATCACAAAAGCATTCTTGGTAACCAAATCTATAGCTAGTTCTAGATAAAGCAACTATTCAGATGAGGTGTGGGCTAGCAATTAACATAATCAAGTATTCTGTTTGTATCATTTATTTATTAGGATGTGCATCTCCCCATCAATAGGAATAATAGAATCAAAAACCTTACCTAGGTTGGAGCCAAACATGTACCATACCATTTCACATTGCCATGCCATTCCCATTATTACATATCCATTTTCCATTATCGCATATTCTTGTTATTCACCCTATCACTTGGGGACAAACCCTCTTACCATTTTATCCATCCTATCATGCCATTCCTATCTAGACCAAAGCCTATTTTTAGTCATCCTATCAAATCTTATTTTGATCTTGTTTCCTTTAGTTCTTCCCACACCTTTCATAAGAGGATTCTAATCAAGTTTCAACAATCAATCCAATCCATGTTTATAATGATAGTCTATGAAAGCAGTGTGACAGTTGATCTAACAAGATATCTTCCATTTTCCATCTTGTATCAAGCTTGTTTTTTAGAGCCTAATTATAACTACCTATGAGAAAATTAGTGTTTCACCAGTCTTGCTATTAATTATAAATGCCTATGGGCAGATTAGTATCATTGATCTATGCCATTGTATCCTAGTTATAACTGCCTATAGGCAAACTAGGGACAACACTTGTTTACCATGCATTATCACATCACCTTATCATCATTGTTTTCATTTGACTAGCCATTTTCTAGATCTTAAAACTTGTTGGGACCTAGATGGTTTTTCCCTACCTTTTGTGTGGATGGAATTACTATAACTTGAGGTCATTTCAGGACTATGTGGGTCATGCTCAATTCATGTTGAGGGCACCTCAGTTCCCCTTTTCATACTCTCTCACATTTTTATGAGCAACTTAAGCCAAATGCTCTTGCCATTTTACAAGTAGGTATCTTGTCATTCTCTAACAAGTTAAGATACCTCAAAATTCCAAAAACATTCAGATATTAAAAATCTAAAAACATTTATCCTTTCTAAGCCTAGTTAGTTATCTTCGATCTACCTTACTAGGGTATGGTCATTATTAGGATGATTTCTTTTTCTTTTGTTTTCAAGATTTCTGTTTGTTTGTTTATTTCATTTTTTTTGTTTTTTTGTTGTTTATTTTTTTATTTTTCTATTTCTTTGTTTGTTTTTCTTCTTGCATGTTTGTTTTCTTTTAGCACTGTTGCCTTAACTCAGTCTATATGTGTTCATTGGGTGATTCCTTGCGTACATTATTCTTGAGTCCATCCATATTCATATGTCAACATTATCATCATAGTTTTTATCATTGCTACATTTATTTTGAGTGTTTATTAGATCAATAGTTAGTCCTTATGTATATTTTGGCCAAGTCTTCATGGTGTTCTATCATAAATCCTACCATCACATGCTACAACAAAAATTAGCTTCAAGAAGGTCTACAATCAATGAAACTATAGAAGTTTCTCCTTGGCACATTAACAAATCCTTCCATCCCACCTTTGATCAAATCAACCCATTGATCATTCTAGTTGTATCATTGCTAATAAGGATGAGCATCTCCTCATTGGTAGGTACAATTGAATCATTTTTTATTGATCAATCTCATTCCTCTATCCATTTTTTTCATCACTTTACACCCACTCATATTTAATCTATATTCTAGGATATATCCTTGAGTTAAAATTTCTAATCAACCCTAACTAGGGTACAATCATCTTTAGCCAATCCAGGTCCTCTTAATGATTATAACTGCCTATGGGTAAATCATTATTTTGACTTTTATTCCTAGTTATAATTGCCTTTGGGAAAATCAACATCTTTTTTAAATCAATGCATTTAAGTATTTTCTCATTTGGATTAATTTCAACCATGGGTTAATTGCACCTTTCTTTTTTGCTTATTTTTAAGGGACCATCCATCAACAAATGTGATGGACACTCCCTTGAGGGGGCATCATCATAAGCTTCCCAAAACCATTTGGAGCTTTGTTCTTCAACCATCATCTTATTTTTGGCATACCAGCCATCTCTCATTATTTGAGAATACAATGTTTTACCTATGGTTTGAAACATCTTCCTAAATAGGGGAAAATTGTAGACACCTAAATCTGGCCACCAATGACCTCCAACCAAGATTTTGACCAATTTCCATCGAAGTGCGTAATTTGGCCTAAAAATACTAAAACACACTAAAAGATATGAAACTGACATATTCAAGTGCTGATTTTGGCTAGGGTATCATTAAATGGGGAAATGTAATTTATGGGATAGCTAACTTTGATCAGATCATTTCAAGTCAAAGTGCTAATTTTGCACCTAGGTATTCTAGATTGCTCTTTTCTATCAAAAATCTTGCACAAGATGTATGCCTTTTTTATTTGGTGTTGGTAACATCCTAAATGGGATAATGGATCAAATGCATCTGAAATTGACTTTCAATTTCAATCTAGTCAAATTTTAGACCAATAACAAGGCATTCTGATCAATTTGAGTAATTTGTGCATAAAGTGCCTAATCATGATTAAGAGATAATTAAACTAAACTAGAGCCTAGTTAATAATTCCATGAAAACTTGTTGAATACTTGTTTTTAGAAATGAATATTGAATATCTACATCATCAGGTGACTTCATTTCTTGGGAAGACATCCCTAGGCCATAAATGCCACAAATATCAAGATTCATGCCTCTCATGCCTCATCAATGCCCTCCATGCCTCTTAGTTGCTCCTCTAACCCAAATATTTATGAGCCTATTTATTAATTTTAATTACATAATTGGATTAATCCTTAGCCACATATCTCAATCCTGAAATGGATGGTCCATGTTGATTATATCCATTTTCCAAAATCTATAAATAGAGAGGCCATGAACATCATTTTAAGCTATTTTGGTGAAAATTTACTTAGCTCAAACATATTCAAAAAAGTCTTGATAATGTAAAGTTATAATGCAAAAATGATTCCAAAAGCTATTTCAATTAGTGTTACCATGTCAAATTGATTCCAAGCCAAGCTAAGCCAAAGCCAAAGGTGATAAGGAGAGGTGGAGGATAATCAAGCTCCATTGCAATAGATTTCATGAGCACAAGCTAAACAAGCCACTACAAAAGCATTTGGAGCATCCAAAGAAGGTGAAGGATTCTTTTTTTTCCTTAATTTTTAATTGTGTTTATCATTTAATTTTGTTATTAAGCTCACCCTAGTAACTAGGCATGAAGATGTTAGTTTAGTTTTTTATTTGTCAATTTACTTTGTTCATATTGTCACTAACACAATACTAATATCCTCTTCTTAGTCAAATTCCTAGTTCACAATCTCCTGGGAAGGGATATTAGTATCTTGAAGTGGTTAATTTAATCATTGAATTTGATCATTAATTTTAGCCATGGGAATGTTATATTTATAAATTGGATCATAAAGAGGGTTGTGATCACTTGAACCTTTGGAGGAATGGTAACTTTGACCTTACTAGAGGGATGTGGGTTACCATTCTCTTTAGGTAAAGAGTGAGGAATAGGTTATATTCTAGTATTGAATGGATCGGGAGATTCATTGGTATCTTTATTACTTAGTTAACCACATGCTAATTTAGTAGGTGATGTGATGTTATCATTATCATCTGCATCATTTGGAATAGAATTGTGCATAGAAGTAGGATAAATATTTTTTAATGCATTAGATTCGAGTGAAGGAGTGAAAGAAGATTTATAAGTATGATATGCATTTTATTCTTCACCAAATGCATAATAATCATCATTATTCCATGCATTATCATAATCTAAATTTTTCTTATTTAAAATAGAGGAATTGGAGTTATCATTTTTATATTCACTTTCATTCTCATATTCAGTGGCATGTTCACTATCATATTCATTATCACTAGGGAGAGGTGTAAGAGAAGAATTTAACTCTTTTCTAATATGCAATAAGCCATCTTATGAAATTGGAATATTACATGCATTTATGTTATTCATGGATGGAGTATTTTCATGATTTTCATTTTTAACTTGAGAAGTATGAGAAAGAGAGTTATAATTTAAGCATTATTTTGAGAGAGTAGAGTTGAGATCATGAGATGCATCATTCAAATTATGAATTGGAAAGTTTATTGTATTGTGTTTGTATTATTGTAATTTTAGAAGTAACGAGAGAGAGAGAGAGAGAGAGAGAGAGAGAGAGAGAGAGAGAGAGAGAGAGAGAGAGAGAGAGAGAGAGAGAGAGAGAGAGAGAGAGAGAGAGAGAGAGAGAAATTAGGTTCATATGGAAGCAAATTATCACCAATAAGAGGTTCAATTAGAAGTGCATGACTAATTTGTTCATTTTGTTCATTATGCATAGGAGAATGAGGTGAGAAGTACCTTTCCCATTTATCAAATGTATTTTCTTGAGAAGAAGGAATGAAAGAGATAGGTTTGAGATAAGAAGATGCATCTACTTTTTCTTCATTATCACTTTCATATATATGATGATATTTCTTATTAAAACAATAGTAATTATCTTCATTGTAAATAAAATAATTTTCCACATTTTTAGGTAAATAAAATAATTTTCCACATTTTTAGCTAATGTGCAATTTTAAAATTTTGTCCATTCATTGTCATAATTATGAGAAAAATTTAGAAATTCATCTGTGGGATGAGAGGGAAGAAGTGTCTTAGTGGCCATTTTATTTATTTCACCAAAGAGAATATAAAAAAGTGTTATTAATCAAATAAATTCAATAATAACTACATTCATAGAGATTTTGAAATTACTTTTGACAAAGTAAATAATTTTAAAAAATATTGAAATTAATTTCTAAAAATTGCAAGGAAGACTTAGGGTTGGAGGGTCTAGTTTGGAAATCTAGGGTTTTGAGCTAGGGTTTTAATTTTTTTGAAAATTATGCAAATAATTTAAAGCCCAAAAATAATTTTGAACAAGATAATTACACAAAAAAATTAATAATTTGAAATTAAGTTTTTTCACATAATTTGAAGGAAACACCTTAAGTTTAACCAGGGTTTTAGATTTGTTTGAAGTAAGTTGGGTTCACCAAATATTTTATTATTTTTGGGAAACTACTATCTATTCCTGAATAATAAGGGGTCTGGATTAAGGGGAAAATCTAGTTTAATGTGGTAAAATATAGATTTTTATATAATGATTTATAAGAGGAAGAAAAATTAACTTATCTAAAAATAGATTGAAACAGATGATTTTAAAGCTGGAAACTAAGGTGTAGGTTTGTGACATTATTGAAAATATGGATCTGGTCTTCATTTTTTGATTAGATAGGAGCACCACTAGTGTTATAATCCACCTATTCTGATGTTATCCTAAAGATCTAAGCTTTTTGGGTTTTATTCACCTGGTCTATGTGACCCTGCTTGTGAAATATCAAGTGTTAGAAGCCAATAGAGCTCACTACATATCCATTTTACTATCAAAATCCTATATTCATCTACACACATGCAAAAACAAAATACATCAAAAACAAAAGGGAGAAAAACTAGGTTAGGGGAAGAATGATTGCACAATAAAAAAACCCCTATTATTCTAATTACTTCCTATATTAACCCTAAAAATAGGGTCTCAGATCTAAGGTAGTTATTCCTTAGGGAATGTGCATAATCAACACACATGATAGATGTAAGAATGAATTTTGTCTAGGCCCTTCCTTGATCAAGCATGTGAATCTTTGTGTGATGAAAAATGTTGAGCTATACTATTGACTAATTTTAATTATTGTAATGTGCCAAAGTAGTAAGTGCTAATTATAAAATGCCTTGTGAAGTCCTTTATATAGGAGACTCTTTATTTTGAATTTGGGAGCTTTATTTGCATTTTAGATGGCATGGTAAAACTTAAGGATGAAGATAAGGGAAGGGCCAAGACCTATTAGGCAAAGGAATTTGATCATTGGGGCCAAATTTACACTTGGATAATAATGCCAAAAGTAGACAAGAGTGGCATCGATGCTCCTATCCTAAAGGCTATGGATTAGGGAATGGAAAGAGCATAGAAAACCTACCTAGCTTATGTGAAATGGTTATTTAAGAGGTTTGAGATGACTAAGACTAAGTAAAAAGGTGACTAGAGCAAAAAATGAGACTGAGATGAGTAAGATAAAAGTCATGACTAAATGAAAACAAAGATCATATTATCTAGTCAGAGTCTCCCATGAAAGGACTATGAAAAGACATGATATATGTGGTTTCTTGACCAATTTAGGGTGTATACACAATATAACACCATGGAAAAAAATTCTATAACAAGGGAGACATATTGAATGCTTTAAAAGCTTGCCAATTATTTTACAACCAAAATCACTTTGATGCTAGAAGAATCACACATAGAGAACTCTTCGAGGCTATAGCTCTAGACTCAAAAATTTAATCAAACTTTGTAAAGGGATAGACCCCCTCTACTTATAAATTATGTCTAAGTTTAGCATATACTAAAAGATTCTCCAATTATCAAATACTATCATGGGCTTGGAGTTTGTTAAACCATGTAAGAAACATGGTTCCTCAAATATGCTCATGCTCTTGTGATGATTGAAAAATTGATCTTCCACCTTGGAAGAATATTTCTATTTATCTTCATGGAAAAATATCTTTTAAGGGACAAAAACAAATGTTTGTCCTTTTGAATAACAAACACAAACGTCCCTTTCTCATTTATATGAATATACAAGAATTAAAATGAAAGGCATGTGCCACTAGTGAGCCAAGTATAATAGTTTCCCAATGGGAAATGAGAAAAAATAAGAAAAGAAGGAAGAAGTGGTGTTAGATTAGAACATGGAAATATCTAGTTACACCCCAAAATTGATCTGGACAACAAAATATTTTACCAATTTATTTTTATACTTAGTAACCCTTTCAGCATAAGGTCAAGATTTTGTTGGTCTGAGCCTACTTGATATTCATATTTGACATGATATTCCTCAACCTAGGTTGAAATATTTTTAAGCATGGCCTACTTTCATCCAATAAGCTCCTTGAGCTAGTCATAAGATTTCTCAAGTGACACCAACTACTTTATTATATCGGCATCAAAGGACCTTTGTTGTGCATTAGTGAGGCTTTTTAGGATAGATCATATTGCCTCCTTCAAATCACTTTCACCATCAAGGCTTACCATCTTCATGAGAATTAAATATATCTCTTTTGTATTATTCTTAAGGGACTACTCTTTTCCCTTCAAATCAAAGATGTTATCTTTGAGCATCACTAATTGATGCTTTATTATCAATTAATACTCTTTGGGCTTCTTGTGATCATTAGGAGTAATGATATTTTTTTATCGGCATATCAAACCCCATTTTTCAAAATATATCCACCTTTTGATATATCTTTTCCCAACTCTTGAAATTCATCTCATAGAGGAACAACTAGGCATCATAATCCCTCTTATTTTCCACTATAGTGTTTAGGTACTTTAATGCTACGTGGATTATTTCTTTGGAGCTGACATGTAAATCCTTTTATCATTATTTTATTGACCATCCTTTGTTATTTAAATCATTAATCCAATTGGAATCAAGTGATGCAAGTGAGAGATAAATAGCACCCAAAGCAATACTGGTAGTTGGATTCACTGCCTTAATCTCACTCAATAACTTTTGCAAGTACTGGATCATAGCTTGGTTTTCTACCTTCAACTCTTCCATGGTGGCTTTATCTTTGTCCATTATATGAGACATCATGTTCACCAAAACTTGTGAGCTATGTTTTAGCTAATTCCTTGATGGATACCCTAGCTTGTAACTATAAATAGTGTAACTCTCAATGGGGGCATCTTTCTTTAAACCATCTAGTAGAGGAATGACTATCTCCATATTTATTTTTCCCATTATAATAAATGTGGTTTGGGAGTGTCTTAGCCTTCTTAGGGGGCTTGGAATTATATGACTAAGCTATCTTTACTACATCAATCTCCTCAATTTTAATTATTTCATTTTTCTATTTGACCTATTCTTTAACCTAGAGAAGGGGCCTAGTCTGAATTCCCATTGACGTACTAGATATTGACATAGGCCTTACGATAGTGAAGGGTCATTTTACTAGAGTAATGGGTGTAGAAAGTGCCACATGAATGGACT
Source organism: Torreya grandis (assembly GCA_037957365.1). NCBI lineage: Eukaryota > Viridiplantae > Streptophyta > Pinopsida > Cupressales > Taxaceae > Torreya > Torreya grandis. The sequence continues at coordinate 5,109,059 of JARHVA010000441.1, forward strand.
GTGGACTCAACACAAAGATTTCAATGTCTTTATCACTTTTTGACTCCTTGCCACCTTCTTTATCTATTATGGCTTCTCTTTTAAGGTTTGGATCAATTTGATCCAACATTTAAAAATATGGCCCAAATTGGTGAAACTCCTTGAGTAATTACTCAATGGAGCTCCCTTGTACCTCGGGGTGACTAAAATATTTCACTTCACCTTATTTATTTACCTAAAATTTAGGTAGAGATGAGGCTATGGTGACTTTCTTATCAATTTCAAGAAACTCTCCACCAATCATGGCCTTTGGTCCTTCATTCTAGGTTAGATCATGAACCTTGATGTGAGGAAGGAAACCTTGAGGTACTTCAATTTATACAACATCCCCTAAAGTACCCTCCTCAGCATCTTTGTTTGATTGGTCCATCTCTTGATTACCTTTATATGGGTCAGGGTACCCATTTGCATGTTTACTCCCCCACCTTCCTTTGTACTAGCCTTCTCCTCTAGTGCTGGACTTGACACCTTTGGAAGGGAAGGGGTAGCTGGTGATACCTCTGTAACTACTTGTAGGCCTTCGTATTTAACCACCATTTCACTACCAATGATGACTTAAACATCTTGATCTAGAGCCACCCCATCTTTTTCATTAGATTTATTTTCTTCCTTAACTCTGTCAACTTTATCTTGCATCTCAAATTCACCTTGACTTTCTTGGCCTAGTAGTTGGGTGATGACATTTTCAATGAATGTCTATGTATTTGATGAGATAGTCTCATCTCCCTGAGGGGCCTAAACTTGAGTGGCCACCTCAACACCAACTTGCACAAAATATTAAAAGGAAAGAGGATCATCTAAGGCTATAAATTATTCCCCATCACCCTTAAATTTCACCCATAAATGACCCTCTTTTATGAATAAATTAACTATTGGGATAATTACTAGGGTCTAGGTTCTTTCCCTTGGAGTCCTCTACCTAATTTTTACTTGTGGGGGAGTGAATGATCATTATTTATTCATCACCTCAGTAATGGGCTTATGTTTATCTGAGTCTTATTCTCCCTCACTCATTCTCCTCAACCTCTGAGCATATGACGATTGGTCCTCTTTTATTTTTAAGGGGTCTTCCTTAGAAGGTAGGTCCTTAAACATGACATCCTTCCTTTTCTTGGGACATCCAGTAGGAAAGTAGTAAAGACTTTCTTAAATCTTTTTGCCTTGGGATGATCTACCTCTTATTATCCTCCTCTCTTCTTTATGTAAGTCTTTAGAGGAAAGACAATGGATGGTTGTTATGTTGGTGAAGCCATAGGTGGATCAAGTGGAACAATGGTTAGAATAGCTTTTGGAATGGTTGGTACTTTTGAGGCTGTTTTTGTTGCAATAAATATTGGGGTGGAATTGGCCAATATAACCTCCCCAATAGAAATCTTATCCCAATTTTCATTTAGACTCATTAACTTTAAAAATTATAGTCCCTATTTAGACTATGATGACGATATAGACTATACATAAATTATCTTGGTGAAATCAATATCACCAACCTTACTCTTTTCCTTGCTTTTTTCTATTCATGGTGGAGCCACAAAATCACCACTATAAACTAGGATGAAACATTTCAAATCTTAGACTTGTCTAAGTTCTTAGAGGGTAGGGGTATCATAGATACTTAAGTCAACCCCATGTTCCTTTAGCCATCTGAAGGTTATCCTCATGATTGTTGTGGCCCTCCATGGTATAGAATCATTTTTTGCAATAGTGAAACTACCTATGCAATAGCTTGGGCTTCCAAATTGGATTGATTGTACACTAAAGGCAACATTCTCTTGTCATCATCCATCTCCTTTGGGATGGAAGTAATTTTATAAGATTATGAACATCCATGGTTAAAAATTATCTACAGTGCACACCCCATAAATCTTAGCTACCATGGTGATCATTTATTAAGGAAACTCATTGAATTTTTCTAATTTAATGTTCTTGGACATCCTAAACACCTTTTGCCTCTACTTGACCAGCTAGTAAGAGTTAAAAATGTCCCAAAACATCTTATCATTCTTGTCTACATACTCCTAGAATTACTCTAGGGAGAGTGTGATGATTTCAAGATGTGGAAGAATTATAAGCATGGTGTTGAGGGCCAAAAGAGTGAATGATAAGACAATTGATTGGCTCCCATCAACTATAATCTAGGTATCTGGTTGATATACACTAGTAAATGTAATTATCAGCTTTGGGTATAGGGTAGCCAAAGGATAGGTTATTTCAAGGGTGATATAGCTCATGCCAAGATTTGATATCATTAGTGGAGGGTTTGGATGTTGTAAATAATTAAATAAAGCTACAAAACCTAACCACTAAACATCTCTATCTCTGATTCCATCCAAAATAGAAATAATATTTCTCCTCATAGATGTTGAGGAAGATGCCATCATTTCCTAACTTTCTAGTGCAATGTTCAAGACTCAAACAAATTCTTCACCCTACTCACCCTTGAAATAGCTTAAAACTCCCTCAAAGGACACAATATAGGGAGATAATAGAACACTTACTTATAATTATGAGGTCTATACACAATTAAAATTGAAAATCCTTAAATAATTTGCCATAGTCACTCTCTTAGATAGATAACACTCATGCTACACCTAGCTAAAGAACAAAAATAACTCAAAGGCATAAATAGAAGCTCTGAATGTAAAAGGTAAAACTAAAATGGAGGTATATGCCTTAGTTATAATCTTTTGAATTTTAAATCAGGGTTTCCATTAATGATTTGAAACATAACAACTATTTATCAACTACCTTATTTAATCACTTGAGCTTCTTTCAAAATATGAAGGAGAAGGTGAAAATATTTGCTTTATGAAGAGAAATCTTCCTTACAACACATGGACCCATATATGCAAAATTTACATTATGGTAGCTTTTTAAGCCTTTAAGTACTTTTGCATTTTTTCACTTGTTATTTCCTTTGGTGCATTGGTGAAATATGTCGAGCTGCTCATAGATTGTGAGAATGCCATGTGTCATCATTTTAATTTACAAATTTGGGCATTTGAGAATTTAGGGACCTTTTCAATCTTGTCCACTAAAGGTAATTGAGGAAATCTTCAAAAAGGGCCCAAAACCTAAAAGACCTCGAGGAGCTACCACGTGTCTAATCTATATGATAGCTTGGGATCTTGGCCAACTTTTCTCCTTTACACCATTCTTCTTGATATGGGAAGGGGTATAAGATCCTTTCAATCCCCAAAAATGATCTCATAACTTGTAAAAGAAAATGAACAAGTCATTACCTTATAAACTTGATGAATCTAAATTAGGCATATTCATGAGATGAGTCTTAGGGGGGCCTTGAGATAGTCGCATGTCTTTCATTCAGCTCATTGAGTGATTCCTCAACTTAGTCACCAAAATATATTGAAAGTGCAACATGGCAATTTTATCCAAGGCCCGAGAACCTTTCTCCTTTGAGCATAAGAAAACAATTTAATGTCTTTGAGGAGACTTAGATACATCTCCTTTTTTAGTTAACCTTTTTGACATGAAATCTACTATCTTCAAAACATAAAATGACTGATAAAACATTATTAGAACATAGGTTCATAGGGATCTTAAAAAAATTTACAAATAAACAAAATAACCCAAATAAATTATTGGATCATAATAGGTACTCAACCTCCTAAATATTTTTGACATTGAAAAGGGCAAAAATTACTTGGTGTAGATTTGGGCTCCAACAAGAACAAATGGAGGTTTTTCAAATAGACATTCTAAGTTTGATATAAATTCATCTCATAGAGGTGGATCGACAAAAAAATTCTATCAAGAATGTGTCATCACAAGAAACTATAGTAGGAGGAGAGAGTACATCATTAGAAAATAATACCTCATTAATAGGAGGACATGGAGATGGAAAAGTATCATCTATAGTACCATCAAAATATAAATCCTCAATAATAGGAGGATAAGGAAGTGGAATAGGAGGTGGAGTGAAGGCTTAGAAACCCTAATAGGCTTAATATTCTCCTAAAAAAGGGTTACAATAACATACCAAGTTCCTTTTAGGGATGTGGCATCCTTAATATGAATGTGCAAGTTGTTTAAAACTTTGAGACAAATCAAGGGGAGAGCTTCATCTTTCATAGATGTAATCCAAGTAATATCTTCCTCATTGGTGAATTTAGGAAGATTACCAAGTACCATTGTCTAAAAAACTTTAAATTGATGGTGTATCTTCATTTTTATGTTCAAAGTAGTGTAATTTGAGGAGATCCATTGTCAAAATACAAGGAAGAAGTTGGGAATAAGAAATAATGATCCCCCCAAAAGAACAACTCATTATTCAAAGAATGACAATGAATAAATAAAACCCCAGAAATATGTAAGTCCCCCTTAGAATTTGATACTATTAAAATTAGTGGATATTTACAAATAAATGACACCAATTGATAGAGAATTGAAAGTCATACACTTTTGAAATTTTTTTAACTCAAATCGAAGTTATGGTTCAAAAGATATAGGATTTATTACATAAGCATACAAGTACAATTTATACCCATCAGTAAAATATATGCTTAGACTACATAATATAACTTCCATAAGTATATTTTAAATACATAGTATATTCTATGTCAAGAAATAATAACATAGTCCATCTTTTTCATTTATACACTACATAATTTCTATAACTAGTCATAATAAAGAAAGTGATAATTTTCATAAAAACATAATCTTTTGTTTAAATAGCATATTGCATCATTAGGAGGTTATATGCATATATAAGTAGTTTTTCAATCCTCAAGAATTTATGACTTAGTTTTACCAATAAAAAGGACTATAATTTATAATCACACATCATGATGAACTATTATATGTTATATATGTATTAGTACCTTTACATATTAATATACTCATAATATGTACCACTCACAAGTTTTGATTATTGTATGTATATATACTAATAACCATAATGTTTTCAAAGAAATAGGTAACCAATTTATGTCTCATGTGAACATAATATTTCATTTAAATACTTATTAAATTTATAAGATATTGTATTCATACAGTTTATATTTTCATGACCCACAAGATCCTTTAAATTATTTTAGCCATCCATTTAGTTATAGGTATAGGCATATGACCAATACATTTATATATGTGATATTTTTCATATGAATTAATGAGCTCATAATATAGCTCATTCTTACACAAGAATTCTTTTGAATCATCTCAAATAGGATACTATCTTATGAAAATCATAGGTTGTTAAGTAACTATTATATGAAAAATAGGTATTTGTTTTGTTTATGATTAACCAAAGACTAAACCTGCACTTTGCCATTAACGTCTAACACAATTTCATGTTTTAGTGATTGTCTGATTAAAAGGGATGCTCAAAGATAGGTGATTCTAGAAACATATAAAGGAATTTTGATTTTTATTTCCATTTGAAAAAGTTTCAGACTCGCAGGCAATGTTATTCCTTGGAAAGAACAAAACTACAGACTCCATAGGCTGAAATCTATGGACTCGACAGGCTGGAATCTACAAATTGCACATGTCACTTCTTCCTACTTTGCAAGGTCAACTCTAAGGACTCAATGGAGACAAGGAGTTGAATGAGCCAGCTGGCAACTAAATAAAAGGAGAAGAATCATTCTAGCTGGTGTTTGCCAAGAAGATCGATTGTTTGCTATTTTGAAGGATTTGTTCATAGTATTTTAAGACATCTAGATTCTAGTTTTATTATAAATCGATACTCCTATTTTCTAGTATAATTAAATATCTAGGAAATCCAATCTCTTATATTAGGATGATTGGATTAACTAGGAATCCCTATTTTATTGCATATCTATTCTAAGTTAGTTGTATCAACATATAATGAAGAACATATTAAATTCAAACATATAAGAGATAAACGAGAATACAGAAGACAACTTTAAGAAGGCGTGTTATAAAATATAGTCTAACATCAATTATTTGTATGAATTATTATTTCGAAGGTTGATTAAATTCTATTCTTGAATCTAAAAGGAGTAAGGGCCCACTCTACTCAGAATTAGGAATTGTTGTAGGTATTTAGGTAATCTTATGTTAATTCTTCAATTTAAGTTAATTAGTATTTTGGTAATAATTGAATTTCTTTAATATAATCAGATTCATAAAGCACAAAGTATTCCTTTATTCAAAGTATCTCTTGTCCAACAAGTGTGTTATTTCTTTCAAACAATAAGTGTGTTCTTTCTTTTCTAGCAAGTGTGTTCTTTCTTTTCCAGCAAGTGTGTTATTTCTTTTTCTAGCAAAATGTGTCATTTCCTTTTCAATAAATGAGTGGCTTGCAAAGTTCTTTTGTTTGTTTCCAACAAGAGTAAATTCATTAGTTCTAAGAACATTTCTAGATAAGGATATATTAGAACCAACACAACATCCCCACAAAGTACACATCTAGATCTACTATCCTAAGCCTTAATGCAAATAGCTTTAGAGACCAGCCCTAGTTGATAAGACATCAATTCGAGTATTGATTAAATGAGAGTTATAATGATAGCTCATCATTTTTGGTGCCGTTGTCAGGGATCACGGTGTTAGTAAGGTAACCATTATTGGTTTAGAGTAAAAGACTATATATATATATAAAACCTACAAATTTTCCAAAATATTCAAATTGATGAACCGTCCCAGAGATTCTAAAGGACGATTCATTCCAAAATCTCCACCAGAACCACAAGTTGAGACTCCTTCAACATCTTCATGTAGTGAATCAGAAAACATAAGTGAAACTCATCTACAGGGATCTCTAGAAATAAAGATAGAAACCAAGATACTGCCACAAGTAAGCCCAATCAGACAAATTCTTGAAGATCAATCTCTCATAGTAAGACATCACTTAGAAATTGCCAAAGATTTGGAAGAAGCATTTCAAAGATCCATAGCTGAGGAAGATTTTGAAAACCTTGAACAACCCACAATCAATACCACAAACATTTAGTGGGATGATAACCTTGGTTTTGAAACTTCATTTGAAGAAGAGAATATGGCTCTTCAACAAAATCTACCAAATCCACAACTGGCACAGGAAAGGACTTTCTCTTTTCCTATTATTGTAGATCTTACTGATCAGACCCCCATGAAAAATATTTCACCTAAAAATTTTCCAAATTTCTGGGGGACATCTATTGAAGATCCTGATCAGTTTCTATTTGAGTTTAAATTGTTGTGTCAAACCTATGACTATACCACAGACAGCCAGAAACTAAAACTATTTCCATCTACACTTAAAAATTCAGCCATGAGATGGTTTATGGGATTACCTGGTAATTCCATTAGAATGTGGGATGATATGGAAATAGAATTCTTAAATAAATACCAAGATTATTTTAGGGTTTAAGAGAGAAAGGAAGACTTCTTCAAAATTAAATAGAACAAAGATGAATCTTTAGAGGATTATTTAGACAGGTTCATGTTCACTCATAAAAGGAGTAATTATTCACTCACTGAAGAAGTCTAGAAATTGGTATTTTTAAATGGATTGGATGAAGACACTAGGGATGATTTAAACCTAATGGGATGAGGAGACATAAATAAACTAGCTTTTAATCAGATTTATGAGCTGTGTACCAACTATTCTCGAACAAAACCTGAAATTAGGAGAGGGAGAGCTGGGAAATCTAATGAAGTTGGAAAGCTAATGGAAGAATTTGCAAATCTAAAGATAAATATTTTGGTAACATTAAATAGTACTTTAGATGACCTTCAAGCCAGGGCTAATGTAATAGAACCATTAGAAATTTACTATCCTAAGTGTAGACAAAAACATGCACTTAGATATTGTCCCTTAGACAAAACCAACGTTTCATCATGTGGGATCTATGATACCATAGATCATGACACTAAACATTTTTCACTATTGCCTATTTTGAAGAATCAAATGAAAACACAGAGCCAATCTATTGAAGAAATAAATTATATACATAGATAAAACTTTGTCCAACAAAACCAAACACAAGGACAATTTAATGCAAGAAACCAAGTTAACCCATGGATGGCACCATGGAATGTTCTAGTCTTTTCACCCTTTTGGAATCAACCTCAAGTTCCACCAATCCAAAACCCATGGGGGGGACAAGAGTGGACACCAATATCTCCTTGGATGATGCCACCATCATAGCAATAATGGGCACCACAACAGCAGTGGATGCCACAACAATATCAGCAATGGAATCAATAGTGGAACCTACAGTGGGGTCCACACCATCAATTTTCCCAACCAAGGAAACCACCCCAACAACAAACTTTTATTCCACCTCCATTAATTCAGCACCTAGGTCAAGTAAAACAACCTCTAATGCCTGCTCAACAAATAGCAAATCCAAAAAATAAACAACCAACACCTATTTATGCCAATGAACAGGAGTAAACATTGACTGTTGGAGCTATTGAGTTTTTTGATATACACTTAGCGTCAAGCAAAACAATACAAAAACCTCCAATCCTCATTTCTGAGATACCTGATGAAAATGAAAAAACAAAGTTATCTTAGCCAAGTACTCAAAAAATTGAAAGCAAGATGAGTCCTGAAGAAAGGAAAGAAAACACTACTATACCAGTAGTTCTTTTCTTGAAAGGTTAAAAGAAATCAGTATTCAATCAGACTCAAAGTTGATCCATGAATTGTAGAAGATCAATATTGAGGTACCCCTATTGCAAGCTATTAGGGATATACCTAAATTGAATGAGATCATTAAGAATATTTGTATCAAAACACCTGGAAGGAAATCAAAGTATCCAAAAACCATCCGTGTAGATGGCAAGGTCATTGACCTGTTAGTAGGGAAACTGTTAGTTCTGAAGTATGTAGATCTAGGAAGCCCAGTCATTACAATCACAATTAGAGGGAAAGAAATTCCCAACATCCTAGTGGATCTAGGAGTAGCAATTAATGTCATGACAATTGATACCCTTCAGACATTGTCTCTTATCAGAATGCAACCCACAACTACTATTTTACAAATGGTAGATCAATCAGTAACCAAACCCTAAGGGATAATAGAAAATGTGGAAGTGTTAATAGAATATTGGAAATATCCAGTAGATTTCATGGTACTACAACCTAAAACAAAAAACTTGGGATATCCCATCATCTTAGGTAGACCATGGTTAGCTACTGTGGTAGCTTTCATAGATTGTAGATCAGGATATATGACCATCTCCAATGATTTAAAGTCTAAGTGTATCTCTTTGTATCCTCCTGCAAAACCATCAATTAATCCTATACAAGAATTATGGGTGGATGAATCAGACAACACACTAAATAATGTGTCATCTTTAGCCATGATCAGGGCTATTGTGGTAGCTTTCATAGATTGTAGATTAGGATATATGACCATCTCCAATGATTTAAAGTCTAAGTGTATCTCTTTGTATCCTCTTGCAAAACCATCAATTAATCATATACAAGAATTGTGGGTGGATGAATCAGACAACACACTAAATAATGTGTCATATTTAGCCATGATCACTATGAAAAAGCACTTGGAAGAATTGGATGAAACCATATATCTAGAATCTATGGACTCTACTAGATCAAAATCTATAGACTCTACCAGGCCAAAATCTACAGACTCTGCCAGGCCTAAATCTATGGAATCTGCTAGGGTAACATCTATGGACTTTTGTAGTATAGATTCTATTGAACACTATGGAGCTTCCACTTCACATTCTACTGACACCTCCTCATTTTATGACCACAGAATGATTCAGTAAAGTGTGAGAGAACTAGCTGAACAATAACAAACATAATTTTTAGACATGTTCCATTGTCCTTTAGCATGAGTAATCCCTCTTGGAGAAGAATTTGTTGATAACATTGCCATGTTACATAAATTACTTCCTCATTCATATCCTCGGAACTCATTAATTAGTGAATTAAAAAAAATCAAATCTAATCATCCAGGCACTAATAAAATCATCATACTACCTAAGAAGATTCTGAACATCAACAACTGGTTGACAAAAGAGGAAGAAGAACAACTTTTTAAAGTACTAGAAAGACATACCAAAGCTTTTGCTTGGGATTATGCTGACATGAAAGGGATCCATCCTAGCATCTGCACTTATCACATTTTAACAGAATCTGTCAAACTAGTAAGGCAACCACAAAGGAGAATAAACCCAGCATTAAGTGAGATAGTTAGAACAAAGATCTAAAAACTATTAGAGGTTGGGTTCATTTACCCCATCTCAAAAAGTCAGTGGGTTTCACCTCTAGTTATCATACCAAATAAAAATGGGAAGTTAAGGGTATGTGTAGATTATAGGGAACTAAACAAAGCTACATTAAAGGACTATTTCCCTTTACCCTTCATTGATCAAGTACTTGATAATCTATCAAGAAAAAAATACTTTTCCTTCTTAGATGGGTTTAGTGGATACAATCAAATAATAGTAGCAGTTGAAGACCAGGATAAAACTATATTTACATGCCCCTGGGGAACTTTTGCTTACCAAGTACTTCCATTTGGACTCTGTAATGCCCAACTACTTTCCAAAGAGTAGTTCTAGCAATATTCTCTGACCTTACACATGATTGTGTTGAGGTATATATGGATGATTTCACTGTTCATGGTGAAACATACGAAGAAGCTCTTACCAATTTGGAGAAGGTACTAATCAGATGTGAGGAACATCAGTTATCTCTGAGTCATGAAAAATGTCTATTAATGATGAACGAAGGGATAGTGTTGGGACACCATATCTCTACAAAAGGCATTCAAGTAGACCCAAAGAAAATTGAGATTATCTCCAACTTTCCCATTCTACAAAACCAAACTGAAATTAAAAGCTTTTTAGGACATGCTGGTTATTACAATCATTTCATAGATAACTTCAGTCAAATAGCTGCCCCCATGTTTGCCTTGCTTACAAAAGAGAGTAAATTTGAATGGGATGATAGATGTCAACAAGCCTTTGAGGCTATTAAAGCCAAACTCATCACTGCACCAATGTTGAGGGGACCAAATTGGACTCAACCATTCCACATCTATACAAATGCTTCCAACACAACAATAGGAGTTGTTCTTGGATAGAAAGATAAAGATGACCACATGTACGCCATTTACTATATCAGTAAAAACATGACACCTGCAGAAAGAAATTACACCACAACTGAGAAAGAATTTCTGGTTGTAATCCATGCAATAAACAAATTCAAACATTACATAAGGGCTACAAGGTATTTGTCTACATAGACCATTCAGCCATACGATATCTTACAAACAAACCAATTGTAGGAGGAAGAATTATTAGATGGTTGTTTCTTTTACAAGAATTTGACATTACCATTATTGACAAACTAGGCAGATTTAATTTGGTTGCAGATTTCTTATCTAGGATGAACACTATAGGTGAAGAATAACCATTAGACGATGACTTTCCAGATGAATAGTTATTTTCTATTTCAGCAAAATCTTTGTGGTTCATTGATATAGCCAATTATCTAGCCACATGGAAGTTTCCTATGCATTTTTCAAAGAAAGAAAGAAAAGGATTAATTAGAGAAAGTTTTTATTTTAAATGGATCAATGGAATGCTATTTAAACTTGGTCCTGATCATGTGTTATATAGGTGTGTGACAGATATAGAAGCTTATGATATCATGAGAGCATGTAATGATGAATTATAAGGAGGCCACTACTCAGTCCATCAAATAATACATAAAATTCTAGGGACAGGATATTATTGGCCTCAACTCCATCGACAGGTGAAGTGATATGTGAAACACTGTGATGCTTGCCAAAGAATTGGACAACCAACTCTTTCAATGCAAATGCCTCTTCATCCTCAGCTGGTTTTAGAACCATTTGAGAAATGGGGGATTGATTTCATAGGCCTTGTGGATCCGCCATCCAGAGGAAAAGAGTATCTACTGGTATGTACTGATTATGTAACTAAACAGGCAGAAGTAGAAGTCTTAACCCATGCAAGAGAGCAAATAGTAGCTAATTTCTTTTACTTTAAGATCATGCAATGGTTTGGTGCTCTAAAAGAAATAGTTTTAGATCAGGGACCCCAGTTTATGTCCAATATGATAAAATATTTCATGCAAGTATAGCAGACTCAACATAGGAAGACATCCCCATATCATCCATAGGCTAATGGACAAGTTGAAGTCACCAACAAGGAACTAGAAACCATCTTGACCAAAATTGGTGACTCCAATAGAAAAAATTGGGTAGACAAGGTACCAAAAACTATTTGGGCCTACAACACCACTTGAAAAATAACAACTAGATTTTCACCATATGAAATAGCTTATGGTAAGAAACCCCTCTTTTCTGTAGAATTTGAATTACAAACTCTAAAGACTGCTCTTGAAGTAGGAATTGAGTTAGAAGACATGCAAAAAGAAAGACTGTTATAGCTCAATCAACTGGAATAGATGAGGATGGAAGCATTGCAAAGAATAGAAATGGTACAACACCAAAGAAAGATTTGGCATGATTCTCAGATCAAAGAACATGAATTCCATAAAAGAGATTGGGCACTTTTATTTGATTCCAAGTTTTAACAATTCAAAGGGAAACTACAAACTAGATGGTTAGGGCCCTATCAAATTGAGGAGATCTTTGACAATGGATCTATTAAGCTGATTCCTATTGATGACAATAGAAGGGCCATGATTGTAAATGAACACAAGTTGAAAATTTATCAAAAACCTGTCAATAGAGAAGAATTTATCCAAGAAATAAAGGATCAAGTGGTTGTTCTAGAAGAGCTTATTTCTTCAAAAGAAATAACTTTCGATAAAACCAGTGATCTAGAAGGCTCTACTTCCAGAAACACTTGATCTCTGAAAAATTAAAGCAAAAAACCAATAATGAAAACCCTCGAGCGTTGTTGGCAATCTTGGTTTGAAAACCAGCTTGTTGGTGAGCCAAGTATTGGTAAAATAAGCCTTGTCTAGAAAACTAGTTTTACTGGCTGGGCAAGGGCAAAAAGACCAAAATAAAAATGCAATAAATATGAATAAATTATGGATATCTAGTCATTCCCTGCACCTAGCTTCCTTAGAACAATTAGAATATTCTTTTCTTATCTGTAATTGATCCATGCAACTTGTTGTGTAGGATAAATGGCGGGAAGGGAATACATCTGAGGTAAAGGTACATAGAATAAAATCTATTTATCCATAATTAGTTAATTAACAGATTTTGATTTGAATAAGATTCTTTTTATTGAGATGACTAGGTCTTGAATTAAATTTGATCCCTTCCAAAAATGGAGGAACTGTCAGATCAGATAAACATTCAAGATTAAAGCGAATGGTTTGGTAATGACTATGTGTAATGATTCAATGGACACCTCATGTGCTTAATCTTATAATGATGATGATGTGATGTCCTCAAGTCACTTTAAAAAAAATCTACCGTCACAAACGTTCACGTCACCATACCCCATCGACATTTCATTATATGACATGATGTCTAGCACACTCTATAGAAAATCAACGCAGGCCACGGAGTAGTGCATAAAAATAATTTCTATGAACTCACTCATAATTTTTACACTATTTTCACTCTAGTGAACAACATTGTTATCAGTCTCAAGCAGGTTCAAACCCTATTTCGAAAGAGAAAGCCATTTTAACTAGATCACAATCAGTGCAGGTATTTCATTTCGAATCAAAATAAAATAGTGGGATAGAAGACGAGATAGAAACTGAAGAAGGCTACAAAATTTAACAAAGACAAAGCTTTTGTGGGGGTATTCAAGGAAAATGGATGGTTACCCTTCATCAACATGTTTTAGGGGTTTCATCAAGAGCTGGTAAGTGAATTTGTTGCTAATCTCACTCCTGATAACTCAACTATTCATGGTGTAGTAATTCCAATCTCCACCCAGATTATAAGTGAAGTGATTGAAGTTCTATAAGAGGGAATGAGGGTAACAAGGAGGAATCGATTTAATGATTTAATCACCCAATTCAATGGGAATGAACAAACTAGCACTTCTTGTCTAGTTGATTCAAGGGGAAAAAATAAGGGGGTCAGTAGAATTCACTTCCTAAATGCTGGAGGTCAGTAGCCAAATGGGTGATCAAGTATGTTACCTATCAAGGACAGACTAGCTTGTTAGGGGGAGAAGCCATGAAAATATTGATACACCTAAAGCATGGAAGCCAGAACCCCCAATGCAAAATGAACCTTTCATACTTTTTGTATGGAGCCATCTAGGTCTTGGCCACAACTCTTAATGCTGCCCTAAGACACCATGGTCTCATCCACCTGATCATTTGGCATCATTTCATTCAGTAGAGTATTGAAGCATGGGAGATGTTTCTAAATAGTGTAATACTGAATGTTTCAAATTTATCTATGCTTGAATCTATAGACTTACCTCCATCTGCTCCATCAACAAGTGGTACAATTCCATAGCAACAATCATAGGCTGAAACCTCTCAGGCCATTCCTTCTACTTCCTCAAGGAGGGTTACAAGGTCTCAAGGACAACAAACTGTAGAACCTTCTCGATCACCACAAAAACTTTAGGTATCTAAATTACAACCAACTCCCCTGTCTGGAAGGAGAAAACTAAAATAGAAGGCTACTTCAGAACTTGAGAAGACCAAAATCCCTATAATAGAAAAAGACACTCAGCAAAGTGTGGCACAAAAGGTAACCAGAAGATGAAGACAGTTGATTCTAGCTGATGATGATGAATAAGAAGTTGCAGATATCTTGGCTAGCCTTAAGACATCATCTCATTTTGTTGAACAAACAAATTTAGATATTGAAGATATTCCTATTGGATAGAGTTCTCCACTTATCATAGAATAACTTACCACAGAAGAAGTTGCAGATATGGCCCAAAAATCAAAAATGGTGGATCCATCACATGTTTCAGTTGACATTCAAAGCACTAAGGGAAAAGATGTGTATGAAGGGAAAGGAGGACCATCCAGTCCAAATGATCCAATTGTACAGTTAAATCTGGAACTGTCCCAACTTCAAGCTCTAATCCAACAATAAGCACTTGAAATTGTTGAGGTAAAAAGTAAACTTCAAACCAAATAACATATCAATTCTTTGTTACAATAGCAACTAGATATTGCATCTAAAAATCACATTGTAGAAATACAGCAGTAGAATACAGTATCTTCTAAACATGAGGTAGAAATTTAGAGATTGAGAGCAGAAGCATAGATGAGAGATGCTGAACATGTAGATGTTTAGGTATATGTAGAAAACTTGAAGAAGGATAATATGAAACTATAGAGTATGATAACTCCTTATGAAAAGCCCTGCAGCACTACATCTATTCCTTCCAAGACATATGTTGACCAAGGATGCCAAACCACCCAGACAAGTAATTCTTCTTTACAAATACTGGATCAAATTGAAGAAGAGTACCTTAAACTCAAATAGAAAAATAAAGCTACACATTTTTCAAACAAAGAATTAGAAAAAGAAAAATAGGCATTAGAAATTCAATTCCAATAATTAGAAGACAGATTACAAGATGCATGAAAACTAGGAGAGTCTCTTTTGGCCTACAAAAATCCTTATCCTGCATACAATCTATTCTTGTTTAAATAGTTTTATAGATGGCGACTCCTTAGAATATCTTGTAATCTTCCTTATAAAATATTGCAACCAACCACATTTATTGAAATTTTCTATGATTCGCATCCTAACCAACATGATTTCATCTTAAGAGACCATGACCACAATAAGTTCCTGATAAATATTCATGTGGGGGAAGTTTAGTTGAGGGCATTGCACTCTAATTTCAAGAACCAAATTGCATGGAAAAGCTGATTTGAGGAGTATACAAACCATGCCAAAACCATAAGATTATGCATTAGGCCAGCATTCTCTCTACCAAAATTAGTTAAACAAAACTTAATCTATGCTTGCAAAGGAGATGAAGTAAAGACACATTATTTGTAAGCTTTGTATGCCTGCACTATTTCCTTTGATTTATTTTCTAGACAACATTTTGAAGCAGTAGTTTCTGCAACTATAAAGAGATGGAATCAATTATCAATACCTCTGAGAAGAAGAGAAGTCATGTCTCCAAATAATATCAGGTGGAGCATGCAAAGAGAAACCTCAATCCTTGAAATGCTAATTGAAGTCATAAACTCAGGAGGTGAAATGAAATGGATTGGAATGAGATATCAACCCCCTCTATTCATTATCCCTATTCCAAGATGGCAGAACTGGTCTTCACAGTCTAATGAACAATTTGATATCTGGAAACAAATGATTCAAGAGCATCAAGGCTTTACCAACAATGTAGATAGGCACATCACAAATGAATGTGAAGATTATGACTTGAGTAAACATTTTGAAGATAGATTCAATAATCAACACCAATGATAATCAGTTTGCAATGGGAATTGCAAAAGGTAAAGTCTAGGGGAAATGATGAGCTCAGAATATAGCTCATTATGACACAAGAATTATTTTAAATCATCTAAAATAGGATACTATCTTATGAAAATCATAGGTTGTTAAGTAACTGTTATATGAAAAATAGGTATTTGTTTTGTTTATGATTAACCAAAGACTAAACCTGCACTTTGCCATTAACGTCTAACACAATTACATGTTTTAGTGATTTTTGATTAAAAGGGATGCTAAAAAATAGGTGATTCCAGTAGCATATAAAGGAAGTTTGATTTTTATTTCCATTTGATAAAGTTTTAGACTCGCAGGCAACGTCATTCCTTAGAAAGAACAAAACTACGGACTTTGCAGGCTCAAAACTACGGACTCCGCAGGCTCAAATCTACGGACCCCACAGGCTGAAATCTATGAACTCGATAGGCTGGAATCTATGAACTGCACATGTCACTTCTTCCTACTTTTCAGGGTCAACTCTAAGGACTCAATGGAGACAAGGAGTTGAATGAGCTAGCTGAAAACTAAATAAAAGGAGAAGAATCATTCCAGCTGGTGTTTGCCAAGAAGATCGATTGTTTGCTATTTTGAAGGATTTGATCATAGTATTTTAAGACATCTAGATTCTAGGTCTATTATAAATTGATACTCCTATTTTCTAGTATAATTAGATTTCTAGGAAATCTAATCTCCTATATTAGGATGATTGGATTAACTAGGAATCCCTATTTTACTGCATATCTATTGTAAGTTAGTTGTATCAACATATAATGAAGAACATGCTACATTCAAACATATAAGAGATAATAGAGAATATAAAAGACAACTTTAAGAAGGCATGTTATAGAATACAGTCTAACGGTAATTGTTTGTATGAATTATTATTTCCAAGGTTGATTAAATTTTGTTCCTGAAGCTAAAAGGAGCAAGGGCCCACTCTGTTCAGAATCAAGAATTGTTTTAGTTATTTAGGTAATCTTATGTTAATTCTTGAATTTAAGTTAATTAGTATTTTGGTAATAATTGAATTTATTTAATACAATCAGATTCAAAAATCACAAAGTACTCCTTTATTCAAAGTATCTCTTGTCCAACAAGTGTGTTATTTCTTTCAAATAGCAAGTGTGTTCTTTCTTTTCCAGCAGGTGTGTTCTTTCTTTTCCAGCAAGTGTGTTATTTATTTTCCAGCAAAGTGTGTCATTTCCTTTTCAGTAAATGAGTGGCTTGTAAAGTTCTTTTGTTTGTTTCCAGCAAGAGTAAATTCATTAGTTCTAGGAACATTTCTAGATAAGGATAGATTAGAACCAGCACAACACTCCCATAAAGTACACATCTAGATCTACTATCCTAAGCCTTACTGCAGATAGCTTCAGACACCAGCCCTGGTTGATAAGACATCAATCCAAGTATTGATTAAATAAGAGTTATAATGACAACTCGTCATGAATACTTAAACTCATATACAAATACATTTTGTATATATATATCCTTATACACATTAACTATATTTTTACTATGTATCACATATAAGTACCCCTCAATTTATAAATACTATATCAATGGTCATTTAAATTTCTTAACATGGAACTTCATATGATTTAAATAATCATTACAATATATTGATGATATTTTATAAGATAGTGGAATAAACAATGTAATTCTCCTTCATATTTTTAATCCCTAACTAAATAGATTTTCATCTTTATATAATCAAAGCATATATAACTCTATACACAAGTTCTTAAGATAACATAGTCTTTCATATTGTGGTTTGCATATAAGTATTCAACAATACATAAATTTATCTTTATATGATACACTAAAGTTTCATCAAATATATAATTATAAAAATCACTAAAATTAGAACAATATACCAGTTAAAATCTATGCTTATAGGCATGCATCCCAATACACACACACACACACACACACACACATTCTTAGATAGATATAGTTTGTATATTTACACACCCCACATAATATATACTACATAATACATATGTTTTAATATACAATTTTTGTTCTTCCATACTAGTGATATTCTTTAGTTTTCT
>JARHVA010000441.1:5132500-5247500 GCA_037957365.1 Torreya grandis
ATGTTGAAATAAAAAAGGGCTTGTTTTAGTTGGCCTTTGGTTTAAATAATGATCATGTTTGGTTTCTTTTGTAAATGCAATTAAGATACCCATGGCCCAATTTTGAATTAGGACAGTCGAATTCATTATTCTTATGTAAGTATTTCATAGGATTCTAGTTGACTTTTGAATTCCATTTCAATATTTGCATTATTTTAAAATCTTTGAAATGATTTTATCTATTAAGTTAATTTTCCTAAATCTACATTTAGGATAGCCTTGTCTATATATTTTTGAGTTGAATTGGGTTTCTCAATGATCTATGTCTATGCAAATTTCCTTTATTTTAATTAATGTCTACCTTAATCTATATAAAATCAATATTTCTTCTATGCAAAATTGAGGTTATTAGTATTTTTTTGAATTTGATTATCAATTTTGGATTGATGCATTAATCATTTGCTCATAGTATTTTTTCCTTGTCATCTTTCATAAAAAATTTCCATAGGCCCCAACCATCAATCTCTCTCCACATGTCTCTATCTTATTCAATCAGAGTTTTGATCTTGCTTAATGTTGCTAAGTTTAAAGTCTTCCCAAGTCCTCGTAGTCTATCAATCTTTTGACAGGTGTCTACTTCATAGAAATCATGCTGATATATCAAAGCTAAGGTCTTTAATCAACCAAAAAAATTGACTCCCCTCACACTATCTAAATTCCATATCTAATGCCAATAGGTTCCAATATTTAATAAAAACTGATTAAGTTTTTAGCCTTGATCAGGTTGAGTTCCCCTTGTGGGCTCCCATATTTCTCCACATGTTTTTTTTATCTTGTTTGCCTAGAGTTAGGCATTTCTAATTTCTAATTTTGGTTGAGTCCTAAAACTTTTCAACCCCCATGATTATAACAAGTTTCATAATCCTGAGAGATCAGACCAATCAAAGTACTTAGATTAATAACAAATTTCCTCCAAAACCATAATATCTGAGATGACACCATGTGGCACCATCTCAAAAACCCTAGACTTGATGGGGTCCTCATAACCCATTAAGGCTTCTAAAACCTGAAGTCTTGCAATGATGCCATGTGGTTTCATTGTAGGAACTATGGAATTAGTGGGATGATTTAAATAGTATAGGCCTCCTAGTATAAGATACAACATTAAGGTGCCACATGGTAGTATCAATGACCCATATCTCTCCTAAGTTACAAAGAGGTAGAAGAGAAAAGGTAGGAAATTTCTAAGCATGGATACTTTTAAAATCCCTATGATCATTTCATGTGACACAATCTTGGGGGGATTAAAGGATTAGTGGTGTCACCAATCAGATCTTGCCACATATCTTCCATGTGTCAACAGTCAAGAATCGCCATGTGGAAATATCATAGTGCCCCCTTAATCAAAGCATAAAATTAGATAAATGGCTAAGTATTTTCAGTTTTTATATCATTGTGATTGTGTCATGTGGCATGAATTTAAATATTGGTGTGATAAATATTGTCATATTAGAGGTTGATGGAAATATAAAGCATCCTAAAATCCTAGATCCCCATGATGATTCCATGTGGTATTATCTTGAGAACTAGGACTCAATAGGCATTAGTGGAGTGGGGGAATCCCCATAGATATAAAGCCTTTGATGATGCCATGTGGAATCATCATGTATATTTAGAGGTGTGGGGAGGTAACAAATATAGTACCAATATCTATAATCCCATAGCCTATGATCATACCCAATGGCATGAACATGGCTTTTAGGGGAATACAAAATTGAAAAAAAATCAATAGCTCATGGAAGAAAATAAAAGGTAAGCCCTGAAGACCCAAAAGTCTTTCAATGATGCCATGTGACATCATTGTAAGAGATATTGAGAAGAGGAGAGCCTAATATTCCAAGGGAAATGAAAATTAAGCCTAGTAAAAATTCTTGGCTAAATGTGATCATACAAAAACATGTTGGTAGAGAGCGAGGGTAAAATTGACATTCATCTTGCCATTAGAAGGGTCCTCACACTTGTAAAATAATAGATTAGACTATGTATCCAATACTAATATATTTTTAATGTCCCTAATTGTAAAATTGATTGATATAGATGGTGAAATTAAAATCAGGTGTGGCATTTGGTATTAATCATGAGCATGGCCTACACATTGGTATCAGTCAAGGATCGTAAAAGACAAATTTAACCTTCAAGAGGCATGGTACCTAGCTACCTAGGATATGATGGAATGGCAATCCCATTAAAATATTAATAAAGTTTTAAAAACATTTCAACAACTAAAATTAAATTATAATTTAATCATATGTGGCATTGGTATTTGAAGCATTGAGCATTGATCAAGAATATGGCTCAGCTGGAAGATCTATTAGGATCTCAATGATTTTCCAAATCATCATGATTATTTGTAACCACCCTAGTAGTGGGATAAGAAAGATATTTCCATGGGTTTTATTGTCTATTTTAGGGAAATCCTACAATATAATGAGAGTTGACATTTTGTGCAAATGAACTCTATTAAAATTATAGTATAATCATTTTGCTTCTTCTAAATTAGTCTTCTATTCTATGGATGTTGTCCATTGTTTCTAGTTTTGAGTCCATGTTTATGTCAGAGAATTAATATATGCTCTATTGTAGGAATGATTATAGTAATTATACTATGCTTTTCTAATCTAGTTCACTTGTGAGTTCTTTTTAATTTTCCTTATAACACTCTTTGTTTTATGTGTTCTTTGATATAAGGTGATTTCAAATATTTGTGTGTAGTTTTATACAAGGATTTAGTGTGTTTACATGTAGATAAGAATCCATAAGTTAAAAATTCACATTCATGTCCTATAATATTTCCCATTGAGTGGCTAAAATTTTGTGCAATTACTAAATCAAGCACATGATGGTATAATTGTGACTTGACATATTTTAGATCCTGAAGCATTATCATTCACCTAATTATAAATTTCCTTTTCTATGCTTCCTTTCCCTCTCTTTTTATGTTTTTTTGAGTTTGCACTACCCTTCCATTATTTTATAAAGTGGTGAAGTGAAATATAATAGTCTTACATAATCAAATATCATAACAGTAAATGAATTTACATTGTTTAATTACGTATTGAATCTCTGGTGATAATGTCACATCTCTTGGAAGTTATTCCAAGCATGTTATATCATGGAAGCCAATACTTGCAATCATGCCCTAGAGTAATCTAACATTAATCCTAAAATTAAGGATGATATTTCCTTATTGTCCCTCACTTTTATCTTTGAGCACTTAACCTCATAAGTGTTTCTTGGAGTAGTATTTTGAGGAAAACAACATTTACCAATAAATATTTTTTACACAATTTTTCAAAGTGTTTCAAGTTAATTTTTAGCTAATGGTAAATATGATAATGTCCCATTATTTTCATGATATGCCGATATCAATGATGCATTAAATGACATGATTTATATTCACATATCACCTTGCTCACATGTTATTCTTATTTTTATATACAAATTTAATCCTAGTAACACATATATCCTTACATGAGACTTAGGTTATATTTATTAATTATTAAACATATTTTCTTTCATCTCACTTTACTTTTTAGATTTTTTATCTAATAGAGTTTTATAGATTTACTTTCATCTCACATTTATTTTTTTACTATAGCATCAATGTATATTTCATTTGGAGAGGATGATTAGATAAACTTATTTTTAAAAGGTACCAAAATTGTAAAGGGTAGAGTGTATCCAAATAAGAGGAGACCACATGATCAAGATGTGGGAAGAGGATTTATTGTTGTCATTGTTAACATAGTATTGGATGGACAAGTATAATTTATGTATTCACTTGATTCATTTTAAATTTGGTAGATGTCAAGAATAAAGGATACTACATTCCATGGGAAGAGAGTGAATTGTAAAAGCATGCATATTCATCCATTCCCCTTGTTCATCATGATTAAATTTTTAATTACTCATAGGATTATATTGCTATGAAAGAGGGACAATGTAGTGATGATAGTGAAAACACCATAAATTATATAGTTCATAAAGATATAACTGATTTTTTCACAAACAATGTCCTTCTCAAACACAAATGTTCTAGTAGTGACAATAATGTAGCCCAAGATTTTGTAACTCGTGATAAAAGATCATAAAATTCATGAAGATAGATTGGGACCCTTGATATTTGATGTAATTATTAAAAATGTGGTAAATTAATGTTCTAATTTTGAAAAATTTCTACAACCCAATAAATTAATACCTTGGCGAATAAAACATTTGATTTTATGAAAAACAAGAAGTGCTCTTATGGTTAATAAAGGGAGTTCTCAATTAGATGGTTTGTATCTTGTGCATAGAGGTGAACACAATTTGAATCTCAAGGGAGCTACTTTAAAATTGATCAATTTGTGCTCATATACAAGTAAATATGTTACAAAGGGAAAAATACAAACATACTTGAATGAGACATGATACAATTTAAAAGATTGGGTGTTAATACAATTATTATACATATTAATAGATTATACATCCCTCCTTACAAAGGATTATCCCTATATAAAGGATCTATCATACAATGGTTTTCTATGTAATTTGTTGACATAAGAAATTCTCTTATGATTTTAGAATCCAAAAATTCATATAAGAGGTTGAGGTTAAAATTTGGGATGCATTATAAGAGTGACAACCCTAGTTGGCATGTCTAGTTTCTTTTGATTCTAATAATTACAATCATTCTTAGTTATCTAAAATGTCACTTGAGTGTAATACGTGTTACTTGATACCACCCATCCCTATCTTATCCATAGACTTAACTTAGATCCTATTTAAACAATTCTAGATTTAGTGCATGCCTTACATATCCATAAACATTTCAAAATTAGTCTCAAACTTTTCCTTAGGCATCTAGGCCCCTATTGCATTAAGTTATGCCACCTGGACATTAGCACCATATTTGGACACTATCACCATAGTGATAGTGTCCTATTTGGGTGCTATTATTCTTTTCCATTTTTTTAGCTCTGATATATATTTTTTCAATCCCAAAGACACCTAGGGTCAGTCTAGACCTATTTTAAACATTTTTAAAGCACTAGATCAGTATATATACATGATTTTTATCCCTTTATTTGCTAGATGGAATTTAGATGAAAATATATACAAACCCAAAAAGAATTATTCATAATCAAGGTTATTAATCCTTATTATATCCTACTTAGGTATACAATCATCTTTATCCCTACTTTTTATTCCAATATAACCACTATGTGTCTAATGATTATCTCTTTACCAAGTTATTCCCACATAATTTAAAGTACTACACTTTATAGTGGTTTTATGATCTTCTAAAACAATCCATCACAACATTCAAACCATTGGTAAATATGTTTTTTGTACACTTTTCAATCAACATCAATGATAAGGTTTCATATGCTCAAGTGGCTCAAATTAAACAAAACTCTAATGAGCCTATAATAGAATATATCTTATGATATAAAACTATATTAGAAAAAATGATTATCCCCATGAAAGATAGAGAGTTCCAATACATATTCAAACAAAGTCTAGTATTAGAATTGAATGAGGCTATACTATTTAAAAAGTTTCCAACATTCACATATTGATGCCACATAGTGAAAGAAAGGGAGGTCAAGCTTCTCTCTATGGGTAAACTAAAGTACACAACTAGATCATATTCAAATAATAAGAGTTATAATAATCCCCCATACAAAGTAAGGTTCACTGATAACAAGAATGATCAAAAGTCCATAGTTAACATAACTTCAGAGCCACCTCCTCACTTCATTTTAATAGCTCCCCCATCGAGAGTTTTCATAAATCTTCCAGAATCATCAACACATTTTTTAAAATAGCTATTAGAATGAAATGTCATATTTATCCCTCCCATAAAAGAGGTTGATATGACAAGGCCTCTTCCAAATAACTATGATTCCAATTCATTATGTGAATATCATAGGGAACTAGGCCATATTACAAATAGATGTATCAATTAGAGACATAAGATACAGGACTTGATAGAGGTCAATATCATTGATATGGGAAAACCTATATGGGAACCTAAATTTCAACCAACAAAGGCTAAGGTGATAAAAATATTTTTAGATCTATTTCAAAATCATATAGCTAATGTGGCAAGAGGCACTTTAGGTGATCACTACACATAATAAGTTCATCCACTATCGACATCCTATCTTACTAATAAAGAGGATACTCACCCCTTACATAATATCTTTTGGGTACATCATACTACAATGCCAGTTATAACTCTCATCACTTTCTTAGATTAAGATATGTCAATGATGATTCATATTTATATGAACTCTTTATATGAGACTACATTGACCATCATCCTATTTAGAGTGTCATGGTTAACAACAGATAAATTTTCAACATGTTTACCATTACACTTATACACATTTTGGGTTATTTAGAGTAGTACATTTATGTGACCAGTATAGTTATTCATGATTTTAGTGGCCACATTCAAAGCTCCATTGGGGAGATTGTGCTCTCATTATAGGTTGGGATAGCACATGTGCCCACTAGTTTATTAGTCATATCTAGTGTAGGCTAATTTCACATATAATTAGGTAGGCCATGTGTATGAACTAAAAATATGAAAAGATAAAGAACTAGTATATTCTAAGCCAAATTCAACTAATTCTAGAGAAAAAAATGCAAAAAACAACAATCAAAACCTTCATAGTTTAAACACAAGAATCTTCCATTACAATTTAAGTCTGATTTGATCTATTAAGAATGTGGTGCTCACTACTCCAATGCAAAGGGAGAATGGGAAGAGTTTTGATGAAAAGGGGGTGACTTTGATTTTTCTTTGATTCACTTTGGATGCAAGATGTGATTATGACTTCTTAATAGTTGTGACCTTTTCAATTCTGATTGTGATGCCTTTATGATGAGGACTCTCAAGCTTATTTATATAAGCCTGGATTATGATCTAAAGGTTTCTTAATCTAATTTAGAACTTGGAAAAATGTGATTTAATGATGTGCTTAACAGTTGATTGGGATGAAAAATAAAAAAATTGAGGGGGAGATTGTTGTTAGGGTTGGGGCATTTAAGAGGTATTAATAGAAGATTGGGGGGATTAATAAAATCATTTGTGCTAATAATTTTAAACAATTAGGGATAAAGAAGTGATTAGAGAAGGTTTTACTCTGAGGCTAGTGAGGAAAAATAGATTGTATCCCTCATCATGACCATCGAGCAAAGTATGTTAGACATTTTCAAAACTCCTCTAGTAAGTCTTCCTTTGTTTGAATTGAATTTATGAGCATTAATGATGGTATGAAGAGGATGAAAACAAAATTTTAATTCCCAAAATCATGATTTTGGTGTTTATTTCTATGATTTCACTAGGGTAAACAACAATTTTGTTAAACATCAAAGATATTTCATTGATTGGGGTAGTAGTTTTATTTTCAAGGATTTTTCAATGTTGTTGTTGTGAGTCACATTGAAATAGCTAAACATCACAATGAAATTGTTGAATTTTGAAGCGATTTCATTGTAGAGAGCCACAATTTTATGAGAAGTGATTTTGTTAAATGTGGTAGTGATTTTGTAGAATGGAGAAGAAATTTTGTTAATTTTGTCAAATTTTTAGAGTTTTTTTATGGTAACTAATGATGAAATGAAATGGATAATAAAAAGTGACTAGATAAAGTAAAATGAAGTTGTTAAATGTTTATTTTTAAAACTTGTATAATGTTAATGTTATTAATTTGTAGGAGGTATTACTAGTGATAGTGACTTGGGAGTATAGATCGCATGTAATGGCATAGATCTCAACCTTAATAGAGTATGAGTGGGGTGTATTGGAGGTAGCTAAGATATCTTATATTTCACAGATCCCTAAGGTATGAGTTAACAGAGCTTTATTGATGGCGTTAGTAGAGAGGTGGCATAGTGAGATGAGTATGTTTCACTTGCCAACAAGTGAGATGATCATTACTTTAGATGATGTCTATAAGATATTGGGTATTCCTATATGAGGTAGGCTACTTTACTAGGGATAGGGTCCATAAGATGAGACATTATATAGGATATTTGGTGAGGGTGCATTCCTTGTTGTGATAAATGAGATTTATGTAGACTTCTACATGGATTTGGAGATGGACTCACTTACTATTGTTCTGGTGGCTATTGTCAATGGCATGTTGCTTCCTAAAAAGAGTGGTAGATTATGTCCTATTTATTTTTTAGATGTCATTGGTGACATTATGGAGATGGGGGTGAGGTTTACATGGGATCCATGTTTTTTATCTAGTATATATCATGATTTTCATCATGTTGTCTATTCTAGCTAGGTAGAGATAGGACATTCTACACTACTATAGGTTTGGTGCTAGGAGCATATAATGATCTAGAGATCGATGGGGTAGTTGAGTATCCATCAAGTAGGTGAGCCTATGGCATAAGCATAGTGTGTGGTTATTGGTGTATGCCTACCACACTTGGGTGATTTATAGTTTTATAGGAGAGTTATGGATGAGCTTGGTGATGATCAGATTACTTGGTGATGATATATTGATATAGTATTTGATTGGACACATGAGGATCTAGACATGGATTATATGATGAGCCCTTACTACATTATTGATAGACATGTATACATCATAGAGAGGTGTATACTAGATAAGGTGATGAGATAGTTTGGTGTGAGGTAGCATATTCTAGCAAGTCCAAAGGTGTTTGCTTAATTAGTGAAAGAGAGACCATAATGGGGTATGACTATTGATCCTATTATTGTTGATCATAGTTGAACACAATTATAGATAGTGAAATGGAGGGAAAGGGTAGATGTGATATATGTAAGGGTAGTTTATGGGTATGTAGAGTTGTGGGCTTATCAAAGGCTAGTGAGATTGGCATTGCCATACATGCCATCAAGGCCATGGAGATAGAGACTAGTGGCTAGTTTGGTAAGCAGCCATGAGGCATAAGTTTGGGAGCCCAAATTAGGAGGGATATGATATGTGATAGAGGGTGATAAGATGCAAGATTACAAGGTGGAGGATGAGTGATGGAGGTTAGCCAGATGCATGATGTTCCTATTACTGAGGTAGAGGATATGGAGATTCTATGAGAGGTAGGTGTAGCTATGGATTTGGATATAAATTAGAGAGTAAGAGGGGATACTTCTATTATATAGGTAGAGAGTGAGGAGGAGGATACAGGGCATGAGACCATAACTAGAGCACCTTACATTACACAGGTACAGAGAAGATAGATTACAGGGTCATCATGGGCTTTAGAAGAGCATGATCTTATAGAGAGCCTATGGGAGGAGATTCATGCTAGAGATAGAGAGATTGATGGATTACACCATGAGGTAACTAGGGCATAGGGTATGGATAATAGCATAATGGATTAGACTATAAATATTAGGTGTTTATAGGATGAGGTATATAGGTTACAAGAGATTATGGATAGGATGAATGGGATTACCATAACTATAGGGGTTATGACATTTGATGTAAAGACATACACACTAGATTATTCATCCCTTATATAGAGGTATAGATAATAGAGAGAGACATAACTTGTACAAAGATTGTAGAGGTGAGAGTAAAACTAGTCAGAACATGACAGTTGGCTACCTTGGATAAAGTTATGAAGGCTATGGATTAGGATACCTATTATATGAGTCTATATGAGGGTGTTGTACCTCTAGATTAGTGTGCATCATAGTTCAAAGAGTATTCCATGAGAAAATCAACATTTACTAGATCCATATCACTATTTTAGTCTGAGAGATCAATGGGATAAGTTCCACGAGTGATGCATCTACCATGGGATACACTATGATGGATAAATCTATTTTAGAGAGGTGATACTTATTTTGAGGGATAGGATGAGACTGAGCTCTAGTTTAGGGTTATGAGATGGATTGCATCAATGTATACACATGTTTTATCTTTTATAGAGATGCATTATATATATATATATATGTATATATATATATATATATATGTATATGTATATGTCTATATGTATATATATATATATATGTATATATGTATATATATATATATATATGTATATATATATATATATGTATATATATATATATATATATGTATATATATATATATGTATATATATATATATATATATACATATATGTATATATATATATATATATATATATATGTATATATATATGTATATGTCTATATGTATATATATATATATATGTATATATATATATATATGTATATATATATATATATATATGTATATATATATATGTATATATATATATATGTATGTATATATATATATATGTATATATATATATATATGTATATATATATGTGTATATATATATATATATATATATACATATATATATACATATATATATACATATATATATATATGTATATATATATATGTATATATATATATATATATGTATTATATATATATATATATATATATATATATATATATATATATCTGTATATATATATATATCTGTATATATATATATATATATATATATATATATATATATGTATGTATGTATGTATGTATGTATGTATAAATCATGACTTTGATGCTATAGATTATGGACTTTATCTATTGTTTTAACATTTTTACTTCATATTTATTTATTATGGATGCATGAATTGGTGTTATGAATGAATGAATGATGATTATGGATGAAATTTTGCTGCATAACATGGATTTCCATTCTTTGCAGTGGTATTCTAAAAATCTTGGAGTATTTTGAACAACCTGATTTTTTAATGTAGCTTTAAAACATAGTACCACCAATGATATTGAATAACCATAATGAATGTTGATGATTTTAAGCATGTGAAAATAAAGAAAGAATAAATTGTGTTTGAAAAGTATGTCATGGTATAGTCATAACCATATTATGTATGCTTTACACAAAATAGTCTTGACAACATATAAAAGCAATAAACAAGAAGATAAGATAACAAGGCAAGATAAATAACAAATGATATGAGAAACATAAACTAACAAATGTAAATAAATGACTCTCTCTAATTGATTAATGTAAATAAATGCATTCGAAATGAACTAAAAGAAAAAGGAAGATGTTTAAAAATAATAGTTGCTACAGATAAGGTGAAGGAAAAGAACCAAGTAAATGGCTAAAGAAAGAAACAAAATGATAAAATCAATCAAGTAAATGGATAAAGGAAGAAACAAAATGATAAAACAATCAGAAGAGGGGATAAAATGACCATGGTCAAGAGCAAGAATGGAG
Organism: Torreya grandis; assembly: GCA_037957365.1. Taxonomy (NCBI): domain Eukaryota; kingdom Viridiplantae; phylum Streptophyta; class Pinopsida; order Cupressales; family Taxaceae; genus Torreya; species Torreya grandis. The sequence continues at coordinate 5,143,767 of JARHVA010000441.1, forward strand.
CACTAGATAGATGAGGGATAAACCAAAAAAAAAAGTCTTAAGGGTAAAGAATGGGGGAATGGATGATGGTAAAGGCAATGATTGAGCTGACCCTAGAGACCCCATGTCTCTAAGCACTACATACATAACCAACTTAGATAATGTCTATGTGTGGATATCAGACCATATATAGTTCTCCCAAATGTGGGAAGTAATGAAAAAGTGGATGATTGATGAAATGAGAGTAGTGTGTATGATGAAAATGATGCATGAATGACCCACCCAAGAATAAACTAATGGAAGGTAGTGAAACACATGAATTTAGTTGTCTTAGTTTGAGTCATTTTATGTTTTATGGATTTTTTTGGTGTTTTCTTTGATTTCTTGATGTTTTTTCCATCATCTTTTTTTTTGACAAAAAAGAGATGATGGAAGCCGCTATCTTTAACCATGAGCAAGAATACATGGTTTCAAAATAAATAAAAACTTGGAACTCTAAAAATTCTATAGGATAAACAAAATGACACAAATGGGTTTATACTATGGATTACTAAAATATCATGCCTCTGAGTAAAAGGAGTATTCATAGACAATGGTTTTTACACATGATGCTAAAAAAACTAGTTTTCATCACATTTGACAATTTGGTTTGATATTACTACTTAATCATTGATATGCATAACACATAGTTATAAATCTACAATGAAGAGAAATGGAGAGTGGATGAATGATAAAGACATGTTGATCAAAATTATAGTTTATAAAGGACAATAAAAAAGTTTTTATTAATAATATTAAAGTATTCCTCATTACTTGATTATTTATAAAAATACTAGTTTTATTGGATTTATCTTGAAAGAACAAGCCTTGACAAAATTGGTAAATAGGATAAAGTATTCCCTTTTTATAGAATATTTATACAAACAAGCTACTTTCATAGATTTTTTTTTACCATCCTTTTGCTTTTTCCTTGCTTTACGACCCTCAATATGTAATCTCATGTGACCAGGCAGACACACAGGATCATCACCAAAGACTACAAAAAGCTGAGTAATGATATCTCTCCCCAATGTTAATCCTACACAACTAGTAAGATTTGAGGGCTTCTCACCAATGGTTTAATGAAGGGTGAGAGATATTGATTTTTTATTTTGATAAAATTTTAAATTATGGATGTTTGCTTATATGGTAAAATTACACCCCCTGATCATGGCCCCATGCAACTAGTAAGATATAAGGATTTATCATCGAAGACCAAGATAGGCAAGTATTATTCTTTGTATATTACTCTTGAGTATTTCTTGCGCAGAATTTGTGCTGCGTCTTGATTTACTGGTTACCATACTTCAGTCATATTCTACTTTTATTTCCAGGAGTATTCTTGTGGCTGGTTGAATAGTTCTTCTGAAAGAAGAGGAGTGTTCTTTGTCATTCCCTTGAATTCTTCCTTTGTTTTGTATACATCATCTCTGAAGAAAGAGAGATGAATGTCTAGTCCTACCCTTGAGTACTATTTTCTGTTCATATATATATATATATATATATATATATATATATATATATATATATATATATATATATATATATATATCATATCCACAGGGAACCTCCCCTTGATGAGAGGAGAGAAAAGAGCATGATTGAATGTTTTTTAATTTAAAAGGTGAACTTTGGAAAGGAAATTCTATCATAAGTGATTTTTTAGATAAAACTGCTTGGCTAGTATGTTCATAAGTTTTGGTAAAGATATGAAATTTTACTCTACCTATAAACATTTAAATCATGAATCATTGTAATGTAAGTTTTGAGGAACTATCTTTGATGAATATATGGTGATATTACAATATAAATAAACTACAGTAAAATGTTTTATTGTTATGTAAACCAATAATTTAATATGATGTACAAGACTAAACTTATATGACAATGAAATGAAACACTATAAAGGGAAGATGGGTGAAAACAAAATGCCCCCAAGTACTAAGGGATTGACAAAAAAAAACATGCTTTATTTTTTATGTTTTTTATGGTTTTATGATTTTTTTTTTCTTTTTTGGTGTTTACACCTGATGGAAGGTTACAAGATGCATTATCTACAAGATCCTCTAATTTTTCATCCCATGTTGACTCTACATGAACATTGTTATTCTAATTGGATTTCCTCATCAATATTTATTTTGGTCTTGTTATTAACTCGAAATATAACATAACTAGGATGTCATTGTTGGGCCCACCAAGCGTTACTAGTGAACCACCCAAAAAGTATTTTGTGATTTGGAAACCCTTGTAGGATGAAAATGTCTAGATATAAATTTATTTGACAATGGTCGATAGTAGCTTTAATTTGTCTTGGAAAGATGAAATTATCAAAGAAGCCTACATTGATGTGCTTAATGGTGAAACTAAATTCTAAAGACCTTGTGATAGTCTATCTAACCAGCATAGAGTGTGGACATCTTTTTCTTTAGGGACTGCAAGCTATGTTTTTAAACAAGATCAAACACCAAGGACTAATCAACTCTCCATATATACAAAAATTTATATCTCTTACCCAACCACTATTGATAGAAGTCAATGTAAGATTTATGTTAACTATTATTAATTCCTTTGTGAATATAGAATACTCAAACTAGCTATGATGTGCTTCAAAATTGATCTCAAGGTCAGGATATAACTCATTGTAATGACATTTTACCAATGAGGTGTAATAGGTATGTAACATTGGAGTTATGATTATTTCTTATAAATAATAGGGAGATCATTCCATGTTATGTCTCACCTAATTGACTGGATTTTTATAATATTTTATGTGTGATTGTCCTCAAGTAATAAAGAACCAATTTGTTGATCGATGAGTGTTCTTTGGTTATCTCTTAGAACTTCAAGTAATGGTTGATGTAGTAATGTTTCTCTTAAATAGATACTCTCATGGATGTTGATAGATGTGATATTTGACAAGTTCCCATGAGACAATTCCAATGGTATCCTCTGTTGTGGGTTCTAATTGACATGTGTAGGTAATGCAATGTTGATGGGAAAATGAAGAATCATACTAATGGTGATAAAACAAACTATTGTGATATTGTTGATAGTGTTGCTAGTAATGATGGATGAATAATCTTCCCTTATTCTAACATTATCGTTATTATCTACATTTATGTCTATTGTTAAAATTATGTTTGGGATCATAGTAGATATTGAACTTACTTTTAATTCCAAGAGAAATTAATAATGGATTTGGACAATATATTTGCTCTGAGTTGAGCTACGTCTATTAAAATAACTTGTTGGAGTGATTTAATACTGTACCTATTTTTAACTTCACTTTTGGAAATGTTTATCCATATAATTAGAGCTTTTATATACAAGAAGATTTTGGGTGGTCATCTAAAATAATATGATAAGTTGGTGAGTGGATTGGGTGGTGTCTAGGTAAATAATGGGTGTTGATCAAAAACAGGTACTCGATCATAAATGGTTGTTTGATAGATGTTAGATGAAAGGTCCCCATTTTGAGTGGGATAAGAAATGGTGTTATTTGGTGATGAAGGAACATTTTTGCATATTTGTAAGGCTAGCCTGTTAAACATGAATAGATGTGGATTATGCTGAATATATTCAACATTTTCCATCTCCTAACTTGTAAGATAGGAGATGTTAGAATTATAATAAATATATGGGTGGTTATGCCTAATGTATGAACTAAAATATGCAAATAAAATGAACTAATATATTCTAAGCTAAATTCAACTAATGTCAAAGCAATAAATGCAAGAAATAACAATCAAAACCTTCATAATTTAAACACAAGAATCTTCCATTATGATTTGAGTCTGAGTTTCTCTATTAAAATGTGGTGCTCACTCCTCCAATGAAAAGGTGGAATGGGTAGCATTTGGATGCAAAATGGATAAATTTTACTCACTTTGATTCACTTTGGATGTAAGACTTCCTGATTACAAAAGATATGATTGTGATTGTGAATGAGATTGTGATGATTGAAAATGAGGATCCTCATGCTTATTTATATAATCCTAGATTATGATCTAATGGAGGAGGATGATATGGATTTTTTCAAGGTTATAAATGATCAAATGTTAAGGATGAGTCCTCATCCATGAGGATGGAGACTATTTCAATGAAGTGAGGAAAAGGAGGGGTTGTAGCAAACTTAGTCAAAATAGAGTGATAACTCAATTGAGAAGTCACATGAGGTGGAAATTTTCATGGATTTGGTTGGGATGAGGGAGAGAAAGGTGGGAGAGGGTTGAATGGTAAATTAGGGATTAATTAATTAAAATAAATAATAAAGGGTGCACAATTGAATTTGTCAAAATGCTTGACTTAATCAATTAGTTGATTTTATGAAGAAATGTTAATTATTAAATTAAGGAAAATGATTTAAATAAATTAGGAAGAATGATTAAATAAATTAAGGTACATTTCAATACTAAATGAAATTTAGGTGTCTACATTTTCCCCTCTTTGAAATGGTGTTGTGAAGCAATACTATTTCAAAGAATTGAAGAAGTAGAGTGTTGATGATAGAAAATAAAAAAAATTGCCCTAAATGAATGAAAATGAATGTGATGATGCCCCCTCAAGGGTTTGTGTGAGAAATGGACAAATACTCGAAATTGATGAAAAGAAGAAATAGTTAAATGGACAAACGCAAAATCAATCTATTTCAAGAGTCATGTCAAAATTTTAATGTGTGGGTAACAAAAAAGAGTAAAGATATTTACTCTAAAGATAGTGAGGAGAAATGGACCACATTCCTCACCACTTGCACCATGCGAAGCACGTGAGATGTTTCCAAAGACCGAGAGGAGTGGCCCTCTAATAAGTCTTCTTGCCTTTCAAAAAAAATTAAATTTTTGAGAAATAATTATGGTTAAAAAATGGCAAAAATGAAGTTGGTGTTCTCAAAATTGTATTTTTGGCATCAATTTCAGTGATATCATTGGGCTAAATAAGGATTTCATTGAACATTATAGTGATTTCACTCATATTAGTAGTGATTTTGTTTTGGGGATTTTTTTAATACCACTACAGTGAAATTGTTAGATGTCATAGTGAAATCTTCAAAGTGTGAAGTGATTTTGTTGAAATGAATAATGATTTTATTGGCAGTAATTTTACAAAAGATGGAAGTGAATTTGCTATAACAAAAAGTAATTCTATTAGGTGCTTTCAATTTTTTAGGGTTTTTTGATAATAATGGATGACAAAGTAAAATTTTTGGATAAAAAATGCCTTAAATTCAATGTCTTAAAATTTGGTACAATGCTATGTGCTAATTTGTAGGAGGTATTACCAGTGACAATGACATGGGAGTAGAGGTCTCATGCGATGTCATGGATGGTGACTTTTATAGAGTACAAGTGGGGTATTCTAGAGGTGACCGGGATTTCCTATGTTGCATTGATGCCTAAGATATGAGATGATAGAGCTTTATTGACAACATTAGTAGAGATATGACATAGTGAGGTGAGTACATTTCACTTGCCTATAGGTGATATGACTATTAATTTAGAATATGTCTATCAAATACTAAGAATTCCTATTCAAGGGAGACTAGTGTACTAGGGATAGAGTCTAGAGGATGAGACATTATATAGGATTTTTGGTGAGAGTGAGTTCCCAATTCTGAAGAAAAAGATTGATGTAGATGTCTACATAGAGTTAGAGATAGATTATCTGACTATCATCTTGATGGCTATTATCAGTGGCATGCTACTACTTGATAAGAGTAGTATACTATGTCCTATTCACTTATTGGATGTCATTGGTGATATAATAGAGATGGGAGTTAGGTTTGCATGGGGGACATGCATCTTATGTAGTATATACCATGATCCACATTAATTTTTCTATTTAGGGTCAATGGAGTTAGGGCCTTCTACATTACTATAGATTTGGTGCTAGGAGCACATCATGATCAAGAGACTAGTTGGATAGCTGAGCACTTGATAGGCAGGTGAGCTGATGGCATATGTATGGTATGTGATCTTTGGTGTATGAAAAACACATTTTGGTGACTTATAGTTCTATAATAGAGCTATGGATGAGCTAGGAGATGAACATATTACTTGGAGGCCATATGTTGAGATTGCCTTTAATTGGTCGAATGAGGAGTTGGATATGGACTACATGATGAATCTATGCTACATTATTGGGAGACATGTATATATTATAAAGAGGTATAGACTGGATAGGGTGATGTAATATTTTGGTGTGAGATAACACATTATAGTGGGTCCACAAGTGTTTACTTGCACAGTGTAGGAGAGGTGATAATGGGGTATGACTATTGATCCTTCTATTTATGATCACAAATAGGTGTAGTTATAGACATTGAGATGGAGGAATAGGAGAGAGGTGAGAGATGTAGGGGTAGTGGATGGATATATGGAGTGGTGGGCATGATAGAGACTAATTATATTGGAATTGCCATATAGACCATCAAGGACAAGGAGACAGAGATTAACAACAAGATTTAGTAGGCAACCATGAGGCACATGTTTGGGTTCTCATATTAGGAGGGTTGTAATAGGTGATAGAGGATGAGATCATATAGGAGGAAGAGGTGGAAGATGAGGATTTGAGACTAGCTAGATACATGATGTTCCTATTATAGAGGTAGAGGACATGGAGATCTTACGAGAGTCAGGTGTAGATTTGGATTTGGATACAAAATAGTGAGTAGGACGGGATACTCCTATTATAGATTTAAAAAGTGAGGAAGAGGATATAAGTTAGGAGATAATAGGTCAAACACCTCACATTACATAGGTAGAGAGAGGAGAGATTACAAAGCCATCATGGGTGGTAGGTGAGCATGCTCTTATGGATAGATTACTAGAAGAGATCTATGTTAGGGACATATATATTGATGGGTTGTATCATGAGGTAGCCAGGGTGTAGGGTATAGCTGATAGTAGAGGGAATCAGTCTATAGATATTTAGTGGTTATAATTTGAGGCATAGCTATTAAAATATATTATGGATGGGATGGATGGGATCATGATGGATATAGTGGTATTGACATGTGACATAGAGACTCAAACATTAGATTATACATCCCTTGCATAGAGGTATATATAGGAGAGAGACATAGCTCATGTAGAGCTTGTAGAGGCTAGTGTACAGTTAGCTGGTATAGGACAATTAGCTATTTTGGATAGAGTTAAGAGGGTTATGGAGTATTCCACTTATTATAAGAGTCTATATGAGGTTGTGGTACCAATAGATCATTGCATGCCATCATTTAGAGAGTATTCTATGAGATGATCAACATCTATGAGATCTATGTGACTAGTTGAGTTAGAGAGATCAGTGGAGTAGGTACCATAAGGGTTTCATCCACCAAAAATTAAATAGTTATAGATAGGTCTATTTCATCTTGATGATGCACTATCTGAGGGACATGATGAGACTTATCTATAACACATGGTTATTATATGGATTGACATCGATGTATACATATGTTGTATATTTTTTAGAGACACATTTGATATATATACATGATTACTTTGATGCTATGGATCATGGATTTTATTTATGGTTTGACGTGGGTTGGATGGATACATGGATATCACTATTTATACTTCCTACATATTATGTGTTTTTGTAGCATGTATTGGATTTTAGTATTGATCTCTAGCATGCTTATTTATTTTACTTTATTATGGATGCATGACCTAATATTTACTAAATGAATGAATGATGATTATGGATGAAAAAATTTGTTGAATAACATGGATTTTCATTTTTTGCATTGGTATTCTAAAAAGTGTGGAGTATTTTGAGAAACTTTATTTTTAATGTAGCTTTAAAACATAATGCCACCAATGATATTGAATAATCATGATGAATGTTAATGTTTTAAGCATGTAAAAGAATGATTTGTGCATTTTCAAAGTACATCATGATATAGTCATAACCATACTATGTATGCTTTACAAAAAATGGTCTTTGATATCATACAAAAGCAATAAACATGAAAAATAAGACAACAAGATTAATCTAGATAAATAAGACACATACAATGAACGATATAAACAAGCATAAACTAACAAATGTATATTAATGACTAGCTAATTGATTAATGCATCTTAAAGAAAGAAATATCTATAAAAGCAAGAGTGCATATAAATAAATAATAATAAAAAAATGGCTAAGGAAAGAGATTAATAAACGATGAAGATTAACCAAACAAATGGCTAAGGAAAGAAACAAAAGGATAAAGTTAACCAAATAAATGGCTAAGGGAAGAAAACAAGATGATAAAGAATTTTAATAAAATAAAATGGCTAAGGAAATTAAAAAAGGACAAAGTTAACCAAATAAATGGATAAGGGAAGAAAATAAGATGATAAAAAATTTTAACCAAACAAAATGGCTAAGGAAACAAACAAAATGGTAAAGATACACAATCAAAAGAGATGATAAACATGACCATGGTCAAGAGCAAGAATGAAACACTTGATAGATGAGGGAGAAATAAAAGAAAAGGGGCTTAATAACAAAGGATGGAGTAATGAATGGTGGTGAAGGTGGTGACTGTGCTGACCCTAGAGACCCCATGTCTCTAAGCATTGCCTACATAACCCACTTAGATAATGTCTATGTGTGGATATCAAACCCTATGTAGTTCTCCCAACTATGGGAAGTGATGAAAAAGTGGATGATTGGTGAAGAGAACAAGTTTTGCATGATGAAAATGATGCATGAGTGACCACCCATGAATAAACGAATGGAGGGTAAGTGTATCAGAGACTATGGTTACACTGTGAAACATGTGAATTTGATTTTTTTATTTTTTGACTTATTTTTATTATGAATGTTTTTTGGAATTTTTTGATGTTTTAAATGTTTTTGGATTTATAATTTTGTTTGAATGTTTTTTTGGTTTTCCTAATGTTTTAAATGTTATTGGGATTTTTGAATATTTGACAAAAGAAAGGAAAGACTATGAAAGGTTGTTATCTTGAACCATGAGTAATATATAGGGATTTTAAAGAAATAACAACTTAGAATATCAATAATGTTATGGGAGGAGTAAAATGACACAAATGGGTTTATACAATGGATTTATAAAAATTTCATGCCCCCAAGTAAAAAAGGAGTAATCATAGACAATTTTTTTACACAAGATTATATAAAATATAGTTTTCATCATGGTATTTATCTAAAGCTCCATGAGAATGGTTTTCACTTGTGAATGTTTTATGTACACATTATATATATATATATATATATATATATATATATATATATATATATATATATATATTTGCCTTAAATGTTTTGATGAACCAGTAAAAACACATCCAAACAAATTTCTAAGCATAAAATTTCTTGAGGTACATGATGTTCATAGGCTTATCAAGCTCCTCACCATATTTTGTAGCCAACATGTAAACTCCATATCCATATTTGGCTATGACAATGTATGGACCTAACTAATTGGGCTTAAAATTTATTTTCTTCTCTCTATCAACATTGGTGTTTCATTGATTTTATTTTAGAACAAGATCTTTGATTTCAAATTGCCTAGCTTTATTCTATTTATTGTAGCTATGACGAAGGAGATTATGGTAAACTTGTAGGTGATTTAAAGTAGCAAGTCATTTTTCATCCATCAGGTAGAGTTTGATTAAGCATGATGTTTGATATGATTCCTCATTAATTTATACTTTGGTCCTATTATTCACTTGGGATATAACATGGCTAGGATGAGGCTATCAAACCCACCAAGTGATACTAGCAAACCATCCAGAGAGTCTTTCATGATTAGGGAATCCTTGTAAGATAAAGATGTCTAGGTATAGATTCCTTTGGTAAATTTTGATAGTAACTTTAATTTTCCATAGAAAGATGAAATTGTCAAAGAAGCCTATGTTGATGTCCTTGATGGTAAAAAAGAACTCTAGAAACCTCCTAATAGTTTATCTAACCACCATGGAGTGTTTATGTCTCTCTATATAGGGATTATAAGCTAGGTTTTTAAAAATGATTAAACACCAAGGGATAATCATTTCTCCATATGTGCAAAAGCTAATATCTCTTACCCAACCACCATGAACTAACCACCAAATACTAAATAAGTCAAAGTAAGATAAGTTTGTGTTGACTATTCTTAATTCCTTTGCGAATGCAAACTACTCAAACCGACTATTATAAACTTTGAAACTGATCTCAAAGTTATAATCCAAATCATTGTAATGCCACTCCACCAAGTTAGTGTAATAGGTATGCAACATTGGAGTTAGGATTAATTCTTGTAATGTTATGGGGAGATTATTCCATGATTTGTCTTGCCTAATTGACTAGATTTGTGTAATATATTGGGTGTGACCATCCTCAAGCAACAAATACCTAATTTGTTGATCAATGAATGTACTTTGGTTGTCTCTTGGAGCTTCACTTAATGGTTAATGTAACAATGTCTCTTTTAAAGGGATGCTCTCATGGATGTTGATAGATGTAATAATTGACAAGTTTTGATGAGACAAGTCTAAATGTATCCTTTATTGTGGGTTTTAGTTGATACACACAGACAACATGATGGAGATAGGAAAAGGAAGAATCATACTGATAGTGATAGAACAAACTGCTATGATATTGATGATAGTACTGGTAGTAATGATGAGTAGAGATTCGTTCATTCATATAACATTGTAACTTTTTTATGTATTTGTGTATATTGCTAACATAATGGTTGGTACCAAAGAGGTTATTGAATTTGATTTTAACTTCAAGAGAAATTGGATATCAGATTTTGACAATATGTTTTCCTAGGATTGAGTTGCTACTAATAAAAGAGCTTGCTAGATTGTTTTAACTCCACACCTATTTTTAACTACTATTTTGGAAATGTTTGCTTTTGGATTGAGATATTTTTGGTACTAAGGAATTTTTGATGGTGATCTAAAGTAATAATGTGTTAAGTTAGTAGGTGGATTGGGTAGTGTCTACATGTATACAATATGTTGATCAAAATTAGGTATTTGGTTGTGAATAGTAGATTGATGGATGATGGATGATGAAAGGATATACTAACATGCTTGTACTATGGGATTATAAATCATGAAAAAATGTGGATTATGTGAAATATACTATGCATTTGCAATCTCTTGTCTTGTAAGATAAGATATTTTCGAATTATAATCAATGGATGGGTAGTTATGCCTAAGATACTCAACATCTGACATCTCTTGATGGATGTTAGCCTTGTATTCAACAAATTAATGATTTGGTTGAAATGTGGGAATACTAGTGGTATAAGGGTATTTTGGTGAAGTTCTTTGATATCCATTTGTGACACATAGAATAGAAAAAGTGGATAGGCTTTGGGAAAAGTGGTTGGTTGGGTTTGTGGAGAAATGGGAGCTTGAAACTTGGGGTGAAGTGGATGTAAAATCAAATGGTTTATTTTGAATATTATGGAGAGATTAGTCTTGGTGGGTATGGAAGTTAAAAGGTGAATTAAGAAACAATGTGTTTGTGTTTGATTGATTTGAGATTTGGCTAATGGAAGCATTTTGATATATGTGGGTGTTGTAAAATGGTAATGAAGGTGGAATATAGGATTGGTCCATGGTGACACCATGGTTTGAGCCATATGGATTTATATACATGGTTTGATTTGGTTTATGTGATGTTTGGTAAGGAGATGAAGTAGGACTAGGGGAATTATTTATAAAGTTTTTTCCACTATACTCAGGAGAATGGTTTGATCCCATCTCCATATGAGGATTTTGGTTATTCCCCATAGGTGAATGTGAATAGGTTTTTTTATGGGGGGTGAATTATATGTTAGGAGAGTTAAAATAACCATTTATACCATAGCTCCATTATTTAAGATTAGTACTTGAATACATGTTTAAATTTGGGCTTTGGTTGGCTTGATATCATACTTGATTCAAAGGTGAACTTGAATCAAATTTAGGTGAATTAAACTCTAAATCATAGAATGGGCTATTGAGATTGTGATTTGGGAAGGTATTGGGAGTGTTCTTGTTCAAAGAAGCCATGATTTATACAAAGAGTAAAATATTGACAATTTTTTAAAAAAGATCTAATTGAGTGGACTCAAAAACAAAACAAGACACACATCAAGGGTGAAGAAAAGATAGGAATTTTTTTACTTTAAACATCAATTTCACAAAAAAAAGGTAAAAATGATCTAGAGTTCAGTTCAAAAAAAGTTTCCAATTTATGACAAAACCAATTTCAAAGCATAGAGCTCGTTGAGATCTTTTTGACACTTTTCATGGTTTGCAAAATGGACACTGTATGCAAAAGATATGGCTTGTTGAAGTTTTCTTGCAATAGGGAAAAATGTGATGACATGGTACAATGTGGACACCCAAGTGAACCAATTAGGTGGCAACACGTGGCAGTGAATGGAGTCCATAGATTTGTAATTCCAAGTTTATAAAAATTGTAAAATTTCCAAGTCTATAGATTTGTGCAAAGTTCGTAGAAAATTTCATTGTATTGCACAGTTCATAGATTTGTAATGCCATGTTCATAGAAAATGTGCATTTGCAAGTCCGTAGAAAAATTTAAAAATGTTTTGTAATGCCCTGGCCACATGGGAGAAACAAGACAACTTTCCACATCACATGCCATGAGAAATGGGAGAATGGATCACGTTCCATGAATGTTGAGTCAATCCATTCACATAGCTCGTGATAAGCCTTGCCACATATGCCGAGATTGAAGGTAGCTGAGTTTAGTTCAAAGGACTGAGCCAAATCCATGTAATTTGGAGTTTATGCCAAGTCTAAAGACCAGATATGCTCGATGATACCTAAGATGGGTAAGACCCATGCAAAAGGTGCAACAACGTGACCAAAGCCACGCCTAAAGCCTTGGAGATAAGGCTTAAAAAAGACTTGATGCCGTTTAAGTTTGCCCAATGTGGGACTAAACGGCTAAGCATAATCTCTATGCCAAAGCCGATGGGTTTGGAACCCATGACCTATCCATCAAAATAGATAAGGCCTAACCACTTAAGCTGTGTGTGGCAACATGTCTATAAAGCCATGAACTTCTATTTAAATGTAAGCATTCAGCCGACTGTGTAAGGAACATAATAGACTAGTTTGTTGTATTTCCTCATTTTGGAGCCCTTAGAGGCCGAATCAGAGCTTGGAGTAAAATACAAACCTGTTTATAATTTTGATACGCTTTATTTAGTATATTCATTTTCTCATTTTAGAGAATTTGTAATGCCATTTTGAGCCATAGAATTTTCTAATTCTGATTTGGAGAAGCCTCTACGTGTGATTGAGGAAGGTGAAGGACATGCTGAGTTAGCCAAGGTCTTTCAAGGGTCTAAAACACTATTTTTATAGAGATAAATGATCTATTTTTAATTTTAAGTATATTTTAACTTGCAAATTTGATCAACATTAATGGATCAGTTCGATAAGAACCCGGGGACGTAGGAATTCTGAACCCCATAAACAATTTTTGTGTTTTGATCTTTGATTCAATTTTGCATTTCAATTTTAGTTAAATTGCAGATTATAATTTAGATTTAAATCAGAATGCAAAATTTAATCATTTGATCTTTTACAGGAAATTGGATAATATTGAGAATTTGAAAAATTTGATGATTTCAAAGGATATTTGATGTGATCTATCAAATCACTTTATTTTAGTTTTGAAACATGATATTTGGATCAGATTTTAAATCAAATTTAATCATTCCAACATCTTAAAAGTTGAGAAATTTCTGCTTCCAATTCAGAGTAAATTTTAGAATTGAGAATTTGAAAGATCGAGTTTAAATATTTTAAAAATTAGTGAAGTTCCTACTGGTGTTTACGGATCAAAAAACTAGGCAAAAAGGGTGGTGAACAAATTTTGGGCTTTCCATTATCACTCATTTGTGCTCTTAGTTGTAGCCTAATGTTTCAAGGTGATAAACATGGAGGATATTACCATGCACATGTCCCACTGAGTCTAGTTTTGAGGGTGTGGGAAACTAACTTCTCGGCACTAACCATTAATTGATGCACCAAAGTTGAATGGAAAATAAAAAATATTAGGATTAAAGGTATACCCAAGCTTATCTAGGGGGAATAAAATCATGGAAGAAATTGATATGCAAATGCACACTATTAGGTCTTGTCCCAAAGTGCCCAACATAGCCATAGGGGTCTCAATGTGTTGATAATTGACAACATCAGATCTCAATTTAGTTGTTTAAACATTGGGTATTGGATCATAAAGTCCCTTCATGTCATAGTGTGCTTAAAACACATAGCCACTTAGGCAATTGAAATAACTAGGTATTAATTTATATACCCCACTATAAAATAGGGTTTGGCCTACTGCGTGGTAATGAAACCCATGGTCGATAAAGCCCCTAATAAAATAAAAATAAGTAGTTGATACTTGTTTCTGATTTACAAGTATTTTTAAAAGTGTAATTCCAAAGAAAGAGAATACACAAGATCAACTAGGGTAATAAATAAGCTATAAGATTACTTTTGATTTCTAGGTATCATCATCAGTGTGATGCCAAAGAAAGAGCATACACAACCTTTGCAACCAAAAAAGAAGACAAAAATAGTCAATAAATTTAATCCATAGAAAAGAAAATGTGATTTTTTTACTAGGAATATAAAATACTAAAAATAAAGGATGTTAGTCAAAACAAATGAAAAAATTTGGTTCAATTCTTTGCTTTTTTGAAGTTGTTTTTGGCCAGTGTTCTACAAACAAGGTGTTAGATTTATTTTTTTGGGATTTGAAATAAGAACAACCTAAGAAAACAAGTGATAAACCACAAAAATCACACAAAAAAAAAGCCTCTATGATGAAATCATTGTTACATAGTCAAGTCAGAAAAGCAAAATTATAAAATAATCATGTAGGAAAAGGACAAAAAACAAAATAGGCTTATAGAGATGAAATCACTATTTAGGATGATATCACTGCAAGACAAAAATGTTACAAAAAAGGAAAAAATCTCTAAAAAGAATGATGAAATTGCTGCATAAAATTAAAAAAACTATAAAAAATAATGAAATCACTACGGAATAGAATAATTTCATTATTTTTTATGAAATCGCTATTTTAGACACAAAATCATTGTTAACCTAGAAAAAATAGAAAAAACACAAAAATGCAAAAAAATATGATGAAAGTACTATTTATTCTAATGAAATAAATAAAAAGTGATCTGAAATTATTGTTATGTAGGAAAAACATACAACCAAATACGAAATATGAGACAACAACATGTAGTTCGTACCAGCTCAAAAATAGATGAGATTAAATGCAAAAGATAAGCATGAACAATGAAAATCAAAGGAGCAATATTATCTAAATGAAAAATAAAAGACAAGAAGATAAAAAAAAAGATGTGGGTAGGTCCCATCGAGCGTACCAAAAATGTATGAACTAAAAATATGTAAAGAAAATGAACTAATCTATTTTAATCTAAATGAACTTTGGTAAATAGATAAATTGCGAAAATGTTTCTAATTTCTAGGTATCATTACCAGTGTAATGCCAAAGAAAGAGCATATGCATATTTCATAAATACAAATAAAGAATGCTAAAAAAAGTGATTTCATTAGTACAAAATTAAAAATAAAAATCAAGAATGTTAGCAATCAAGAGAAATTGGATTTTACAAATTATTTGGTGACTCCCTCTAGGAAGCATGTTGCAAACAAAATGTTATATTTTTTTCTTGGGATTGAAAAATGAGATAACCTATAAAAACAAGTGAAAAACCACAAAAACAAGCCTCTATGACAAAATCAGTGTTACACAGTCCAGTCAAAAAAACAAAATTTTAAAATGATTACATAGGAAAAAAATAAAAAGCAAAATAGGCTTGCAATAATGATATTGTTGGTATGTTCAATGAAAATGCTACACAAAATGAATAAAACACTGCAAGATGAAAACATTGTGGAAAAAGATGAAAACTCTACGAGGTGAGATGAAATCACTATAAATAGAGACAAAAATGTTGTAGATAGAGATGAAATCATTGCACCAAATGATAATTTTCCTACAAGATTTGATGAAATCACTGCTAGATAACACAATCTCACTGTTCTATGATGAAATCACTATTTTGGTAAAAAAAATTGATGCTAACCTAGAAAACACAAAAAAAATCACAAAAACACAGAAAAATGTGATGAAAAACCTTTTTGGGCTAATAATTTTGTTTAAAAGTATTCTAAAATTGTTGTTACATGGAAGAAAATGTAAAACTAAGTAAGAAATCTATGATAACAACTTGTAGTCCACACTAGCGTGAAAATAAATGAGATTTAACACATAAGATAGACATGAACAATGAAAATCAAAAGAGCAATGCTATCTAAATGTAAAAGAATAAGACAAGAAGATAAAAAAAGACGTGGGTAAGTTCCATCAAGCATGCCAAAAATGTATGAGCTAAAAATATGCAAATATAAAGAACAAATCTATTCTAAGCTAAATTCAACTAATGATAAAATAATAAATGTATAAAACAACAATCAAGACCTTTACAGTTTAAACACAAGAATTCTCCATTATGATTTGAGTCTGATTTGCCCTATTAAGAATGTGGCTCTCACTCTTCAAATGCAAAGGAAGAATAGGCAGTGTTTGGATACAAAAGGGGTGACTTTGATTTTAATTTGATTCACTTTGGATGTAAGGTGTGATTATGATTTGCAAGATTATGTAAGTGATTATGATTACTTAATATTTTTGACCTTTTTAATTATAATTGTGATGCCTTTGTGATGAGGATTCTCAAGCTTAATTATAAAATCTTGGATTATGATCTGATGGTGGAGGATCATTTGAAATTTTTAAAGGTTCTAAATGATCAATGGTTGAGGTTAAATCCTCATCCATGAGGATGGAGACTATTTCAACCAGGTCAAGAAAAGGAGGGGTTAGTTAGTTGACTTATACAAAATGGATTGACAACTCAGAGGAGTAATAAGATGTGGACATTTTCATGAATTTGGTTGGGATAAGGGAGAAAAATGTGGGAGCAGTTTGATTAGGTAAATTGTGGAATTAAATAATACAAATAAAGAATAAAAGGTGCACAATTAACATTTTCAATATGTTTGAATTAATCAATTAATTGATTTTAAGAATAAATTTTAATTATTGAATTAAGAAGAATAATTTAAATAATTTAGGAAGAATGATTAAAATATTTAGGTGCATTTTGACACTAGATGAAATATAGGTGTCTACACCATGGATATAATAGATCCAAACCATGCCATCCATCATACACAGATGCCTCAGGTATAAACATGCTAACCAGGTGGTTATAGTTGGTGGTATTCTATATGAGTATCCTTTATCTATCCCATAGATAGCTACATAATATCCACTAACTATAGTTCTGAGTATAGTTTTTATTAGCACACTAGATATTCTAATTGAGCCACCAATGCATGTGAGGTCTATTTATAGTGTTACCACATATGTATACTCTCCCAAAGATACCATTATTAGAGAAACCCCTATATTAGAGACACATTATTAATTATATGGATCCTCTCTCTACCCTTTCATTACAAGACTAGTGTTATTGATTTCCTAAATTTTTGCACACAAAGCATCCAAGTTACCTACAACATATTCTAAAAGATGGGTCTATAATAACCCTACAGTTCATAAGCCAATTTATTCATCTTCTCAGATTCATAACCCTACACCATATTTATTTTTAGATATAGATCACTTAGCATAGTTGGTTCCTAGGCCACAAATATCCTTTCACACAACATGCATGATCATTCTTCCTTTGTTTGATATAGGACACCTCAATAATGAGTCTCTTGTGAGAATCATCTATTAATATTTTCCTCCTTACTTGTAGATAGTTTCATTCACTCTTGATCCTTGTATATAGTTTCATTTTCATGTTGCTTGTACATAAATTATATCAATAAATCACAAAAATAATATAATATGTCAAAAACACAAAAATATTCAAATATTTAATCAAAAAATACAAATTATAGATTGTATTCATTTCCATGTTTACACATCTTATACTTACTAGTTACTACATATGATATATATCTTAGTATATTCATTTTTATCACACATACATGATTCGATTGTTATTTTTGAGTGTTCACAGATGCTTAGAGGACCTAGGTCTACCACATAGATCCATCCTTGCTACTATCTACCCATTGGAAACACATACATAGGTTCCTCATTTGATACATTCACCCATTTGGGGGCATCTTATACACAGTTATGATTATCATGTTACATCTTTCTAAACTCTATATCACATATTTAGCATTGTTATATCTTGATATTGATCATCCTATACTACTCAAATTTTTTACTAACTACTACTACTACTCTACACTCAATTTACATACAATTTTGCTTTTATACTGATTTGTACCAAATATTCATGCATGCTTTCATTTCTAATTTAATATTTTAGACTTGATTGTGTCTCTATGCTTCTTGATCTATTTTAGGAAATTTAAATATGCCATTATTTTATGGATCTATGACACTTCATTTCATTATGTCTATGTTTTGGACATCTACCCATGTCCTTGTATGTGCCTTCTTGATTATGTATAAAAAAATTTAAACACGTCCTTCCATATGGATCTAAGCCAAAAAAAAATTTATCTATACATATGTGGATATTTAAACATGTTCTTGTATGTTTTACTTTCTTAGATTTAATGACATGTGCCTATGTCCCTTGTATTATGGCCCCTTGGCCTACTCTATGTGCCTCATGTGTGTTGTATGTATGATTTTATGTATGAATAATGGCCATGACACTTGTATCTTGCTTGTTAACTCTAGTTTTAGATTCCATGAGGGATGTCATACATATCCCTTCTACTCCTTGGGTTTTGTGATGGACATCATGCCCCATCCCCCTAGGTATTTACTCAGTTTATTAATTATATGTATTATTCTTACACATTCTTACATTGTTATATATATCTTAACAACCTTGTGAATACTATATCTTATATACATTGTACATTTAAAAATTATACTCAACTAATATTACATTTTGAAGTCATGTATAGACATTATATTAGTTTATTACGTAAATATCATATAAGTTCAGGCTAACACATATCATGCAAATATTTTTATTTTAAGGATAGTTATTTCACATGTTTAAAAACTCCCCTCAAAAGAGAATAAATTCATAGATATTAAGCCATCTTAATGCACTCATAATATAATTTCTAGCATGCATGCAAAGAATGTAGAGCCCAATTCCATAAAAACATAGTGGAAAATGTCAAACATAGATCAAACATAGTTGGTATAAAAATAACACAAAATAACACTAAAACTAAAAGTGGACACTATCACCACAATGCTACTATCCTAGATATGGTGCTATTTTCTATTAGTCTTAAAAAAAAATATAAGATTTATATAAAGGCACAATATTTAGAGTCTAAATTTATATAGATTCAATTACAGATCATCAATTTTTGCTTAATTTTTGCACAAAATCATACCAATTTGCTTAGATTGGGGGCATCATGCATGGCATAAGCACTCCCATTTTACTTTTAAGATACTCATATACATATTATTACAACTCAGTCTAGAATCCATATGCTCATATATCAAATTAGGGGGCATGTGCATAACACATTATTTTCATATACTCATTTATGCACTAGTTGATCAGATGGAATGGAAAACTCAATGCCCTTGTCTATGTTGTACACACCAAAAACCATGATCCAATTAATATACCATATTTATGCTTTATTCCATCTATAATGGTTGGCATTACCGTGTAGTCCTTGAGTTACATACCCAAGTGCTTGAGGAGGCCCCAATGCTGATTTTAATTAAAGAGTTCCCAAGTAGTCATAGATACATCATATACAATTTAAATTACAATCATATATCTTAAATTACATTTAAAAATTAAGGTATAGATACATCTACTACACATGGTTAGATAATTATGGATTCATAACCTACTTGAGTTCTTGAGCCACTTACATAAGAGGGTTGGGTAAGCCATCATTCTAACCCAAGTTATTCACATGCCATGATCTACCAAACAAGGGTGGTAAATGATGGATTCAAAACTATAATGATTTCTTGAGCCACCCACACATGGGAATTAAGTAATCCATTTAGCTCAATCCAAGTTTTTCACTAATTGATCACTAGGTACACACACAAGATTTCACCAGATTTATGCATTAGTCTATGTACCTAGTGAGATGTATTTGTTCCTTTCCTATCTCTTATCTCTTTACTCAACTTTTTATTTAATTTTTATATCTATTAAATAAGTACTGATATATGCACATTTCATTTACAAGACATGTAATGGAGCATGCTTTACATAATCAATCAAGAATCACAAGATTCACCTCTTAGGTAAGTCCAAGTATATTTCTTTTCATTTATCCTAGTCATTTCACTTTGCTACATTTATAAGGTAAGTGGGGGGAGATTTAGTCACCTTAAATGTCAATTGAGTGTAATGAGTGGTACTTGAGACCACCCATCCCTAAATTAGCCCTAAACCTAGTTTAGAGCCTATTTATAAACTTATCCAGCTTTTGTGGAGGACTTACACATCCCCATACATCTCAAAATTAGTCTCAAACCCTCCCTTAGGCATCCAAGCCCCTAGTTCCTTAAATTATTCCACCTAGACATTAGTTCCATATAGGGAAACTAGCACCATAATGCTAGTGTCCCTGTTGGACACCATAGAGTAAAAAACTCTACATTCATCTTTTACAAGTTACAGTTGTGTGATCCAAGTTTTGTCCTGTGCATTTTTTGTTCAAGGCAGAGAAGTTTTATCATAGAGCATGTGAGCACAGGTTTCATTTTCACCAAATTCACTTAAGTGTCAAAGTTGCACAGAAGCTGCCAAGTGTCAGCAGCTGAGCCACTTTCATATTTTCTCTAAGCTCTACAGAACATGCCATGTGTCTCATCATAACTCAGCAGAGCATGACAAGTGTTGGCATCCACATCCTAGGCTTCTTCCAAGTTTCTAAAGTTAAGTTTCAATAAGCCTCTTTTAGAACCCCACAAAAAATGCCAAGTGGTAGTTACAGAAGGTTTCAA
This sequence comes from Torreya grandis, assembly GCA_037957365.1. Taxonomy (NCBI): domain Eukaryota; kingdom Viridiplantae; phylum Streptophyta; class Pinopsida; order Cupressales; family Taxaceae; genus Torreya; species Torreya grandis. Next base: position 5,164,869 of record JARHVA010000441.1, read on the forward strand.
TGGGTTTCCAAAAGAAGCAGTGTTGATGCTGGAGATTGAACCCGGTGGCAGGAAAATAGGTTCCTAGCTTCTCCCCGCAACATGGAAACTCCTCTCTCACCTGTGGGATGGCAAAGCAGGAGAGGAGAGTCTCTAGATATGGGCTAGTTCCCTTTGATGTATCTTGTTGGTTTCAAGCAGTGCGAAAATACATACATGCATATATATATATATATATATATATATATATATATATATATATATATATATATATATATATATATATATATATATATATATATATATGCCTGTATGTATATATATATATATATATATATATATATATATATATATATATATATATATATATATATATATATATATATATATATATATATATATATATATAAACTGGGGGGATGAAAAGGGAAGAAGGTGAAAGAAAGCAAACTACCTACTCTAAAGAGGTGATACACCAAAATAAAGGTCGACCCTCCCACATACACACTCAGAATCAGACCAAACAATATGACATGCACTTCAGGCTTGGCAAAGAAACCAATTTACAAGGAAAGATAGGGAAAGGTCCTAAGAAAAATAGAGACAGAGACTCACCAAGGTGTTTTATTACACACACTATAAGTGACTTCCCTTGTCTTACTTCTCAAAAGAACTCTTCTCCTATGAACTGTGAACTGGAGCCTTATAGATGGCTGGTCTGTTGGCATTAACCTATGAAAGCATCAAAGATAATGACTAAACACAAATAATACTCAGGACATACATAGAAAATCTATCCAAGATGGAGGGCAAAACTATATTATATTGATTCAGGTGGAGAATTTTGCAGAGCTCCACTTTTACAAAAATGTGGAAAGAATCCTCTACAAATGACCAAGCCTGCCAATTTATATGGAAAAGACAAGAGGAGACTCATTAGCACTTTACTTGCAAGTGGATACTCAAGTATTCATTGGGAAAGGGAAAAACACTGTAGTTAACATCATAAATTCTACTGGGACCATGCTTGCTACCTTGTCTTTTCTCCATTTTGTCCTATCTGGTCTACGGCTTGCCTCCCCTTTTTCCAACTTGACATCCTCCATGCTGGCCTGGACTGCTGATGGGTCTTCCTTGTTTTCCATGTGACCTACTCCTCTGCTAGCTAGTCAGACTTTTTTCTATGTTTTGTAGGCCTTTTTCCCTGCAGACTGTTGTTCGCAGTCATTTTACCACTCAATGTTATCCACGGTAATTTTACCACTCAATGTTATCCATGGTAATTTTACCGTGGACTACTGTGGTTTGTTTGGTGACTGTCATGGACTTCCTTAACCTTACTGTGGCCTGCTTGATATCCCTTCGTAGCTTGCTTGATATCCCTTCGCAGCTTGGTTTTTTCTTTGTTATCCTCGACGGGTCCCTCACTTTGCATTAGACTGTCGATCGAGCCTCTAATATGTTTTCTATGGACTTTGAATGTTCATAGACTTTTGCTGGGCTCCCACAGACTTTGAATGTTTGCAGACTTTTTTTTTGTTTATTTCCTCAGACTACTTTGTCTCCATCGCCTTTCGGGCACTTTAGTTGCTTCGTGTAAACTTCGGTAGATCACTTTTGTTATTGCATAGACTGTTGACGGGCTCCTGCTATCTCTCAGCATTTTAAATGTTTTTCATGGACTTGTATTTCCCACAGCTTTGAAAGTTTTATGGACCATTCCCCGCGGAATTTTGTCCACGTATGTTTTCCTGTGGACAAAAAGTCTGCAAAAATTGTCTGTGCTTACCTTTGCCTCATATGAGCTCGACCCAAGTTTTTTGGACTGAAGTCTGTGGAAATTCATCCACATTTTGTATTTGTATACAGCCAAGCCTTTAAAAGAAGTGCAAGCCTTTTGTTTTAAGCCGTGCCCAAGTTTTGGGACTTGGTTAAAAACGTTGAACTCAACCGTCGAACCTTTTGCAATGAACTTTAGCCTTTGAACCAAAGGCGTTGAACTTTGCCATTGAACCCAGCCATTAAACTCAAAAGCACTGAACCTTTTTGCATTAAACCAAAATTCTTGAACCAAGCATTGAACCAAGGCACTTTTGAACCTTAGATAGGTTCAACAGATATTGAACTGAGGTGCTTGAATCGAGATGAAACACATTGAACCAAGGCATGAACTGAACTTTTCTAAACCCGCTAAACCCAAAAAGACTAGCATTACATAGCAGGTGAAGATGGTGACCAACATTTTGCTAGGGGGCAAAATTGGGTCAACAAATTGGTGACTCACAGGGTAAGCATGCCTGCTATGCTTAGGACCTAGTTGCCTTGTTATCCATTGGGTGCAGAGTCGAATGTAGCTTGAAAAGAATCAATAAGAGCCCAAAAGATCCTAGGATCAAACATGCAGAATTTTCACCCCCATGCAAAAGGAAACACACAAGACTAAAAACAATTAACTGTGTGACTGCACTTAGGGAAAGCAGGAGAAAAACTGGAAACAAACTATTATGTACAGCTAACTAGGCATTTTTTATTCCCTCCTGGATCAAATGGAAAACTTCTTAAGTCCCCTTCCTGGTGAGGAGACTTATGGTGGTAGGCAAGTAGTTGAAAGAAAATGAGATTTGGTGACTTACTCTTCCTGCATGTCACCTGAATTCGCTGGAAATTGAGAGGATCAAAATCAAACATGCCTCTGACATATATGTATTCTGCTTGTTCTTGGAAGCCTACCTCTTGCTGGTCCTTCATGTTGGCACACCCCATCAAGAAGTCAAATGCTTTCGGCTCATCACTAGAAGCTTCCTGATATGCATCATGGGCTGGCTCATTCTCCCTTGCCTCATGCTCGGGTTCCATGGTATGACCATCCTTCTTAATGATTTTGGAGGAAGTATTTTCAGATTCACCAACCTTCTAAAGGGGTAAATCTGGAAAAATGCAACCTCCTTGCATGTTTGTTTGAAACCCAATGGTGTCTTCTTCATTCTTAACCAACTCACAGCCTACCTGGGGAGTAGCACAGCCTGCCTCAAAGGCCTCAAATGAATCATTCAAATCATGAACAAAAGGTTGTCCATGCTCTTCCACGTCACTTTGCTTGATTTCCTCCTTAGTTGCAATCATGAAGTCTCCCTGGTCAGTCATAAACTGAGTATAATCCATATCAGGCAAGCCCTGATAACTTTTTTGGAGGTGTATAGATGGGATGCATTCAGACACAAAATTTTTCATTTGATCTAAAACATCCATCACACGTTTGCTGAGGAGACCTGCTCTAGACTCCAATTCTACAATTTTCCTATCCAAATCTTCTTGGAAAAGCCTTTCCCAAAAGTCATAATCATTATTAAGGGCAGGAGCAGCCTCTTCCTTTTCAAGAGTTAGACTGAAACCTTCCTCCTCCTTGTTGTTCCAAGATTCAACTGTTTGCTTCCAGCTCATGGTCCTAGGATTGGGCTCTTGTTTTTGTGAGCAGGCAGCAACTTTATCATTTTGAAGGTCCTAGGTTAGGGTATGATGCTCCTCCTTCCAGCTTGAAATTTAGAGATCATGTTTAAAGTCCTAAGGAGGCTAGGGAATAATTGAGAGAGTCTACTCATGCATAGGGAAATCTATCTGAAGAGAGGCGTGTTGGAAAGCTAGTTGCATGGGATTGAGGGAAGCACTGATTGAGGCATTAGATGAACTAGAATGAGCAAGTGCCATCTGATGGGAAGGATTTGGCACACAAGAGGGAGTTTTTTCTAAAATAAGAAGGGGTAGACCTTGGGCCAAAACTTCTTGATTTTCATCCCTCCACTTCACCAACACTTCATCAATATTGAAATTAACTTGTGGATTGGTGAAAGGGATACCTTTTGGTGTTGGCTAGTCTGCAGCGTCTGAAAGCTCCATCTCTTTTTCACCTAGCAATCTCATCTTCTTCTCTAGTTCTCCAATCCACTTAGCCAGAGCATCCTCACTTTGCATTTATTCATTTTGGATGATGTCTTCTTGGATAACGTCTTTCTTCTCTTTGTTGTCCCAAGATTTGACCACTCTATTCCAGCTCATGCAATTCAGACTGGGCATTTCCTTTGGGGCTAATGTGGCCTCAATGTGAGAGGACAGTGAAGATTTTGATTCCATTTCCCCTGCTGCTAGAATGGACTGCTACATCTGAAGGTTTTCCAATTCGATCTGTCTATCAAGATTAGCCTTAAACACAAGGTTTGCTATTTTGGAATTATCCTCAACATGATTAGGGAATGGACTTTGATAGGGTCAACTTGGCTCAAGAACAGGGGATATATATGATTGATATGATGCTTTGGGTAGCGAGTATGCAAGTTGATAGACTTGGTAAGGCTGCCTCCCATGCACACTCAGCTTCTCCTCCATAGATGCAATTAAACCACTCACATCCAGCATCTCATTTGAAATCCCGTGCCAATTCACTCTTTCAATAGGAGCCCATTATTTCTTAACCTGATCCAGCGCATTCCTCACCTGATGGATGACATGATTAGGAATTTCTTGGCTGCATCCCTTTCTAGTGTTAAGATCAATTACATATTTGTTGTATCCCAGAAGTGCTTGCTTGAAAGTAGAAATGGGTTGATTGGCAAAGAGACTGGGCTGAGTGGAAGAAGCGACATATTGAGAAGATTTAGCGCAAGGCTGATATAGTTCATAACAGGGTTGAGACTAGCCATATTGGGCATGATAAGGATTGCCATAAAGCTGGTAAGGATTATAGCCATACTTGCTAAAGATAATAGAGTTCATGACTTAAAATGATGGAAATTACACATACCAGAAAAATGCACTTCCTAATGGTACCAGGATACTTAACCAGCGGATACAACTCAGAGTCATCAGATGCTAAAGAAAATGATTTGCTATAACAAGACCACCATCAATCCTAAAACTCTACTGCATTAAAAAATGATAAAATTACAGTCCCACCAGGCGTGCCAGAACTGTTGACGCTGGAGATTGCACCCGGTGGCAGGAAAATAGGTTCCTACCTTCTCCCCACAACATGTAAAATCCTCTCTCGCCTGTGGGATGGTGAAGCAGGAGAGGAGAGTCTCTAGATATGAGCTAGTTCCCTTTGATGTATCTTGTTTGTTTCAAGCAGTGTGAAAACACATACAGGCATATATATATATATATATATATATATATATATATATATATATATATATATATATATATATATATATATATATATATATATATATATATATATATATATATATATATATATATATATATATATATAAACTGGGGGGGATGAAAAGGGAAGAAGGTGCAAGAAAGCAAACTACCTACTCTAAAGAGGTGATACACCAAAATAAAGGTCGACCCTCCCACATACACACTCAGAATTAAACCAAACAATATGACATGCACTTCAGGCTTGGCAAAGAAACTAGTTTACAAGGAAAGATAGGGAAAGGTCCTCAGAAAAATAGAGACAGAGACTCACCAAGGTGTTGTACTACACACATTATAAGTGACTTCCCTTGTCTTACTTCTCAAAAGAACTCTTCTCCTGTGAACTGTGAACTGGAGCCTTATAGATAGCTAGTATGTTGGCATTAACCTGTGAAAGCATCAAACATAATGACTAAACACAAATAATACTTAGGACATACACAGAAAATATATCCAAGATGGAGGCAAAAACTGTATTATATTGATTCAGGTGGAGAGTTTTGTAGAGCTCTACTTTTACAAAAATGTGGAAAGAATCCTCTACAAATGACCAAGCCCACCAATTTATATGGAAAAGCCAAGAGGAGACTCATTGGCACTTTACTTGCAAGTGGCTGCTCGAGTCTTCATTAGGAAAGGGAAAAACACTGTAGTTGACATCAGAAATTCTACTGGGACCATGTTTGCTGCCCTGTCTTTTCTCCATTTTGTCTTATTTGGTCTACGGCTTGCCTCCCCTTTTTCCAACTTGATGTCTTCCATGCTGGCCCAGACTGCTGACGGGTCTTCCTTGTTTTCCATGTGACCTGCTCCTTTGCCAGCTAGTCAAACTTTTTTATATGTTTTGCAGGCCTTTTTCCCGGCAGACTGTTGTTCGTGGTCATTTTACCACTCAATGTTATCTGTGGTAATTTTACCGCTCAATGTTATCTATGGTAATTTTACCATGGACTGCCGTGGTTTGTTTGGTGACTGTCATGGACTGTCTTAACCTTAATGTAGCCTACTTGATATCCCTTTGTGGCTTGCTTGATATCCCTTCACAGCTTGATTTTTTCTTTGTTATCCTCGATGGGTCCCTCACTTTGCATTAGACTATCGGTCGGGCCTCTAATATGTTTTCTATGGACTTTGAATGCTCACAGACTTTTGCTAGGCTCCCATGGACTTTAAATGTTCACAGACTTTTTTTTTGTTTATTTCCTCAGACTACTTTCTCTCCATCACCTTCTGGGCACTTTAGTTGCTCTGTGTAAACTTCGGTGGATCGCTTTTGTTATTGCGCAGACTGCTGACAGGCTCCCACCGTCTCTCAGCCTTTTAAATTTTTTTTGTAGACTTGTATGTCCCATGGCTTTGAAAGTTTCGTGGACCATTCCCTGTGGACTTTTGTCCGTGGATGTCTTCCTGTGGAAAAAAATTTCACGGAAATTGTCGGCGCTTGCCTTTGCCTCATATGAGCTCGACCTGGGTTTTTTGCCCTTGGATGTTTTCTCGTGGATAAAAGTCCACAAAAATTCATCCGCATTTTATATCTATATAAATCCAAGCCTTTAAAAGAACCGCAAGCCTTTTGTTTTAAGCTCTGCCTAGGTTTTGGGACTTGGTTAAAAATGTTGAACTCAACCGTTGAACCTTTTGCAATGAACTTTAGGCTTTGAACCAAAGGCATTGAACTTTGCCGTTGAACCCAGCCATTGAACTCAAAAGTGCTAAACCTTTTTGCATTGAACCAAAATGCTTGAACCAAGCGTTGAACCAAGGTGATTTTGAACCTTAGACAGGTTCAACGGATATTGAACTAATGTGCTCAAACTAAGATGAAACACATTGAACCAAGGCATGAACTAAACTTTTCTGAACCTGCTAAACCCAAAAAGATTGGCATTACATAGCAGGTGAAGATGGTGACCGACATTTTGCCAGGGGGCAAAATTGGGTCAACAAGCAGTAGAGGTCGCCACATGTCGACATCTAAAATATAATCGGTTCAATGTTTTGGTTTAATATGTTTGGTTTAATGTGTTTGGTTCAATGCCTCAGTTTATGTGTAAATGGCACGCAGTGTTAAACCATTGAACCATTGAACCATTTTTGGTTCAATCGATTAGTTCAATGGCTTAGTATAATCAGGCAGTAAAAAGGAGCACCCCAAAAACCAAAAGACAAGTGACCTTTTGGAGGGTAGTGAAGCAAAACCAAACCATTCAAGCAGAGGCTGCCAAGTGTCATCTATCGAGCCCCCTTCTAATCCATTTCTAGAAGTAGCGGAAGCTACCACGTAACCTTAGTAGAAGTAATAGAAGCTGCCACATGTCAACATCTAAAAGATCTCTTTTTGTTTCATTACTGAATAAAGAAGTGTGGTGGGTCCTTAGTTTTATTTCTAAAGTCTACAGAAGCTGCCAAGTGTCACCATCCATAGGAGCCTAACATACATCCCAAATGCTTTCATGGAGTAGCTAAAGAGCAATGAAAGATGTCACGTGTTCCTCGCTAAAGGTAAGCAGAAAGTGACACCTATCCCTGTCTCCTTTTTAAAAAGCTGCTTAGGTGAGAAGTGTGGTGGGTCCCTTTTCCTATAATTTTCTAAAGGTTCTAAGTAGTGGATTGTGATAGATGTCCTCGATGGAGTTTTTCCAAGAAAAATGTATAAGAATATAATTTAAGCAAAAAGTGCCGCTTGTTTCTATAAGTGCCGTAGAAGCTACCAAGTGTCACCTTCTGGTGTCACTTCAATAATAAGATGTTTTTCAAGAGAAAGTGAAACCTGCCAAGTGTCCTCACCCATTTCATAGTTTCAGTTAAACACTTCTAGTTTTAGTTAGAGTTAATAGACTGTTGGAAAGAGAACGTGTGGGAAATATTAAGGGAGTTCTATGATATAAATACATGGACACTAATTAGAAGAAAATGATCAGAAGATAGGAGAATTTTCTATGAGAAATTTAGAAGAAGTTTTAAACTCTTTTGTTGTAGCCATTAATTTAATTTGCCTTTGTTCAGTCTTTCTTAAGTTATAAAGTTCATGTAACTATGCATGTCTCTGTGCCTTTTATGTAATTGGAAGATTAATGAGAAGATTGATTTCTATGCCTTTGTTGATATTCGTTGTGTTGCTACAAAATTGTCTAAGTGTTTATCCTTTGATTCTAATGGTTTCATATTTTACATTAATCATGCATTGACTGCTCTTTAATGTGATTGAACTTTGAAGATAGATTCGCTATGCTCAACGTTAAGGATCCAACTAAATTTAGGCGCATCGCCATAGTTAGATTTTCTTTCATTGCATTAGTGTTTCTATTTTCCTTCTATCTTTTTTCTCCAAAATACTTCTAAGTTAAAGAAGAGCCAGCTTCTTAAAAATCTAGAGGTTGTTTCAGGTTGCACGTCCCACAAACCTGAGACTTCCCATTGTTGGTATTAAGAATAGCGTAATTTTAACCATCAATAATTTTTGGTACGCCTGGTGGGACACTATCTTGAATTTTCTTTCAAGACCGCATGAACCAGAGAGCTATAAGGAGTTAGAGTTGTGGACCAGTAACAAGATCTCAATCTGCTGCAACTAGTCCAAGAATTAGAGTCAATCAGTTTATACCAATACCAAGAGTAAATATGGGAGCCCCTATAGCCCCAAGGAATTATGCAAGTTGGAATACTGGTAGTCATTTAATTCTCCCAATACCACTAGCCACTTGGGACCCTATTCTAGTAAATGCCCTGAAAGCTCTACCCAAATTCAGTGGGCAAGGTTTCAAAACACCTGAGGAACATTTGCAAGATGTATATGATGTCTGTGCTATACATGTGATCACATAGTAGAATGTAGCACTAAGATTGTTAGCTGCTTCTTTTAAGGGAAAGGCTTTAGAATGGTATATATCTTTGACCCCAAATAAAATATCCACATGGGATTAACTTGGAGATCTTTTCTTTGAAAGATTTGAAGAGAAAGGTGATAAATCTTCTTTGTTACAACAATTAATCACTATCAAAAGGGCACCCCAAGAAGCAATGACTGATTTCAATTCAAGATTTTAGAATACTTGGGAAAGAATTCCTACTATAGCAAGACCCTTACTAGATATGGCTATAGTATTTTATCTCAAAGCTTTAAATTTGGATATATCAGTAATGATACAGTCACTTGGAGGTCAGACTCTTCCAGAAGCATATGACTATGCGGTCAAAGCTGAAAATATTTTAATAGATGCTAGAAAGCTACCCCCAAGGCCTCCCATGCCCATGTTTCCAAAAATCACCTTGCCATTTCCTCAAGAAGTCCCTAAAACCACAACCCCACCTGTGTCTATGTACAAATATCCTCAACAACCTATAAATAACTTGTCCCTGCCCAGTCATCTGAAATGGATGATATCAAGAATATCTTAAGGACATTCTCTAATGAGTTAATTAATATAAAGAGACAACATAATCCTTATCCAAGACCTCAATATCAGGGATACCAAGGAAATAGATTTCAACCACAGCCAAATCAATATCAGGGTTCCCAAAGGCAAACTAACCCTCAGCCAGCAAACCAACTAGTTGTAGTCCCTACACCCTCTCAGACTATTCCCCCTAATCCAAATAGAGAAATTGTTCTAAGATAGAATAATTATGTAAATAGCACCAATGCTTGGTGTTTCCCTTGTAATAATGCTCATATGCCCAGGGATTGTCCTATGGGTAATTTACAACAAAAGGTAGCAGAGCAAAGAAGGATGGATGGACAATTTGCCAGTACTTTTGACACTCAAGCTCAACAATCATCTGGTATGCAAAATTTAGTTCTGATGGCCCAGATGTAAGGTATGTCTTTACAAAAAGAAGAAGAAATAGCCCCTAAACATGCTTTGTTTTCATGGGTAGAAGATGAAGAGTCAGTGTTCTTGAATGAAGCTTCGACTTCCAAGAAACCAGTGGTACAATCAGACTACTACACCAGATAAAAGAGAATAATGATGGAGCACCTTAGAGTTGAAAATAATGAAGTTATGGAGAATACACCATTTCAAAGTCAGCAAAGTACAACTATTAGACAAGAAGTGCCTTAGTCAGTGTAGAATCAAGTGATACCTGAACAAGTTCAAGGAAAATCAAGGTATCCTTATTTTCCAAGAACCCAAACATTAGGACAAATAAATGTGGTGGAACAATTGAAGAGGACTCTAGCACAAGTATCTATATGGGACATATTAGCTATCCCTAAACAAAATAAGCTATTGCAAGAATCTCTTCAAGGCCAAGTAGTTCCTAAATATATTGATGCAAAAGAAGGGCCTAATGAGAAGGAAAAGTTAAAAGATATAGTTCCTCCATGGATAATAGCACTTGTGAACAATGTATCAGAGGTAAGTAAGTCAAAACCTGATCCCTTCTATTTAACTTTGATAGTTGGAAATAAATTGCTACATAATGCAATGATATACTCAGGGGCTAGTACTACTGTAATGCCTAAGCAAATAGCAGATGCTTTAAAAATAAGATATGAGCCAGTTACCAAAGGAGTTATGCAACTAGATGGAAAATCAATGCAAACAATATGGAGAATTAAAAAACTCCCATTGAAATTATATACTTGTCCTAATATAATTGTCAATCAAGATGTAGTAGTCATAGATATACCCCTTGTATTTGGCTTATGTTTATCCAGAGACTTTACATCCAAAATAGGAGGATATATGTCACTTGATTGGTCTCACCTTATCCTCAAAACCAAATATGTTTCAAAGATAAAAATACTATCTGAAACATTATCTAAAGATCACATCACCAACGAACCAACCCCAAAACTAGATGCAACTCATGCTATGCTAAATAAAGAAGAAAGGGTCTTTGTTGAAGAGTTAGGTGATTGGACTGAATATGAACATGAAGATGAAAATAATCATTTGTTGATGATGATGCAAAATGACCCATATGGAAATTATGATTCTACTGGTCTGGGCACTTATGTCATATTTAATGAAGATCATGAAATCCAAAATGTTTTAAAGGGAGAAAATCCAAAAGATACCTCTTCTATCAAACACTAGGTCTCTCAACATAATAATGAACTAGAGGAATCTCTTTTGGAGGAAATAGGTGAGGAAGATTGTGTTTAGTTCATGGCTGATTAGGGAATTTTAAAAAGTGCAAATGAGGAGGAGATCACCATAGGTACACCCTTTGATGAACAAGAAGATAAGTCACAAGCTTTTGCCTTAATCTCTGATGAGGAAAAGATAATTTCTGATTTTCTTCTCCCTTTGCAAGATGATATGGAGGGGCATAGACACTTCCTTGATCCTATTTTGAGTGAATTGTTTGAAGTCATTGGGGCAGGTTACACAATTCTTCAAAGAGACTATGAGCTGGCCAAATATGGAAAAGACATCATTGAGACTCAAATAGATATACAGAGGGGCTATAATATTTTAGGCTTATCCTTTCAAGAGGTTGGTGAATCTCAAGATAATATATTTGAAGTCATTGAGGAGGATGATCAGGCCATGAAATCCAAACATGGGAGAGAAGGAGATAAGATAATAAATGAGGTATATCTAAGGGCTTATGGTGATGAGCCAATAGCTATCAATTTTTGAATGAGACATGCCAGTATGAAGAATCAAGAATTGGCAAGCTTTCTAGAACAAGAAGAGTATGTATATGTTAGAAGCATGTTTGACTCTGATCCACTTAGATGCAGACCAATCAAGGTGGCAAGTAAGAAGAACAATAAGCTAACAAAACTTCATCTCATTCAGTAGCTTGTCCGACACTATAGGTTTTCTCACCATGAAGGAGAATTCAAGAATTTTTCTTTTGATCCAGGAGGAATGGGACCCACTTGAAACATTTCAACTAAGTGGTGTCTCTAATGTGTTATAGTTAGATAGTTTCCCTTTCCATTTTGCTCTATTTTTTCCCATTTATTTCTTTCCCACTTTTCTTTTAAATAAGTGTTATTTGAACACGTGGCCGCAGCTCAGAGTCTTTTTCAAAAAAAATTCAAAATTCCCAAATTCATCTGAATCTACCCCAAATCCTTAAAATCTTCAAGATATTTTATGCAACCACTCTGATGACGTGTCTAACTCACTGTCCCATGAATATTTGATAAAGATTGGTTAACAACTATCTGAGTTTAATGCCATTCTTGAGACTTGATGGGTCATTAAATACACCATCACGAACATTAAAGCTTAAACAGTGTCTTAAACCTTTTTACACTTGCTAAAGAATCCTTGTTATCTGTGAATTTCTAGCCCATAGTGAAACTTGTCTAGTAAGAGTGTTTTCCCTATTGCAAAGCTTCATACCTACAATTACAGTCCAATACTTCTAAGTATAGATATACATGATGGAGGAAGCGCAATCTTCATAATAAGGTGATAGGATTTATGAATCCATAGACAAATTTCTTGCAAGCAAATCTTATGCTTTGGCCCTCGCACAATCATTAAAGGTGTATCCATGAACGAGAGTCCCTAAGGTTGGTTATGTGAATGACTCAGCAAGAGTAAAAGACTTTATAGATGTAATAGAGGACCCAGTTCTTCAAAGGCCCAACAAATATTTAAGAGAAGGGGCACATCAATGATGCATCTAGAGGGATAAAGCTGGACAATATGAAACATTCACGATCTAAATATGGACTTCACAGCTAGCTCAATTCATGGTTCCAATGGTACATCCATGTCCTAACTTGGTTCAAATCTACTCTAAATTATTTCATGCACCTTTGAATACCATCCGATAGGGGCCATTTAGTGTACAAATTACACCGAAGGCTATCAGAGATATGCTAGCCTTGCATCATGACAAAATAGCCACGTTTCCTACCATTGCTAAAATGTAGAAAATGTGGGCAAATTTCAACACTCGATTGAGGTTTCTAAAGATAGAGTTATAATTAAGTGAAAATTATACAACTATGCCAACACTGTCGGCAACAAGAGCCCAATTCGCACAAGTTAGCCAAGAGGCGCTTTCTATGATGGCTTTCATTTTTGGCATGAAAGATGATATCACTATTTATGAAGAACAAATGGCTATTCTCTTTAGACTGAAGATAGTTGATAAGTTTCAAGAATATCAGCTAGATTTTTCCAAACAAATTGCATATTCAATGGCTGAACAACTCACCCAGTTCAAGTCCAAAGGAATTTTTAGGTATTCCTCTTATTTGTTCCATCTTATGTTGCACCAAAATGCTGATATCTTTGCTCAAAACATGCATATGGATATGTATGACCCAAGATTTGATCATCATAGGACCATCCCTATGTCTACATGGATGCATATTTTGTCAAGAACCAGTGACCCCTACGAGTTCTAGAACCTTTTTGTTACCCCTACATTTTGTCATTTAAGCCCAAATCCAGTCATATATAGATTGACTCCAAGTACCTCAAGCCTTATAGCTAATTGCCCTATTCCCTGTGATTACTTTTATGGATCACATCATACCATTATTAGACTCCATAGTTTTGGTGGAGAACCAGTGCTACTTCCTAAGATTTTGACTCTTAAGATAACATTCTTAGAGATCACCAAAAAAGTGTCAGTGATAGATAATGAATACGGCACTAGTAAGAGAAAGAGAAAAATGTATGATCTTCTTTGGGTAACAAATGGCATGACCCTAGAGGATAGAGATGCATAGATTGTTTTGCTGAGGAAGCTAGCCTTCCTAGGTTTCTTTTTGATTGAGGACAAATGGGGATTTGACCCAAATGGTTTCATAACCTCATGGGTTAAGAACAACAAGCTTATTGCCAAAATTGTGCATGAGAGCCGACCTTTTTGGGAATCTAGAAGTCCCAGGGAATATATTCCTAAATTTTATGTGGAATTGACAGATTTACCTCTCTAAGAGAAAAAACCTTGGGAGAATTTTTATGTCAAGCAAATGGATTTTGATCCCAAGATCTGGATGACCACTGGTTTATGAAGATCATTAAAGAACAAAGACTAGGACTCCAAGAAGATAGAGGCCTACTAGAAATACAAGCAAGAGATTCTGAGACAACACATTCTTTCAAAAATGTGGATTTTGATGAAAAATGGGAGGAACTCTAGGATGAATGTCACTTATCACCTATCTCTAGCCCTAACACAAGTAATTTGCAGACACAAGGTGAAGAGTCAGAGACCAGAGCCGAATCTAGTCACACATCGCAGTCTCTAAGCCCAACCTTAGTAGCAATCACTTTTCTAGTGGCACCAAATCTTGCAGTTCCCAGTCTTACACAAGCACCACCTATATTAGTGGTAAATGTCTAAGAGAAAGAGATACAACCAGAGGAAGAAACCTTGAGAAGACATAAGAGGGTGAAGTTTCAACTAGAGTAAAAAACTAGAGTAGAATCCTCACAACACCAACCATAGAGCACTTCAGTCACCCCTCAGGTAAGTTTTATTTCTCTTATTTCTTCTCAGTCTCTCTCTTTTCCTATAGAGGTGACATTCCCACCTTCCCAACTAATTCCCTCTGTCACCTCTACCATGCCTATCTTTCCCTTTGCTCCATCTGCCCAACCTCAGGCCATATCATTACCCCATTTTTCCCACTCTGTCCCAAGGAAAGTACCTTCTTAATTTCTCCTAGCCAACAATTGGCTATTCCTTACAACTTGCCATAAGGCTTTCTTTTTGTAGGAGGACACATTGCATCCCCTTCTACCTTCCAAATTCAAGCAGATGCTACTAGGAAGGCAAGAGAATCTCAAATTGAGAAAAAGAAGATGATAGAGAATAAAGCCTTGGTTGTACCACACATGAGGTCACATTTTGAGCTAATACAACAATAATTCATAGTGACTCATTTGTCACCCAATGTCATCAAGCATAATGAGAAGATGCAGTCGAAGGATTATACCATGACTGCAGTGGCAATTGATATGTCACTTTTTAGGCCACAGGACAAGGTTGAACTATTAAAATGAATCCACTTCTACAATAAATAATGATTATTTGAAAATATCAAATAAGTTACAAAAGATGGAGGCTGAGCTAACTCAAGAGAAGGCAAACTGTATCACTTTGACTATAGAAATAAATAGTAAGAATAAGGAAATAGAGAGTCTAAATAAACACTTACAAGAAACTATTTCCCTTTAGACTCACCAGGCTATTCAGGCCCAGAATGATTCTCTAAAATTTGGGCTGACAAAGGTGAAAGATGCAATGACAACATTAATGCGAGAAAAGAAAGCATTGCAAGAAAAATGTGAGCAAAGTATGCTATAGGTCACTCAACTGCAACAAAAGCTATTGAATGAACAAAATAACAAAACTACCATACATACCTAACTACAAGCTGAGCAACAGATGATAGAACAATTAAAGCTTGAGTTAGCTAATAGGCCAGGGAGTGTAGGAGTTTTGAATTTGGTCAAAGAGCTCTATGTGTCAACATGGAAAATAATCTTAGAGAAGACTCTCCAGCTCAGACCTCCTCTGACTTTTCTGTTGAATGCATATAAATTGTGTGAAAAACTGGAAATCTCAGTTGAGGATACCCTGTCTACTATCTCTGAGAGAGTGTTTGACTCTCAAGTGCTGCTACAAAAGTTGTATGATGCCACTAATGGGACATTATCCACAACAGGGATTAGTGATAGAATGGTAGCTATAAAATGAATAAATGAGGTTCTTAAGTGTAACTCTGTATCCCTCAATTGTAGAGAGCTTCTTGATGTGGTGAAGGAAGGGATCAATGATATGAAGCAACACATTAAGGACTTGGTGCAATTGGGTTTTCCTTCCCCTTTTCCTGATGATAGCATAGTGTTAATGGTGGATGAAATTTAACCTTTGCTAGCAGCCAAGTGTTAGGGAATGGAGCTAAAAGCTTCATCCAAGAGCAAATGCTAAGTTGCAGACTTTACACAGTCACCGACGACGGTCTGAAGGAGACCAAAGATGATCGACGCCAGTCAGCAGAAGACCAGGGTCGGCCGACGTCGGCAGGTTTAAGCCAGTAGGGACCGACGTCGGTCACCTGTGTAGGCAGAACCTATTTCCATGAGCGAACAGAATGTTTGCATGTTAAGAGAACGAAGTGTTAGTTGTTAAACTTGCATTTCTATTTTGAGTAAGATGGAAATTAGAGCTCTTGTTTAGAGATGCATCTATCAGTTGTAAGTGCATGCTCATGAGTCTCTATTGTTATATAATAGAGATAGATCTTCATAGTTCATTAAAACAATACAGAGGACAAGTAGAAGAAGACAATACTGTAGAGTTAGAATACAGATTGTATATCAATCCAAATTGTGGAGTTGATTCTTGAAGGTTAAGATAGAGATCTTGAAAGTGATCTATACATCTATATAGGTGTAGAAGAAAAGAAGTTTTCTTCAATTGTAATTCCTTCAGTAAAGTGTTTAATACAAGTTTTCAGGGTGGTTTCTTGTATCTCTTGTTTCTTGTTGATTCTGATTCTAGTTACTTATCTATCTGATTTAATTTCGTGTTTATTGCTTTCATAAGTGTAATCATTGTTGGTTAATCCCCAACAAGTGGTATCAGAGCTTTGGTTCACTAACAGGCAGTTTAGATCTGGTTAGTGTGTTTGATTACAGGTTACTCACAGGGATTTCTATTTGAGTGGGAGAAAGCAATGGCAGAAGAAAGTAAGCTAAGAATGGAGAAGTTCAATGGCAAGAACTATCAATTATGGAGAATGCAGATAGAAGATTATCTGTATCAAAAGGATTTATACTTATTGTTAGGAGGGACTGCAAAGCAGCCCAAAGGCATGGGTGATGAAGAATGGGAAGTTCTTGATAGAAAGGCTCTTGGATCTATAAGATTGAGTCTAGCATCCACTATGATATCTAATTTATCACAAGCAAAGTCTATGGTAGAGTTAATGACTACTTTAGCAAATATGTATGAAAAACCCTCAGCTTCTAATAAGGTATATCTTATGAGCAGTTATTTAATTTGCAGATGCAGAAAGGTAGTTCTGTATCTAATCATTTGAATGATTTCCATGGAATTGTGAATCAATTAAATTCCGTCAAAATAGTATTTGATGATGAAATTCAAGCTTTATTAATCTTATGTTCTTTACCAGAAAGCTGGCACAGCTTAGTAATGGCAGTTAGTAATACTGCTTCTGCTTCAAATATTTTAAAAGTAGATGTGGTTAGTGTAATCTTGAATGAAGAAATTCACAGGAAAAGCACAGAAGAGACATCAGGGAATGCTTTGAGTTTTGAGAGTAGGGGAAGACAAAAAGAGAAGAGAAAGAAAGGGAGATCAAGATCTAAATCCAAGGTGAGAGGTAGATCTAAATCCAGAAATGGCAGGAAGCCACAGTGCTGGAATTGTGGAAAGATTGGGCACATAAGCAAAGATTGCTGGTCAAAGCCTAAAGAGGACAGACAGTAAGATGATAAAGAAGAAGCAAAGGTGGCAGGTATTGTTGTACAAGATGCTCTTATATTCTCTTTGCAAACTAATATAGAATCTTGGGTTTTAGATTCTGGTGCATCTTTCCATGCAACCCCTAATAGAGAATATTTTAGTGACTATGTCCATGGAGATTTTAGAATAGTTTACTTAGGGGATGATGAGCCTTGAAAAATTATTGGCAAAGGTAAAGTGCAGCTAAAAATGAAAAATGGCAACACATGGGTGTTGAGAGACGTGATGCATGTTCCCAGCCTGAAGAGGAATTTGATTTCTGCAGGAAAGTTAGGGGATGAGGGTTGTACAGTAACTCTCACAGCTAAATCTTGGAAGGTTACCAAGGGAGCACTTGTATTAGCCAGAGGTAAGAGAGTAGGTAATCTCTATTTGTGTAATTGTATTACTAAAAATTCTCCTTCTGTATTATCTACTTCAGATGTAGATGCTAAATTGTGGCACCACAGGCTCGGCCACATGAGTGAGAAGAGTATGACAATTCTTAAGTCAAAAGGTATGTTTCCAGATTTGAAAAATATAGATCTAGAATTTTGTGAGCACTGTATTTTTGGAAAGCAGAGGAAAGTGAGTTTTCTCAAGACCGGGTCAACAAAGAAGAAGCATAAGTTACAGCTTGTTCACACAGACGTGTGGGGACCAGCCCAAGTTGCTTCTATTGGTGGATCAAGGTACTATGTGTCTTTCATAGATGATGCTACAAGAAAGGTATGGGTCTATTGTATTAAGAACAAATTTGATGTTTTTGACACGTTTAAGATTTGGAAAGCTATGGTTGAGAATGAATCAGGCAAAAGATTGAAGTGCCTGAGATCTGACAATGGCGGTGAGTTCTGCAGCCTCAAGTTCAAATGGTATTGTTTGAAACGTGGAATACGTAGGCAAAGGACAGTTCCAAGAACACCTCAGCAAAATGGAGTTGCTGAAAGGATGAACATAACAATCATGGAGCGTACAAGATGTATGAGATTGCATGCAGGATTGCCCTTAGAGTTTTGGGCAGAAGTCGTGAACACCGCAGTATACCTGATTAACAGAGGACCCTCTATAGCTCTGGATGGTGGAATTCTAGAAGAGGCATGGACAGGTAAAAATGTAGATTTATCATTTCTCAAAGTTTTTGGTTGTGAAGCCTTTGTGCACGTTGATAAGAAAAATAGAAAGAAGCTTGATGTTAAGTCTATGAGGTGCACATTTGTTGGCTATGGCTCTGATGAGTTCGGATTTAGATTATGAAATCTAGGAACTAACAAGATAATCAGGAGTCGTGATGTTGTTTTCAATGAAAAAGTGATGTACAGTGATCAGCTGAGGAAGTTGAATCACCCTGAGTAGAGCAATAGAGATTTGGACAAGGAGAAAGCCCAAAAAGAGCTTATGGGAAAGAAAAATCACAGGAAGGAAAACACAGACACCGGCGTCGGTCAGGTAGGAACCGACGTTGACCATACAGAGATTGATGTCAGCCGTACAGGAACTGACGTCGGCCAGGCAGAGACCGATGTTGGTCAGGCAGAACTGACAGTGGACAGTAACAGGCCTGGAAGTGACCGAGGTCGGTCACTGTCAGAGAATTTGGGCAGACAACGTCTTATGGATGAGTCTCGGTCGTCCATCAGGAGGTCAGAAAGGGTAAGTAAGCCTCCAATTCGATATTCTCCTTCGTTATTCTATTTATTGCTAACTGATGGTGGAGAACCAGAGAGTTTTGATGAAGCAATACAGGTGGAATCCAAAGTTCAGTGGGAGCTAGGCATGAGTGAAGAGATTGACTCATTGAGAGAGAACCAAACATGGGATTTGGTTGAGTTGCCAGGAGGAAAGAAGACACTGAAGAATAGATGGATCTATAGGTTGAAAGAAGGTGAGAATGGACAGATGAGATATAAGGCCAGGTTAGTGGTGAAAGGATTTACACAGAAACTAGGTATTGACTTTGGTGAGATTTTTTCTCCTGTTGTTAAAATGACTTCTATACGGACTGTACTGTCTTTAGTTGCTACAGAGGATTTACATCTCGAGCAACTTGATGTTAAGACAACGTTTCTTCATGGAGACTTAGATGAAGAAATATACATGGATCAGCCAGAAGGATATGAGGTCAAAGGTAAGGAGAAACTAGTATGCAGATTGAAGAAAAGCTTGTATGGCCTCAAGCAAGCTCCAAGGCAATGGTATTTAAGGTTTGATAGATTTATGACTGAGCATGGCTACAGTAGATGTCAATCTGACCATTGTGTATATTTTAAGAGATTGGATAATGGTAGGTACATTATTCTATTATTGTATGTAGATGACATGCTGGTTGCAGGATCACACATGCAGGATATCTCTGAGCTTAAGGTGAAATTAGCTCACACGTTTGAAATGAAGTATTTGGGAGCAACAAAGAAAATCCTTGGCATGAGTATAAAGAGAGACAAGAAAAATCACAGGTTGACTTTGTCTCAAGAGGATTATGTGAACAAGGTGTTGAAACGGTTCAATATGCAAGATGCAAAACTGGTAAGCACACCTATGGCTGGACATTTGAAGTTAAGTAAAGAACAATGTCCTAATTCACATGATGAGGTAGAGTACATGAGAAAAGTTCCATATGCTTCAGCAGTAGGAAGTTTAATGTATGCAATGGTTTGTACTAAGCCTGATATTTCCCAAGCAGTGGGAGTAGTAAGTAAGTATATGGCCAATCTAGGAAAGGAACAATGGAAAGCAGTTCAGTGGATCCTTAGATATTTGAAAGGAACCAGCAGTAGGCACTTGTGCTATGGCGGTTCAAATACTTCTCTACATGGTTATGTAGATTCAGATATGGTAGGGGATTTGGATAGCAAGAGAAGCACTACAAGATATGTTTTCACTGTAGGTGGAACGACAGTTAGCTGGATATCAAAGTTGCAGAAGGTTGTTGCCTTGTCAACTACAAAAGTAGAGTATATTACAGTCACAGAGGCTAGCAAAGAGATGATATGGATGACACGGTTCATGGAAGAGCTTGGAAAGGAGCGAGAGAGTTGTAGACTATATAGTGATAGTCAGAGTGCAATTCATTTGGCTAAGAATTCAGCCTTTCATTCAAGAACTAAACACATACAGCTTAGGTACCACTTCATACGACAGGTATTAGAGGATGGTGAGTTGAAGCTGGACAAGATCCATACAGATAAGAATCCCGCGGATATGTTAACTAAGCCAGTTACAAAGGAGAAGTTGAATCTTCATTCAACTTTCATTGGTCTTCATGATTGAGTTGAAGATGGAGGAGCTAGAAGATGATGCTGTACAGGTATTGATGCAGCTGTTTATCTCCAAGTGGGAGATTGTTAGGGAATGGAGCTAAAAGCTTCATCCAAGAGCAAATGCTAAGTTGTAGACTTTACACAGTCACCGACGATGGTCTGAAGGAGACCAAAGGCGACCGATGCTAGTCAGTAGAAGACCAGGGTCAGCCGACGTCGGCAGGTTTAAGCTAGCAGGGACCGACGTCGGTCACCTGTGTAGGTAGAACCTATTTCCGTGAGTGAACATAATGTTTGCATGTTAAGAGAACGAAGTGTTAGTTGTTAAACTCGTGTTTCTATTTTGAGTAAGATGGAAATTAGAGCTCTTGTTTAGATATGCATCTATCAGTTGTAAGTGCATGCTCATGAGTCTCTATTGTTATATAATAGAGATAGATCTTCATAGTTCATTA
The DNA here is from genome assembly GCA_037957365.1 of Torreya grandis. Taxonomy (NCBI): domain Eukaryota; kingdom Viridiplantae; phylum Streptophyta; class Pinopsida; order Cupressales; family Taxaceae; genus Torreya; species Torreya grandis. The sequence goes on from JARHVA010000441.1 coordinate 5,186,173, forward strand.
AAACAATACAGAGGACAAGTAGAAGAAGACAATACTGTAGAGTTAGAATATATATTGTATATCAATCCAGATTGTGGAGTTGATTCTTGAAGGTTAAGATAGAGATCTTGAAAGTGATCTATACATCTAGATAGGTGTAGAAGAAAAGAAGTTTTCTTCAATTGTAATTCCTTCAGTAAAGTGTTTAATACAAGTTTTCAGGGTGGTTTCTTGTATCTCTTGTTTCTTGTTGATTCTAATTCTAGTTACTTATCTATCTGATTTAATTTCGTGTTTATTGCTTTCATAAGTGTAATCATTGTTGGTTGATCCCCAACACCAAGAAGCATGATCAATCAGTTTTCTAGGATTTAAGAGATGACTCATCAATGCCTAAAGTAGAGGCTATCTTAATTCTAGTATCCCAGCATGAATTCAAATTGCAGGCTATGGTTCACACTTTACAAAATTTATCCCACAAGGATATTATCAACCTTGATTTAGCCTTCAATGAATTACAAAACAAGTAGGGATTATCTGATGATGAGTGGTTTGTTTTCCAAATGGCCTTACTAAAGCTGTAAATTTTTCCAGTTTCGATTGAGTGGAAGATTGTGAATTCTTTTTGAGCAGACTCAAAATCCATTGAGGTCACCAAGAACTATAGAGTAAAAAAATCTACATTCATCTTTTACAAGTTACAGTTGTGCATTCCAAGTTTTATCCTACGCATTTTTGGTTCGAGGTAGAGAAGTTTTATCACAGAGCATGTGAGTGTGGGTTTCATTTTCACCAAATTCATTTAAGTGTCAGATTTGCATGGAAGCTACCAAGTTTCAAAAGCTGAGCCACTTTCATATTTTCTCTAAGCTCTATGGAACATGCCACATGTCTCATCATAACTCAGCAGAGTGCAACAAGTGTTAGCGTCTGCATCCCAGGCTTCTTCCAAGTTTCTAAAGTTAAGTTTCAATAAGCCTCTCTCAGAACCCCACAGAGAATGTCAAGTGGAAGTTGTAGAAGGTTTGTTTCTAAAAGAAGCAGTAGAGGTCACCACGTGTTGACATCTAAAATACAATCAGTTCAATGTTTTGGTTCAATATGTTTGGTTCAATGTGTTTGGTTCAATGCCTTGATTCATGTGTAAATGGTGCATAGTTTTTAACCATTGAACCATTTTTGGTTCAATTAGTTGGTTCAACAGCTTAGTACGACCAAGTAGTTGAAAGGAGTGCCCCAAAAACCAAAAGACAAGTGACCTTTCAGAGGGTAGTGAAGCGCAACCAGATCATTCAAGTGGAGGCTACCAAGTGTCATCTACCGAGCCCCCTTCTACTCCATTTCTAGAAGCATCAGAAGCTACCACGTAACCTTAGCAGAAGCAACGGAAGCTGCCATATACCCCTAGCAGAAGCAGTGAAAGCTGCCATGTGTTGACATCCAAAATATCTCTTTTTGTTTCATTGATGAGTAAAGAAGTGTGGTGGGTCCCTGGTTTTATTTTTGAAGTTTGCAAAAGCCACCAAGTGTCATCATCTATAGGAGCCTAACATTCATCTTGAATGCTTCCATGGTGTAGCTAAAGAGCAGTGGAAGATGCCACGTGTTCCCAGCTAAAGGTAAGTGGAAAGTGACACATGTCCCTATCTCCTTTTTATAAAGCTACTCTGGTGAGAAGTGTGGTGGGTCCCTTTTCCTATAATTTGCTAAAGGCTCCAAGTAGTGGATTGTGATAGATGTCCTTGATGGAGTGTTTCCAAGCAAAATGTATAAGAATATAAGTTAAGCAGAAAGTGCCACTTGTTTCTATAAGTGTCGTGGAAGCTGCCAAGTGTCACCTTCTAGTGTCACTTTAATAATAAGATGTTTTTCAAGAGAAATGAAAAGCTACCAAGTGTCCTCACTCATTTCACATTTTTATTTAAACACTTCCAATTTTACTTAGAGTCAATAGACTGTTGGAAAGAGAACATGCAGGAAATCTCAAGAGAGTTTTGTGCTATAAATACATGGACACTAATCAGAAGAAAAGCATCATAAGATAGGAGAATTTTCTACGAGAAATTCAGAAGAAGTTTTATACTCTTTTGTTGTAGCCAATAATTTCATTTTCCTTTGCTTAGTCTTTCTTAAGTTAGAAAGTTCATGTAACTATGCATGTCTCTGTGCCTTTTATGTAACTAGAACATTAAAGAGAAGATTGATTTTTGTGCCTTTGTTGATATTCACTGTGTTGCTGCAAAATTGTCTAAGTGTTTAGCCTTTGATTCTAATGGTTTCATCTTTTACATTAATCATGCATTGAATTCTCTTTAATGTGACTGAACTTTGAAGATAGCTTCATTGTGCTCAGCATTAAGGATCTAACTAAATTCAGGGACATCGCCATAGTTAGATTTTCTTTCATTGCATTAGTGTTTCTATTCTCCTTCTATCCTTTTTCTCCAAAATACTTCTGAGTTAAAGAAGAGCCAGCTTCTTAAAAATTTGGAGGTTGTTTCATGTTGCACGTCCCACAAACCTAAGACTTCCCATTATTGGTATTAAGAATAGTGTAATTTTAACCATCAACAGACACTATTATCCTTTGCCCTCTTTTTATCTCCAATGGATATCTTTTTAATCCCAAGGACACCTAGGGTCGGCCTAAACCTAATTCAGACCCTACATAATCACCAATATATATATATATATATATATATATATATATATATATATGTCACATGAATTTATCCCTTTATTCACTTGATGGAAATCAAATGCAAATATTTACAAACAAACTCAGAATAAGTTATGCACAATCAAGGTAATTAACCCATATTTTTCCCTATTTCCACATATAGTCATATATAGCCATCTTAAGCTCATAATACTCATATTTATAGTATCAAGCATCACTCAAACCATCATTCATACTAGCTTCACTTATATCTCACTAGCACTTAGGTGGGGAGAACTACATTTGGCTTGATCCCTCTGTAGACACCAAAATCGTGTCTGCACCTTGGTTGCCTCTCCCCCTTTGGCCCCCCTTGACCCATGTCCTAACCCTTATCCTAGTCCCCTCCACTTTTAAATTAAATAATTAAAATATTCTAATTTGACCCCTTTCCACCTCACCCATGCCACCTTGGATCCCCTCCTTGGATGCCCCCACCTCTCTCCTAGCCTTTATTACCCCAAATCTCCCCTTTATCCTTCCTCCCGCATCCATTTAAGCCTTCCTGTGACCGTTTCCCCACGACCCCTTGACCCGGAAGCGTGCAAGAACAGACAGAGGCTAATTTTAGCCTCTGTCTCCATTCTTATGCCATCGACATCGGCCACCCTACGGCCGACATCGATGATTATGCCAGCGTCAGCAGCCTTCAAAACACCATTTCCTGCATCCGTTGCAGGCCCCCAGTGAACGTGAACTCTTTGGACACTTTTGGAATTCATATTCTCCCTCTCCCTCTCACACATCAACACCAGCAGCTACAGGTACCTTACAGAGCAGCTCCAAGCAATAGCTCCATTTGCAGGTTCTTCAATAGCTCTGACAACAGGTTTCTCCATTCTCCAACCAGTAAGCAAGAGGTAATTGTCTCATTGTTTTCATTTCATTTTATCAGTTGATTTTATCTATTTATCCAGCCCACTGCCTAGACCTTCCCTATCCTTCCCCTAAGAGGTTGAAAGGCCTTCTCAGACCCCTGCCTTTTATTCATCCCCCTTTGTGCTTCTGGTTCCACCTAGTCACTTTCTCGACAGTCCCCTCTACCCAACCAGTTCTGCATAAACCTCCAAACAATCCTTCAGACTCCCAGCAGTCCCTCTGAATCTCACACAAACCCTCAGACCCTCAAATGAAGCCTCAGACCATTTTGTAGACCAAGACCCAGACCTGAAACCTGTCTCTGGCCATTACCCTGACCGACCTCGTCCATTGCCCCTACCGAAGTCGGTAGACTAATCGACGTCGGTGACCTTACCTAACCAATGCCAGCAATACCACTGACGTCGGTGACTGTGCAAAGCAGATTGCTGCTAAACAGGTATGCTTTTACTTTCAGTTCTTTCTTTCTATCTTTTATCATTTATCACTTTCTATTTTTGATTAGCATTCTATTTTAACATTGGACTGTCATCCTCCAAGAAGCCTTTGCACTTTTAGGACCAAGCTCTTGCTTGGCAGTCCACCCTTTTGTCATCTAACATTTTTCGTGTTTTAGTGTTTTCTCTTTCAGGTGTCATCCTCCACAACCAAAGAGGAGTTCCTACTATCATCTGAATTCTGGTGCGCATGTCTACAACACGGGTACGTACAAACCCTCGTCCTTCTTAGTTTCTCATTTTCTCTTTCTTGAATGTGAAAAGCGAATATTGTTTGAAAACATTCTGGCATGCCTGGTGGGACTCTAGGGCCTTCCTTAGGTTCTTTCTTTCTTTTCATATAGGTGCATTAGGTTTCTCCCTTTTCACCTCTTTCTTCTCTTCTAAACGACACTATTAGCGGGACTTAAAAGAACTTTTCTTTCTTTTCTTGCATTTCTAGACTAGTCAAAAATCATATTCTTCAACCCTTTCTCAACTTGTCTTCATTCCAACTTAACATTTCGACTTGGGCTTAAAACACATTGCATTTTCATTTCTACTTGCTTGCCTTTCTTAGTCCACACTTAGTAATTAATAACCGCATCATGAATTAATCATAGTCGACTTTATGTTACACAACCAAACCACTTGCACAAAACAAACATCTTAACTTACCTGAGACAAGGCCCGACTAGGATTTCATCACCCAGCGGATACCTTACCCGTCCCGGTGATCCTTATTAGATTTCATCACCAAGGGGAAAGCCCACTCTGTTCTCTGGCAAAGGATAATCTCTAGGGGAAGTATATACTGGCTAAGTGGGCCCAGCTCATCACTGGGTTCATGAAGTGAGGGGAGCTTGCTCCTTAGCACCAGGCCAAGTACGGAACCTAACACAGACTTTTGAGAACCAAAAATAACCTGAAACCATCCATAGACTACTTCTTCTAGGACCTAACTCAAAAGCCAATCCTCCTACACACATTCTAAGGCATAAGCCATCACGATCCTAATAATTTACTCCTAGGGATTTAACATTTAGGATCTGCTTGTGTTCTTCATCTTTTCTATTCTTATCTGCTTGTTTGAGCTTGTGAGGTCATTCTTTCTTGCCTTGAATGGTTCTGACTTGTAGTCAAGCCAAGGCTCTAGTCAACCACGCGAGGCATCAACCGCTTTTGTCTACCCCATCCATAACCAGTCCTATAATGGAGTTCCACTCGAAGACCAAAAGAACTCCTACTCGCCCAACCCTGACCCAGACTCCTATTGTCCCAGAAGGGGACCAAGATTTTGCATGATTCTTGGACCTCAACGTCAAAGCCTTACATCACTATCTCATGCATAACTAAACGTGAGACTCCTTGGGCAATCCGATTTACGAAATGCCGACCTCTCTTGTCAAAACTGTGGTCGTATCGACAGCATCTGTAGTTCAACCTTTAGACACCCAGGCTATTGCCTCGACCAATGACCAGACCTTGACCAACCTTCCAAGTGTGGCCTCTCCCTCCATCTTTGGGCCCACTTCCACCTGGGTTTTGGCCCCCTATCAACCTCAGCCCATTCAACCACTCTCTACCCCCTTCCAGAATCTGGTTGTATCTATTCCTCCTACCCTTGCTCCTATCACCACAAGGGTGGCTACCTATCCATTGGCCCCTATTACCACAATCCAACCTCCTGTGGCAACATCGAGCCTAGCTATGCCTTCTACCCAACCACCCTTAGTCTCCTCTTCTATCCCTACGACTAGTCATCTGTACGTTACACCCTTACAGGTATAATTGACTATGTCGTATGCCTCCTCTAGTCTCTTTCAAGTGCCCTACAATCTAGGGGGCACTTCGCCTGTCAATCCGTCAGTAGATATCATCAAAATGCTGATGGACAAGATGTCTATCCTAGAGACCTCCATTTATGGCTCTCACAATGCCCTCTCATACGAGAAAATTTGCAATGAGCCCATTCATCCTTCTATCCCGATCAGGCCATATCCCAGCCAGTGGGAACTTCCTAAATTTTCTTGTTTTCAAAGCAAGGAAGATCCACAACAGCACTTACGGGCATTCAGACATGCCTGTTACCTTATTGCCCATGACGATGCATTGCTTTTACACACGTTTCCTATGTCTTTCTCTGGAGCTACGCTTGATTGGTACAGCTCTCTTGCCAGCGATTCTCTCTTCACATTCACTCAGCTGTCCCAGCTCTTCCTTGATCATTTCTCCATCAACATCTCCAAGAAGGTCTCAATCACAGACCTCTATTCTATCTGCCAATTCGAGGATGAATCCATAGCTGACTTTGTTGCTCAATGGAGAGGCCTCATCAATCAACTCTCCTTTTCCTTACCCCAACTTGAACTTATTAAACTTTTCTCCCAAGCTTGTGCCAAACATATTTCTTCCACCTTATGGGTTCAGACCTTCTGCACCTTTGACGAAGCCTTCACGATGGCCCACAAGCTTGAATTGCGTGCCATCGAGGAGAATAAAGTCAAGTTGCAGAGCAAGAATCCCAACTCCAAGACCAATGACTCATCTTCTTCTAAACCTTCCTCATCCAATCCTAAGTCCAAAGCTTCAGCAAATGCTGTGGTCATTAGACCTTCATCCTCTTCACCTTCAACTAACCAACCTGAGCCATCCATGTCCTAGAGTGCCACCCACCAATTTCAGTAGAGATATGTACAATGACAGTATACTCCACTCAGAGAATCATACACGTCTGTGCTAGAAAAACTTGTTAAACAGGGGGTTCTTAATCTCACACAGATCCGACCACCTCCACAATTTGATCCCTCATGCGCCATCCCTACGTGGTATAGGGAAAATGACTTCTACAACTACCACCATGTTAAAGGACATGACACGGGAAACTACAAAACCCTTAAAAACATAATTCAAGACATGCTTGAAAAGGGTGACCTCATCCTAGACAATCCCAATGCACCACCTAATTAGGGCATCGACATCTTCAAGCAACCATTCCCCAATCATCCTCTGACTCAAAACAATGTCTAGACCTTGATTGATGACACTCATGAACACAACATTCAAACAGTCAACACGGTCTCGCCCTTCATCTCCGACCTACCTCAAGAGGTGAGTCCATCCATCAATCCATCACATGTGGACAAACCTCTTTCTCCAGTTAGTTCTCTGTCAACCTCTCTCATATTGGAGGATGCCTCGACCTTACCAGCACCACCGGTCTCACCATCCTCCTTCCTGCTGCCTATGGAAGACCCAAACCTTCCTACTCCTCAACCGCAAGTGGAGGGCACAATCATTCCTACCCTTTACCTGCTTGAGGAGCCTCATTCTCTGATTTCTTCTCCACCTAGGGAAGAACCTGCCTCTCCTTCATCTCCAACCAAGGATGAATCTGTCACGACTTCATCATGCCATGGGACCGAGACTACCACACCTTTGGCCCCACAACCGTCAACATCTTCTCAAGGACCCAAACCTCATCTAACATCTTCTCAACCATTTTCCTGACTAGTGGAGAAAATCAGACTCTCCCATCAAGAAAAGTGGAGCATCAGGTATTGTGGGAGCATCTTAAAGCTCTTCAACATGCCCGTGCCCTCTCGTCTCATGCTGCCAATCCTCCCAAGGTAGAATCTCCCAAGACTCTCAACAAAGACTAGACTCCTACTTCTAAACCTGCATCTACCCCATCTAAACCTATCAAGTCACTTGGCATTCACCCTGTCTCTACCCTCACTCACCCGCAAGTGAAGGTGGACTTAGACCAGACCTAGACCAATAGTAGTCTTCAACCCAAATCAAAGAAGACTGCCAAACCACAGAAGCAAATGCCTCCTCCTCCATCACCATTACCTTCCATTTTGGGCCCCCATCCTTCGACCCTGACCAGAGTCCTTCCCACTCTGACCTCTAATCAAAACTAGTTGCCTCTTTTGCTTCCTTTGCCTACCTCCAGCCTACCCTCTCCTAAAAAGGTGGTACCTCTCATGAAGAAAGTGTCGTCTCCATCTATCACCGCACCATTAAACCAAAAGGTGGTATGAAAGCCTCCTCCAACTCTGCCTAAGCAAAAGTCACCAGCATCGCACACATCAACTAGCACAGACCCTTTAGTGGGCTCATACTCATTGATATTGCACCAACTTTTGCAGACTTCCAACATAACCCTTCCACCCATCAGGCCTTTCCAACCTCTCGGGTCCAAGCCCTCCTGGTTCGATGACACGAAGATTTGCTTATACCATCGTATGCCAGGACACGATACCAAGACTTGATGTGCCCTCAAGGCTGTCATTTGCTGCTATATGGAGAAGGACACTCTTCTCCTTGAGGACACTCTTGACTGACCCTCGATACCTTCCCATCTAACCTCTTCAACCACATCAACATCTCGCCAGTAGGCCATGACCCCTTCTTCACCTCCTATCTTTGAAATCAATGCTATCCACATAACCACTAGGTCACAAAAGGACAAGGCAAAAGAAAAAGCCACCATTCCTTGGACCTACCCTTTCATCAAACCACCTCTAGCACCCAAGCCTAAAATTTCTATCCTTGGCGCATCTCAGCCTTCTTCTTCTTCCTCTTTCAGGCTGATTCATGACTCCATGTTGAAATAGCTTCACTAGATGCCCATGAAGATGTCCCTTTATGACCTCATTCAAACCTCACCTCAGCACCGTCAAGCCCTCATCCGAGCCTTGCAAGTGGCAGAGGTCTAACCCGAGGACCCCCAACCCCTCACTGCCCTTGTCCACTCTTTGTCTCCTGTTGCCTCCATCACATTCAGTGATTCTAAGATTCCCACATCCAACATGAAAGATAAGGACGCCACCCTCTTCATCACTACCTATGTTGATTGGACATGCATTAAACATGTTATGATCGATAGAGGTGCCAGCATCAACATTATCTCCACCCATGCCTTTGATCAGTTGGCTCTTCCCAAAAATTGCATCTCCAAAATTGACGCAATCTTGCACTCTTTTAATGACACTACCACCATGACCATTGGCACAGTCATCCTTCACATTCACATTGGTCCATGCACAGTCTCGGAGCTCTTCTATATCATTGAAGGAGAGTTTCAATACAACATGTTGCTGGGCCGACCCTGGATCTGCGCCATGGCCTGTGTCCCCTCCACCCTACACCGTTGTGTGAAATTTGAGCATGACGGGCAAGTCCACACCATTCCTACTGACCCTTCACCCTTCAAAACTTGTAACAAAACCTACCGTCTAAATGACATTCTTATTCCTATCAAGCCATCAACCCCAGCACCACCTCCATCTGCAGAAGCTTCGACTAGTTCGCAACAGGCGGTCGCCCTTACCCCTCCTCTGCAAGCAATGACTAAAGACCCCATAAAAGACATCTTCCAATGACTTTCTCTGGGGGAATATCACTTGTTGGCCTTAGACATGTTCCAAACTCCACAAGAGTATAGATGCCTTCATCATAGCCCTAGCTATGACCATCGGATCGAAATGGTCATACCTTATGGTCCTCCTCATCTCTGAACCAACCTTGTCTATGGGGGGCTCAATCAAGTTCCTACTAATGGAAATCCCCTCTCTTCACCCCAACCTTTCACATTAGACTTCTCATTTCTTGGCAACCCTGCCTTTGCACACACTTACCTTTATAGGTGTGCTTGGAAGGGTTTTGGTTTCAGACGTTATGAGCAGGGCTCCCATCAGCCCATCGAGCCGCTCAATGATGACGATGCTAAGAAACGGTATGGCTTGGGATATCACGACCCCACTTAGGCCTCTACCGACCTCTATCCCGAGCCAACAATTGACCAAACTCCTCCAAGCTCACCCATTTCTCCCCCTTCACCCACGGAGTCAGTGGTTTCCATCCCTCATAGTTTTTCTTTTGCATAAACACCATCCACTTGGAATCCCTAACCTATCAGCTCAATGGGGTGTCCAAGTCTCTCCCTCTCATTTTTCCTAGCATGATAGAGGATGAGTCAGCGACCATTCACACTGTCTACTACATTGATGATGATGCCATTCTTTCTTACATGGGCACTGATGACTCTTTCATCCAGCGCTCCCTCCCTTCTGAGACTCAGGTTATGTTAAATGAATCAACCATTGACATCAACCTCCCTTCTTCCAATGTTCCTCATGTCTTAAAGATTGGCCAATCTCTAGATGCCTAGGAGCAGCTTGACTACACCCAGTTCCTCTCAAACCATAGCAAGGCCTTTGCCTGGACTTATAGTGACATGCCTAGCATTGACCCCACCATCGCTACCCATAACATTGTCACCAAACTAGAGGCTAAGCCTGTTAGGCAAAAGCTTTGGAAGATGCATCCTCACGTTACGCTCCTTGTCAAAAAGGAGCTTCAGTGCCTCCTTTTTGTCTCCTTCATCTAGCCCATCGATTATTCACAGTGGGTCTCTAACATCGTCCCAGTCACCAAAGCAACTGGGGGGATCCAGATCTACACAAACTATTACAACCTTAACCTAGCTTGTCCCAAAGATGACTTTCCTCTTCCTAACATTGACCAGCTTGTTGATCTCACGACCAGCCATGAGATGCTATCTCTCATGGATGGGTTTTCAAGATACAATCAAATCTTGATCGCACTAGAAGATCAGCACAAGACTACCTTTATCACCCCATGGGGGACTTTCTGATATCGGGTCATGCCTTTCAACTTGAAGAATGCAGGTGCCACATATCAGTGCACCATGACTTACATTTTCCATGATCTCCTCCACAAAATCATGGAGGACTATGTGGATGACCTGCTCAGAAAATCTAAGCTTTGCCATGACCATCTGACCATTCTCAAGATCATCTTCTCTCGTCTTCTTCAATACAATGTCTGCCTCAACCCCAAAAAATGTGTCTTTGGGGTCCTCTCTGGCAAGCTTCTCAGCTTCATCATTTCTTTCCGTGGCATCGAGATAGATCCCACCAAGATCCACACTATCCTTGAGATGCCGTCCCCGACCAATCTCAAGCAGCTTCACAGTCTATAAGGGAAGCTCCAGTCCATTCATCATTTCATCTCGTAGCTTTCTAACCACAGCCAACCTTTTCATCATCTCCTTAAGAAGGATGTCACCTTTAAATGGGATAAGGACTGTCAAGAGGCTTTTGAAGCCCTCAAATGCTATCTGGTCTCTCCACCAGTCCTCATTCCACCTAAAGACAACCAGCCCTTCTACCTTTATATCTCTGCCACCAACCATTTGTTAGGTGCCATGATCGCACACCGAGATGAACATCATCATGAGCAAGTGGTCTACTATATCAGCCAAACACTCGTCGACTATGAAACTCGGTACACCCATACCAAGAAACTCTATTTGGTATTAGTTTTTGCCACTACCAAGCTCTGCCACTATCTTCTCAACCACAAAACCTTTGTCATCACCCACACCGACCCTCTCAAGTATATGCACTCCAAGCCATATCAAAATCAATGTATGGCTCGGTGGCTCATGTTGCTTGCTGAGTTTGACCTCTAATTCATCCTGTAAAAATATATCAAGGGGCAAACCATCACTAACCAACTGGTAGATGCCCCTCTTCTCGACAATCAACCTTTGTAGTGTGAGTTCCCTGACGAGTCTATCGCCACGTTTTCCACCGATGACACCATCTACCAAATGACCATGTTCTTTGACGGCTCCAAATGTCAACTCGGTGGAGGTGTGGGGGTCATTCTCATCCCACTCGAAGGGGAGCCCATGCCTCTATCTTTCAAACTTGACTTTGATTATACCAATAATATGGCCGAATATGAGGCCTTAATTTTGGGACTTCAGACCACCCTTTCTCTCAATATCAAGTCTATCAACATCTTTGGTGACTCACAACTTGTCGTCAATCAGGTCAACGGTTCATACATCTGCAAAAATGAAGTTTTGCAAAGGTACAAAAAATGTGCTGATGTTCTTCTGGCATCTTTTGACCATTACTTCTTGCAGACTATTCCTTGATCCATGAACAAGTTTGTTAACACCATGGCTTCTCTTGTCTCGCATATCCCATCTTCATCATCGTCATCTCAACTTTTTGTCATGGTGCATCGCGTGCCATTGCCTTCATACATCTCTCCTCACATCAATTATGTCAACACTATAAACTCTAGTCCAGGAGACAATTGGTATAAGCAACTTGTGGACTACCTATATCTTTCTGTCATTCCTCCTAACCTCTCTAGCAATGTGTGGTGACCTTTCATCAAATGCACAACTCGCTATACCATGATAGGGGGTCTTCTCTATAAGCGAGGCTTCGATGGCCTCCTTCTTCACTGTCTCACTTCCACTGAAGCCTCTCATGCCATTAAGCAAGTCCACAAAGGGATTTGTGGTAGACACTTCAATGGGAATTCGATTGCCAAGCGCATCCTTCATCTGGGCTATTATTGGCCCACCATTCATCAAGACTATAGTGACTATGTTTGGCATTGCATCAAGTGTCAGCAGCACTCTAACTTGCTCCATCTTCCTAGCCATGCCTTACAAGTCGCTCAAGATTTCTGGCTTTTTTCTCAGTGGGGTTTAGATCTCATCGGTGAGATTAATCCCCACTCATCTCTTCGTCATCAATCCATCATCACTGCCACATAATATTTCACCAAGTGGGTGGAATCCATTCCTCTCGTCTCTACAAAAGCCAACAAAATTGTCAACTTCATCAGTAGCCACATCATCTGTCGTTTTGGTGTCCCTCATAAAATCATCACTGACAATGGCAAGTCCTTCAAAAATAAGACTGTCCAAAAGCTATGCGACTCATTCAGCATCAAGCTCAGTTTCTCTTCGCCTTACTACCTGTAAGCAAATGGGCAGGCTGAGGCTTCCAACAAAATTCTGACTACAATTCTCATGAAGGTGGTCAATGACACAGGAAGGGACTGGCACATTCACGTTCCCTTTGCTTTGTGGGCCTATCGCACTAGCATCTAAACCTCTATAGGTGCTACCCCTTTCTCTCTCATGTACGGAATAGAGGCTGTCCTACCTCTCAAAGTATAGATCCCATCTCTCTGCATCTCTCTGCATGACATTCTCTCCAACGATGACTTTCATCAAGATCATTTAGCTTAACTTGAGTTACTTGACGATCGTCATCTTGCTGCCCTCAATCATCTCCATGTCTATTAAAATCGCATCAAGCGAGTCTATGACAAAAATATGTGAGAATGAGATTTCAACATCGGAGACCTCATCCTCAAAGAGAATTAGCATGTGACCAATATGGAGTGAAGTAAATGAGGCAAGTTTGCCCTTAATTAGCTTAGACCTTTTATCATCATGCACAAGTATGGGTCAGGGACTTATTGTCTGTCCTCTCTCGATGGACAGCTAGAACCTGAGCCTCTTAATGCATTGCATCTATGACCATTTTAATGTTAGTCGTGTACTCATCCACTTGACATTTAACTTGAGCTCATCCCTTGAGCAATCCTCATCCTCTTAGTCCTCATTCCTTTCAACCCTATTCCCCTTAACAAATCCTCTTTAACCCTTTTATGATGTATGGATGCTTTGTCCTAATAAAAGGGAGCCCTTGCACTTCTATAGTCTTGTCCATGACTCAAATTTTTGTCAAAAATAAATCAAGATGTCAAAATATCCAAGGTCAAAATCAAAATCAAATCAAAAAGGTAGACTGCTCCCTCGAAGGACAGCTATACTATCATTATTATAGCTAAATAGACTGCTCCCTCGAAGGACAGCTATTCAAAAGCCCTTATATAAAGCAAAAATATAGACCACTCCCTCGAAGGATGGCTACAACTAAATCTTTCTATAAATAGCACTTTCTAGAAGCTTCCTACATCGATCAGCTTCAAAAATGACCACCAAGCAAAATGACATCTCTATGCAGACTTCCCGCATTGATCAGTCTGTGCAAAAAAAAAAAAAAAAAAAATGGGTCATGGACTTGGCTTGTAGTTGTCTCAGGGTCTCCTATAAAAAGGGGCAAGGTTATCTCTGCTCTTAAAATAGGTTACCCTATCTCCTCCTATCCTAACACCTACTCAAGGGACTTCAAGCTCACTTTAATGTCAAAGTGATTTGATTATCGTTCTAACACAACATCTGGTCAATGACGTAATGCATGAATGGGGCTCTTAGTTCTAACAACCCCTATCTATGCTGTCATTCTGGTCCTTGTCAATGAAAGGGTGATTATGCCTTTCACTTCCTTTACACTTTGGTCACATTCAATCATTTTTCATTTATCAAATCAGCTCAACTCTCTTTTCAGACCACTCACCTAACCTATTCACACTAGTTTCTATGGACACCAATACACATGGGAACTATGGACCACTCAATTTATGCCAAGCATAAACCATTACTTGCTCAATCCTAAATAGACTCTCTTCATTTTTAGCATATGTCCATCACCTAATATGGACAATTGCTAAAGGTGAACAACCTTTGCCTTCTCTTCATCATTTCAAGCATGTTCTCTTAGACATATGGGACGTGCTAGGCCATTCTCTTGACTAAGACCAACTCTCGACCTCTTTGTCTCTTAGTCTAAAATACATTGGTCTGAGGCCCCTTTCAGTCAGGGCTATGTAAGCAGCACCCAGATGACACGACTGTCTTCTCAGGTTAGCTCAACCATCCCCTTTTGTTCATCTACCTCATGGACAAACCCTATCCTCTTCTAACCTATGACTCCACCTGGACCACAAGCAATCAACCACTTTGACTCTTCCTCCATTTTTGGGAGAACTACATTGGCCTGAGGCCCTTAGGACAAGGGCTATGTAGGCAGCACCCAGTTGACATGGGGTCTTCTAGGGTTAGCTCAACCATCCTCTTCGTCACCTTCTCCCATCCCATTCGCTCGTCACCTGTCAATCACATCACAGTCAATCACATATTTTCATACTTGTTAGCATAATCATTTTCATCATAACATCATCAGTCATTAGTCATAAATATCACCATCATAAATCGTTAAACATCCACATCATATTATCTGCATGTTAAACATTAAACATCCATCATCACATTAAGCATCCATCATCATCTAATCTAAAGACATCATCATATAATTATTTACATCAACCTCTACATTATTAATCATCATCATATAACCATTTCATAAACATAGCATCATCACATCATAATCATTAATAATCATAATCATGAACATTCATCATCACATCAACATCATAAACATAAAAACATACTATCAACATCATCCATCATATCAAAATGCAATAACATTAAATATATCCATACATTTTTTCATTACACATATCAATCATCAAAATCATCATCATATATATCAAAAATGTTTTATACAAATAGACACAATCTGTGTCTGTCTGTCTCTCTCATAGTACATTTCTCATCTTCAACTCGCAGGTCGGTATATACATCAAATAAATAAATAGTATCAAAACTGGGCCTCATGGTTATGGCTGTGGTGGTGGAGGTGGCAGCCTGGATGACGCTTTATCATCTCCGCTCTCAGATCTGTGCCATCTGCATGTGCCTGAAGTCATCACTCGCGACGTAGACCTCTGCCTACTCTACTCGTCCCTCATCTCTGAGTATCACTGTATCTAAGGGAACTCTCTGATAGCTCCCTCATAATAGGAAATCGCATCAAGCACAGTCTTGTACCTAGCAATTGGTACAGTCTACGATGGACCCATCCACCCCGCACCTATCCCCTGCACTGACCCCTGCAGCTGTGAAAATGTCAGCTACACCGACACCAATGGTCCTGCCCCTTGTGAAAATGTTGGCTACTACAGTGGGCCCTACCCCCAAATGCTTGTCCTACCATTGCCTGTGCTTGGGCTACAGTTAGCTGTCCCTGTAAAACTATGACCTGCCCTATCAAAATGGTCACCTACCTTGTCAATCTTACCAGTTGCCCCTATAAAACTATGACCTATCCCTGCAAAATGGTCACCTAGGCCTGCACTGTGTCCCTCTCCTGGATCGCAGCCTCTCTCTCCTATCACGCAGTGTCCCTCTTCTCACGAGCTGTATCCTGCTCCCTGGTCATAGCCTTTAAATTTGGCTGGGGACCCACCTGTATACCTATATATAGCCCTACCCACCATGCCGTGTAGGCCTCTGTACAAACTGGGTCGGCTACCCTAGGTCCTGTCAGCAACTCCTCAAAATCTGGCCCCTCTGTCTCCTCTGGTAGTAGGAGCGACACCTCAATGTCATCCCACCTATACTGTGGGAACACAGGTGGCACATCTTGTAGTAGCCTATACTGGTGCCACACTCTCTCTGCAAGTATCCACTCGAGCTCGCCGACTCGCCTGCCCCTGACCCATCTCATGCTCTGAGTCCCAACAAGCTGCTCTCCCTGGTCTCTAAAAATTGGATATACCAGGTATGGTCTCCAGATGATATCTACTGGGATCAGCACCTCCAACACCCCTCAGTAGTAGTCGATGTCCCTAACTACTCCATCCATCTACATCTGCACCATGACCTCCTACCATCACCTAAATCTGACCCAGAAGCTAGCCTGAATAGCTATTGGGAGGCTGAGAGGTCACGTGACCATGATGTGCTTGTAAGCCCAGCAATGTAGCAGGTGGCCCATGCATAGACTGTACCGCCACTACCGGCTGATGCCCCACAGCTCCTTATAGACTTGGGCCAAAAATACTAGTGCCCAGGCGAACACTGTCTCCTACTCCAACATCTCTGTCAAAACTCTGGTCATGGCGATCGAGAACCTACCTCCCTCTGCATCTGGTAGTGTGTACACTGTGATCCTGATCATCATCAAGACCACTAGCTGATGTGCCTCCTCATTTGCTGCATATAGTGGCTCATATGCAAAACTAGTTGAGTGGTAGCTTGTCTTTGCGATGTGCTCCCCAAATAGCATGACCATATGTATATCATGCACCTCTCTCGACCATGCATATATGTCCACCCCGTGTACCGATAGCCACAAAATCTAGTATACATCCTCTATAGTCACTGTGAGCTCCCTTGTGGGTAGGTGAAAGGTGTTGGTGGCATGGTCCAACCGCTCAATCAATGCCACCATGAGACTCACGTCTCATGCCACCCTACAGTAGTGCCTCAACCCACCCAGTCCCACTACCACCATGTGACCCCACTCCTCGATGGTCATGCCTTCGCGTATCTGCATCAACAGGGTCAGGAGGTGATCCTGTAGCATCAGCATCTGCCTCACCTGTAACCATAACCAAGTCAATCTCATGCCTATCATTTTTCTCCTATTTCTATTTTGATTGACCTATTTGACCCTCTATGCCTAACCTGACCCCTGGGAAGCCCTTGGCGTGGCTCTGGCCCTTTGACTTGACCTTTTTTTCTCACCCCTCTAGACCGAGTAGCCATCGACATCAGTTTGCATGCCGATGATGGCACTCAACTAAGTGACATCAGTCACTTAGTGACCAACGTCAGCAGTTGAGTGACCGACGTCGATTGCTGGTCAGCTGATGCCAGTTATTGGTCGATCAACGTCGGTAAAGACCGCTGACATCGGTGACTGGTTTGGCCTGAGGGCTAAATGGGGCGAGCCCTAAAATTAGAGCTTCCCCATTATCGCCTCCCCAACCCCCCAAAACCCTCTCAAGAGACTCCTAACCTCTCTTAGACCTATCCCCCACCCTCCTAGCTACCCTCCCCCCTCTATTTCTACCCTAATCAACTAAAAATTCAAAAAACTAAATCAAAACAAAAACACAACCAAATAGGGTTCAAGACCCTCCTACCTCATCCCAGCATCACCAACGTGGTGGCACAATGGGTGCTGCTAGTGGTGGACCTCCCCTGGGTCCTCTGCTACCCTCTACCATCTCTTCTCTACCAAAGTCCCTGCAAGATTTTCCTAGCCCACAAGTGCCTCTGCCGCCCCCAATCTCTCTCCAACCCGCTCTCTCTCTCCACCAATCCCTCTCTACCACCTAGCACTATGACTCAGTCAACTCCATGTCACTTTCACTCTTTTAGCTCCAAATCACTTTTTTGACTTCTTCAAATGCAAATGACTTTTGGTGGGCTGCCAATCTAGTTTTGTCAGATTTGGTAGGCCACCGATGTTGGCATCGACGTGCCCTAGGCCGCTGATGTCAGTCAATTTCTACTGACGTCAGTTCCTTTTGGTCACCGGCGTCAATCTTATCACTGACGTCAGTGGCCTTCCAACCTTCTTTTCATACCATAGCCCCAACACTCAATCCCCCAATCAGTCCATTCTCCAAGCCAAGTGATCTTAGCCCCTTGGGGCACCCTTGTAACCACTTTTGCCTCCACCTGCCTCGACCACCAGACCTTGGAGATCGCGCCTATCTCCTCTGACCCCTTTCAAGACAACTCTACCTTGGTTGTTTTGATTTCCTTTACTACCTCATGCCTAGTTGTCTAATTGTCACCCTACCCTCACATGTATCAGATCGTGTGCACGTTGATCCCTCATGCTTGTGCTTTTTTTGTGTTTTCTAAGAGCACTTCTTGAGCCTAGGATACCAAGAATATGGTGACCCTTTGGAGCTACAACTTGGACTGAATAACCTAATCATCTACGACTAAATGCTGGGGCCTAGTTATTTCAATTCTAGCACTCCTCGACCCTTTGACCATGATAATTTGCCCTTCCTACCGTGTGGTGTGGTGTGCGTACAATCTCCCCCTTTACAGCGTTCACACTCATTCTTCACCCTCTCCATCCATCTCTCTGTCAAATCGACACTCGATCTTAGGTTCCCTTCCCTCAACTCTTGCTTTGAGGGGGGAACACCTCATCCCATTCTTGGGGCAACCAACTCCTATTTTTGTCTTGCAGTTCGTCAAGAACAACCAACAAGATAAAAAGGGGCAAATGTAGACACTGAAATCATGTCTGCACCTTGGTCACATCTCCCCCTTTGGCCCCCCTTGACCCATGTCCTAACCCTTATCCTAGTCCCCTCCACTTTTAAATTAAATAATTAAAATATTCTAATTTTACCCCTTTCCACCTCACCCATGCCACCTTGGATCCCCTCCTTGGATGCCCCCACCTCTCTCTTAGCCTTTATTACCCCAAATCTCCCCTTTATCCTTCCTCTCACATCCATTTAAGCCTTCCCACGACCGTTTCCCCATGACCCCTTGACCCGATAGCATGTAGGAATGGACAGAGGCTAATTTTAGCCTATGTCCCCATTCTTCTGCCACCGACATCGGCCACCCTGTGGCTGACGTCGACGATTCTACCAGCATTAACAGCCTTCAAAACACCATTTCTTGCATCCATTGCAGGCCCCCAATGAACGTGACCTCTTTGGACACTTTTGGCATTCGTATTCTCCCTCTCCCTCTCACATAGCAACACCAGCAGCTACAGGTACCTTGTAGAGCAGCTCCAAGCAACAGCTCCATTTGTAGGTTCTTCAACAGTGCTGATAACAGGTTTCTCCATTTTCCAACCAGCAAGCAAGAGGTAATTATCTCATTATTTTCATTTCATTTTATCAGTTGATTTTATCTATTTATCTAGCCCACTACCTAGACCTTCCTTGTCCTTCCCCTGAGAGGCTGAAAGGCCTTCTTAGACCCCTGCCTCTTATTCATCCCTCTTTGTGCTTCTGGTTCCACCCAGTCACTTTCCCGACAGTCCCCTCTGCCCAACCAGTTCTGCATAAACCTCTAGACAATCCTTCAGACTCCTAGCAGTCCCTCTGAATCTCACATAGACCCTCAGACCCTCAGACGAAGCCTCAGACCGTTCTGTAGAACAAGACCCAGACTTGAAACCTATCTCTGGCCATTCCTCGACCAACCTCATCCATTGCCCCTACCAACGTCGGTAGCCTAACTGACGTCGGTGACCTTACCTGACCGATGCCGATAATACCACTGACGTCAGTGACTGTGCAAAGCAGATTGCTGCTAAATAGGTACGCTTTTACCTTTAGTTCTTTCTTTCTATCTTTTATCATTTATCACTTTCTTTTTTTGATTAGCATTCTATTTTAACATTGGACTGTCATCCTCCAAGAAGCCTTTGCGCTTCTAGGACCAAGCTCTTGCTTGGCAGTCCACCCTTTTGTCATCTAACATTTTTCATGTTTTAGTGTTTTCTCTTTCAGGTGTCATCCTCCACAACCAAAGAGGAGTTCCTGCTATCGTCTGAATTTTGGTGTGTACGTCTATAACCCGGGTACGTACAAACCCTCATCCTTCTTAGTTTCTCATTTTCTCTTTCTTGAATGTGAAAAGCGAATATTGTTTGAAAACACCCTCCTTGGACTATTGGTATGTAAGTAATTGTCATCATATAGGGGTGTTGAGGATGTCTAGCCTACCCAAATAACACCACACATTTACTAATTATGCCAATTAAAATTCCCTAATCAAATAGAGGTCTATGGTTTTTATACTAAATCAGTCACAATAGCCACAAATAATGCATCATGGTTTGTCCACATAAGAATAGGTTTGGTAGACTCAGACACAAGTATTCCCAAAAGCTTAGAATAGTTCTTGGAAAGAAGATAATAGCACCATAAGTGAATACTATCACCACAACACTACTATACAAGGTATGGTGTTATTATCTTGGAGGGTTTTTACACCTATATCATGCTTTTAACATTTAGACCAGCTTTTGTACTAGATTTTAGACTCTATATCTATCATCTTAGTCAATTTCTAGTTAAATATTCATTTGTCTCATTCATTGAATTATTAGAAATATGAGTTTAGCTTAGTTCTTTCAGAAGTCAGTAGTTGTATTTATTCCATATTTTACACCATGATTTATTGTACTCAGACCCTTTAAAAACTTAGATTTTAAACTACACAAACCCTTAAAATTTAAATCACATTCCATAAAAGTGATCATAAGACCCTATGATGCTCAAAAATGTCAAAAATTGAAGGCCCCTCTAGCATGTTTATAAAATTGTAAAGTTGATGAGGATATAAAATGGTAAATTATTTTGGATGAAGTGGAAAATGTAAAAAAATATTGTTGAAAGTCTGAATATCTCAAAAAAAATCTCCTTGCTTCATTTATATTTTAATGCATAAAACTAGAGACCTAAATGAAGAAGACATAAACAATTTTGTGTTACATGTATTAACAAAAAAATCCAATTTAAAGTGAGAAATGAATCTATAAAAGTACATAAAATGAAATTAAATGGAATGGAATGGATGTCTATTAGAATGCATGCCATAAAGCTTATAGGTACCTAAAGAGCACCTTCATAGTCATAATTTTAACTCGATAAATGATGACAGATTTGTAGTAAATGGTAATATTGGGAAAGAGAAAGAAAGGTCAAATACAACCACAATAATTACTTGCATATCAAGAATAATTGAGATAAATTCTAAATTTTTTCCGTGTTTAACTCATTTTATAGGACATGTTAAAATCCAAGTTCTTCAAAGGTTGCTTCTTGCATGTTATATAGACAATTTAATGTGAAATAAGTGTAATGGGGAGCTAGAATTGTTTAAAAATCCTATAGTTTCATAGCTAGGCTTTATCAAGATAATAACTAGAATATTTATACATGTTTTGATTTCAATTAACAACTTTTTCCAAGTGTCATGTGTATTCACATAATATTTTAAAACTTTCATCAATTATTGATGCTCTTTATCTTGAAGCAACTTATTCAGTCCCAATCTCTATGATTTCAAGCCTTAACTGGTGTACTAGAAAAGGGGTAGGCATACCATTATTTCTTTTCAAGATTGTTGTCCCTTTTTCCACATACTATCTACACACTTATCTCCTAAAACCATTACCCTAAACTTTGCCTCCTCTTTTTTACACTCTTCTAGTATTTTACCACCCTCATTAACCCTTTCTCTAACCTAAACCCCTTTTTGATAGTTTACATGACTATGTCAGCTGTGTTAACCTTGTATTCTTATTGACAAAACTTATTAAGGGTTTAGGTCAGCCCTTGGCCAATCTAGTCCATGACCTACTGATCTTTTATAAATTATGATACTAGGTCTATCAAGTTGACCTTGTCGGCCGAAACTTTTGGAAGGTTTTAAGGTTATATTTGCCTATATAAACATAATATTTTTTCCATGTATAATATAAGAGAAGAATAATTAAGATATATTTTTCATCTATTTATCCACCATTATACTTCAAGAGCAAGTTTAGGGTTTCATACTTTCTTTATAGATACAGATCTTATCTTGTGGAGAAGTATTTTGGATGCATTGATAGGTTGTGTATCCTAAATATGATTTATCCTTGTCATCCTTACATATCAAAAAAAACTCTTATGAACCACCTTGGCCAATGGAGAGATTGAGGCTCAACGGGTTTGTCTTTAAATGTAAGTATTCCTAACTTTGATCTTCCTTTGTAAGAGTAGATAGATATGTATTTTCAATTATCTTCCATTCATTATGATTATGTATACATTGACATGAGTATATGTCTTTTATTCATGTTTAATTTTAGTGTTTATTACCCCCACTTTGTGCCATAAGCTTTGGTGAACACTAGATTATATTTTTACTTTACATGTTATTAGTTTATTGAATATGAAAACATAGGACCTATTAGGGTTAATGCATAGTTTTTATTGACTAAAGGATTTTAAACCCTCTCTAGTGACATTATTATGATAAGAGATCCCTTTATTAGGTCTAGTAGATCCATATTGGTCATGACCCCGATTATCTAATGTATCCTTAATCAAAATTGTAAGTAGGATTTATCTTCTCTAAGCTAGGATTGATTTATATATATGCTTCATTTTCCATGGATACATTATGGTGAACCCAATGTGAATCTAACCCTTACATGTTTTATTTCATGTTTTTCATTTCTATCATTTTATTATTTTTCTATATTTTTGATAATAGGTCAACCAAGTTAGTGTATTTCTAACTTATGTGTGTAGGTTTAACACACAGTTGCATCAAAATGACTCTATTATTTTTGTACAAGTCTTTATTAGATACAAGTTATTATATTGAATAGGTTAAAATAGTACTCTTATTCAATTCTAGATAATAGACTATGTCTAACAAGTCAACTTATTCTTACAAATAACTTCCAGATAGAAAACTATGTCGACCAGGTTGACTTAGTCATCTAAATAGGCTTCAATGAATAGGGTTTTCATAGAACTAGGTTGACAAATTTGGTAGAACTTGAAAGTATCATTTAAGACACTTCAATATAAAATTTATAATCTTCAACATCTTCCAACCCACCAAGGTTCCTTTCTTTCTCTCTCTTTCAATTCAATACTTCATTACAATTATGTTTTGTGCAAATTTGTAGTCTTCAAAACTATAATTTTATAACAATGTAAGTTGACTTGGTCGACTTAGTTCTATAATCTATCTTCTATCTAAGAGACTAAGTCAACCTGGTTAAATTAGTTCTTAAGGACTCTTACTTATATAGTATAGTAGTGACCTTGTTGACTCTATTCTTTAATATTTGCATACAATGTCATCTGAATTGACTTTGTACCATTCTTAATTTGGGAATTAATAACTACATGTTAGTAATTAGTTCACACTTTCATTTTTATCTATTTTCATGATTAGAGTAATTCACATAGTCTAATTAGGTGGTTTTTCAATATTCTGTTTAGTTTAACTATTTTGCTCTTTTTTTACACACTACTAAATCACATAATTTCAAAACACATTTAAACATTTATCTACTTAAGGCCTACCTACTTGGATTTCATCACTAAGGGAGAAGATGACTTGGTTTTTTGACCAAGTAAAAACACATGGTTAATGTTATGTATTGGTTAATCACCCAACACCCTTATCATTTCAAGATTGTAAGGTGAGGGGGTAGGCACCAATACCAGTCCAGTACCATTGCCAACATAGATCCCTTTCAACCTAAATATCATGAAACTATTGGTAGACTACTTTCTAGTTCCCTATTTTTAGCCAACTTTCCTATCACACTTAAAATAACACTTTATAATAATCTGAAAATACTCAGGATGACCACTTACTTAGAATTTACTTTTTAGTTGGCTACTTGCTCTTTGCTTATTATATGTTGTATTGAAAAAACTTGCATTGGCCAGTGTTGGTGCTAAGTTTTGTAATGTGTGCCAATTGGATCACTCTCACTAATATAATTTTTTATGTGATTACTTTCAATTATTAATTTAATTACATCTGTAAAAAAGATCTCTATTTTTCAATATAATGTCATTCTATTCGACATAGTCTCTTACAGACTATCTTTTTTCCTAAGTGTAGTACTGAGTCAACCTAGTTGACCAAATACTCCTTTTTGCCCATCAAGTTATAGTACTAAGTCAACCAAGTTGATTCTATATCTTTATCAAACTATCTATTTTTCTATCTACAATAATATGTTGACCTAGTTGATTCAGTACTCTTCTGCCTCTTATTTACACTAAAAAGTTGACCCGGTCGACCCATTACTCCTTTCTACACTATATCCTTATCAGACTATCTATTTTCCTATCTATAATACTAAGTTGACTTGCTCAACTCTATACTCTTATGCCTCTTGTTTATAGAATTAGGTCAATCTAATCAATTTTGTACTCTTATCTATATCCTTCATATCTTTTTGATTTGCATCAAATTTACCTTCCCTAACCTCTCTTCTTCATCATGAACTTCTTGTTTGAAGTCAACACTAATTTTAATTAAAAAAAATATGATGAGTCTTACCAACCTAATAGGTTCTCCCATAAGTAGCTTGTGGCTCCTACCCTAGATGAAAATAATATGTATATAGCCACTCACACTATAAACTATGGGACCCCTCCTCATTCCTCTTCACATTGTAATCCTCTCTTCTCATTTGAAGATCAACCTAAATTAGAGTGTACACCATAAATGATCTTCTTCATCAATGAATTTTCTCAACATCAAAGAAAATATCCTTATACTATTTACCATCTCATGATAAGTGGTCAAGTAGAGGATCTCCATTCACCTTCTCCCACATTCTCGCATGGATTTGGAGACACTATATTCTTTGCTTATCAACATATTCCCTCTATTTTTACCCCTTCTCATATTATGACATCTTCCTCTTTGATTTCTTCCACCTTCATGCCTAGTATATCTACTAACATGGCAAGCTATACATCCAATGGGCCTTTTTCAAGACTCATTCTTCTCAATTCTTCCACTAGTGCATTATTTTATACCCATGGTGGTCATTCCTCTAGTGCTACTTCTTCTCGTCCCTCTAATATCACATATTTTGACACAAGTAAATTATACCACTAGTGTCTCACTTACCAACAATTCTTCTTAAGGTACTATTAGCACCCATAGTGTTACCTAAGCCACTACTACCAATTCCAATTTTCTAAAAAATGTTAATAGTATATCTCAAACCCATCAACTCCTATTACAAAATCTTAATCAAATGAATAATTTCCAAGCTAACAATGCAAATAAAATGATGCAAATGCAAAATCATCATATCCATATTCAAACCCACCCTCAACAGATACCATGGGGAACACATAACAGAAATGTTCCCCTACCTCCTCTTCAAGATTCCAATGGTAATATTATCCCTCAACCTCACTTTGTCAATAAAATAATCAAGTATATTTAAAATTAACCTCTTACATCTCAAATTTCTAACATCGATATAGGATGTATCACCCCTACCATTACTTACAATGGATCAACCGATCCTACTCTTCACTTAAAAACATTTGGAAATCTATATAAATATTGGGTCAAGTTAAATACTTTCACCACTACCAATACATTAGAAAAAACTCTCATGGTGATGCTTTATATTGGTATAACCAAATCAAATCTCAATCCATCATTATATGGAATATTTAGTTAATGCTCTAGTCTAAGATTTCCAAACTAGTGATCTCCCTAAGAATACCTTAGACCATTTCATCAATTGTAAGAAACTTGAGATAAAAATCGCACAAGATTTCATCAAATGATGGATGAATTTGTCTAAAAAATGTGAACATAATATGGCAAATGAGAACCTTTTTCATTTGTTCACCAATGCTCTTTTTCCTAAGTTGAAATATTGGGTTTGGAGCCTCTCTCCTTATACTTTAGAAGAGGCTATTGACTAAGCCAAGCATCAATATTTACTTATGCATCAATTTGAGCCATCCCAACCTTATATAGGTACTCAAATGCTAATAAATAATAATAATCATCATGCTAAAAACTATGGTGTTACCAAATCTTATGATATCACTCATACTATTCAAGCTATTGTTCCCAACTAGACTCTAGAATAAGCTTCCCCTCCTAACCACATCACTAATACTCATTTATCTTCAACCAATAACATCAATGTTCATAAACCTTAATCCTTAGAAGAATTACAAAAGCATCTACAAAGTCCTCTCCTGTGAGAACTTGATCCCACCTATCTTATGAAATCTTGGTATGATCCTGATAAATTATGTTAGTTTCATGCTAGTTGGGGTCATTCTCATGAGACTTTTAGGTAACTTCATAATTTGTCTATGGATTTTCTTCTTGGTCCCAATTTTGACCATGATTATATCATTTGGAAACATCAATAATCCTATGACATTACCTTCAAATCCCATGCGACACAAACTAAATCTCAATATTTTAATCAAGTTAATTCTCATTTGGCCATCTATAAAGATCCTCTTCCAAATCACCAAGATAACCAAGACAAACTTACCCCTTCTATCAATAATGTTGCGAGTCTTATTGACCACAATTATGAAGAGATTGTGGTCAATATGACTAATATGCAAAGGGTGGTTTCCTTAATTGATCCTCATCCCATCCACACCCCTCAATTACATTGCACATTTTATGTTATCCAAGAATCTTCTTGAACTCACTTAATAGGGTTGGGGTAAGAAGATATTATATCTTTATATGATCTAATCCCAACACGTCCCTTGGATAACCCTTATCATACCATTTTTGTGATTCCTCCAAGCTCTTTACCTATCACTAATGATACTCCAACTTATATCAACACTTATTCTCAATACACACCTACATCAACTAACCCATCTTCTCAAAATGATCAACGAAATTGTCCTCCAATTAACCTTTACACATATGAACAACATAAATTTACCTAAACTCCACATCCTCCTTCCAAGGGCCTCCTTTAACATTATACAACTCTTTCCAATAGTCCTCTTATGGTTTATGATGAATGGGATCCTATCATGGAGATTACTAATATCTGATCTCAAATCCCATTTCTCAAACTAATACAGACTCTTCTACAACATCATAATCATCTTATGTATATTTTATTCAAAATGAAAATCCCTCATCCTCCCTAGTAGGATGTGAAGCCACCTTATCTAGATTATAAGATATCATTTTATAATAGTATGAATATATGTCAATACATGTTGATGAATTAATGGACACTTTTGTTTCCTTTAAATTCCCCATTGCTTCTATGATCCCCAATGAGATTATTCTTCATGTGAATGATCTTCCTCTTTTTATTAGTATCATTGATATCCAAGTCAAACATGCCTTGATTGATGAGGGTTCTGACACTTGTGTTGTCTGTTTTGATTTTATATAAACCCTTAGATATTTCAAATGTAATCTTAAATTCACATGCAATACATGTCAAGGCTATGAGTGAAGGAAAATGCCTCCTTTAGGTTGTGTGTGGCTCCCCATTATCATCCCACCTATCACCATTTGTGTGAAGGTGATGTTCTTTAAATTTCCTCCTATAACATTTTAATTGGTATTGCATGGAATAATTACATGAGAGCAATTACCTCTTTTGCTTACCAATGTGTCAAATTTCATCATAGTGGAGCCATCTATAGGATTTAAGGTGACACTAACCCTTGAAATTTCAAACAATTCCAAGACCATAGCATAATCAATATTCCCACCCTTAAACATTTGCCAATAATTTCATTTCATGAATCTAAATGATTTAAATTTCCTACCAATTCCACATGAGGTTACAATGGTCACCCCAAACTCATTGGGAATGTACCCTCTAACCTCCTAGATTTCAATGATGATGAGCCTAATGAGATTGGCCTAAAAATTGAAACCTCAGATCTCACCTCATTTCATTTCTCAGCTTCCTCTTTTTCTACCTCATTCTTATCAACCACCTTATGATGATATACCCATTATCTTAAATAAGACTAGGCATTCCATTTATCACACCACATTAGATAATAAGGTCATCCTTACCTATGCCATTGATCTTCATATGACTAATTATGATGATGGATATACCTTAGATGATCCATTCTTAGGAGCTCTTGTTTAGGCTTGAGATGATAAAATTATGCATTACCATTCCTCTTTGCTTTAGTCTTTTAGTATATCTTCTATCATTCCATCCTACATCATTCCTAATTTTAGTATTTTTCCTCTTGATCATAGGGTATAGATGGTTTTCACACTTTCATTTTATGAAGAACCTCATAGGATTATACTTATGGATCATGACATGACTGGTCCCTATTGCTTTAATAGATACCAAGAGCTCTCTAGCCAACTTATCCCTGAGATGTTTGTGATTGTCCTTCAACCTTCTATGCATCCTACCACTCCCTCAGTAGAACCCAGTTTGGATCCTATTCCCATTCCCAATCAAGCTAAGTCTCTTCCTACTTTTGATCATATTACTCTTTCAGTAGAGCCTTATCCAATTTCTCCACCAACCCCACCCTCTCTTGGTGATGGTTTTCTCCCTTTACTAAAGCTTGATCTTTTGTCCACTAAATGGGTTGATCAACCTTATTGTGATATCCGTAAATTTTTCAGTCATTACACTTGAGATTATTCATTATAAAAATCTTCTTCAACCTTTGTTTCCACTCCTTTTGTGAGTACACCTACCAAACCTACCCATAAGCATATCTATTACTTTCACACAATAGATAATCATTCATCCACACATTATCATAAGTTGTGGTAATATATCATCACCTTGCATCCCATAACTCCTTAGCCTATAGACAAAGCTATACCTCCCCAGAAAGTGTTACCTAAATATCTTCCCAAATATGGATAGGTCTATTGTCTCTGGCACCAATGTGGTACACATCACACAAATCAATGTCACATCCTTCAACAACATCTCAAAGATCACCTTATAAGCATTGTTATGCCTTTTACCCTTCCCCCCATAGGTTAACCTCATAATAAGCCTCCCCCTTCTTCCCCTATGGATCCTTCACTTGTGGTCCCTTCTTCAACTATTGTTTCTTCCCCCATGGATCTACCTCCTGTGTTTTCATATCCACCCATGAGTCCCTCACTTGTGGACCTTCCCTCACCTATGGATCCCTCTCCACCAGTGACTCCTTCACCAATAATACCTTCCCTTTTAGATACCCCTTCATCTCCTATAGATTCCATTCCAATTCCTTCTCCTAAGCATCCCCTACATAATATCCCTCAGCAACATGATCCTTATAGCATTCTTATATTTTTTATTGAGGAGACACAACATGAATTATTCTTTCAACTTTCCCTAAAAATTGATGAGACTTTGGCTATAGTTCACATTCAACTTTATATAGACTTATTAGATCTTATAGATAATGTGTGGGCAAATATATCAGTATTTTTGAGCACAAACATGGTGTTCTTACATGTATTTCTTCATTTGGATTGGACATGTGCTCCAACTTTACATTTATCTATTTTTATATCATTTGACATTGTGTCAAATTTATTATCTATCTTACACACTGACTTTTGTTTCACACTACATATTGATTATAATGTCACTATCTTATGGATTCTTTTTCATAAATTACATACTTCATCTTCTTGAGTTCATTTTCTATGGTTCACTTGTTTTTTTCCATCATTTTTTGATATCTTATCTCTATAACCATAGATAATTATTATTGTGACTTGGTTATACAAACCTTGCTTCCTTTAGTCATTCCTAATTTACCATGTGATTAGTTATCAAATAATTCATCTCATTACACTCCCCTTTTACAGGTCAACTTTGGATCTCCCCTTATTCCCATTTATTCCCTTTCACAAACTAAACATACACATGGTTGAGACTTGAGATAACATGTTGGTTCATTATTAAGCCTATGTATTATAGTTAGCCATGTCTTTGGATACTTAGCTTTCTTTAACCAAAGCCTAAATTTCATTCATTTATATTGTAGACACCTAAAAGTGGCCACCAATTACCTTCAATTAGGCTTTTGACCAATTTCTATCAAAATAAACCAATTTAGATTAAAAACACTCAAACACGTTAAAGGATTTGAAACTGTCATATCCAATTACCAATTTTGGTCAATGTATCCCTTAATGGGGAAATGCATTTTATAAGCCAGCTAACTTTAATCAGATTATTTTGGGTCAAATTGCTAATTTCACACCTAGGTGCTATAGATTGTTCTTTTCTATCAAATCTCATATATAAGACATGTGCCTTTGTTATTTTGTGTTGAAAAAATCATAAATGAAATGGATTCAATACATCTAATATCAACTTTGAATTCTAATCCAATCAAATTTTGAACTAATAGCATGACATTTTGACCAGTTTGATTCATTTGTGCATCAATTACCAATATTTACATCAAAGTTAACTAATCATGTTTAAGGCTAATTAAACCAAATTAGGATTTTAAGGTAATTTTCCATGGAACTTGTTGAAAATATCTTTATTAGAATTTGAATATGAATATATGCATCATTGGGTGACATCATCCTATGGCGTGGCATCCACATGGCATAATTGTAACAAATATCATATTAAGCCCTCCCATGCCTAGTTAATACCCTTATATCCCAAATAGTTATGAGGGTAATTATTTATTTTTGCCTCAAAAGTTTAATTAATCCTTAGCCACACATATTCATCTAGGAATGGATGGTTTAGGTTGATTCTAGTCATTTGTAAAAACTATAAATAACAAGCCTCACACTCATAATTTTAAGCTTGGATAGTACAAATTTATAATGTTAAATTGATTCCAAAGCTTCATACAAATTGATATTCTAAATCCAAATTATTCAACCAATCCACAGCCAAAAGCCACATGGTGCCAAGAGGATGTGGAGGATAGCCAAGCTCCATTGTAATATACCTTTTGAAGCACAAGTTAGGCAAGCCACCGAAGAAATCTATTGGGACATCAAAAGAAGGTAAGAATTTTTTTGTTCTTGCTTTTTAGTTGTGTTTTGTCAATTATTTTTATTCACTAAGATCCCTCTAGTGTCTAAGCCTAGCGATATTATGGTAGTTAGTGTGTTTCTTTCAATTTTATTTCATTTTGGAATTAACACAATACTAACCATCTTCTCTTGAGTCAAATTCCTAGTCCACATAATGGCACGCTCGGTGGGACCAAGCCCATTAATTTAATAAAAATTATCTTAAAAGCAACCTACTAACCAATTTCATGTAGAATCTTGGAGTATGGGTGCAAAAAGGGAAAAACTTAAGCTAAAATCCATTTCTACTAGAAAATAGAAAGATTGACTGGGTAACAATGAGATCACAATAGAGAGTTAATTTTGCAAAGTTGCCTTTCTCATTTGTAAATGTACATCAAGGTTGAATAAAACTCTAACTTATTCCTTGCATTAAAAACATGAAATTTTTTTATTCATGCTTTTTATACCTCTTTTAAATTTTTAAAATGGATTAGGAACCTTATTTTGGTGATTAAGGAAAATTTTAATGTTTAATTGAATGCTTTTGCTAATTATTCTTTCAAAGTTTGAAAATTTAAAGACAAGGGGCTAAAATAACATCACCACACTTTTTATTTGGTGTTTAAAATTAAACTCATTTTTTAAGGTTTGTATTCAATAAATTTTTTTTAGAATTTGATTAGCAAAAAAAAAAATCATGTGTGTATGCTCTCCCATCTGTCCCCTTTAGGGAACTTTTGGGATCAAAATCACTATCTTTATTGCAAAGTGCCTTAGTCAAATGTGTGAAAGAGAAGTTGTTAAGGATATCTTCAAGGACTCATATGGCTTGAGTGATCTAAACACAACCTTTAAAGCTCTTTCGCTTAGTCTTTTATTTCATTGCATTTTGGATTATGAGGGGGACTTCATTACCTCCCATGAGTTATATAGGGAATTCTTGACCCAGGAATTCACCTATAAGCATTGTCTTCACCCCTCTCTATGGGGGATATATAAATCAGCACCACCTATTGGGACCAAAGGTTTGAGTGGTTAAACCTTCTCCTATCACTAGGTATTAACCTAGGGACATATGAATACATTATACATCACACTACACTGAGCAAGCGATGGATGTAGTGGTTATAAAAAGGATAAAACCATTTTTCAACAAGACAAGTGTCATAAATCCCATTTTCATGAGCTTATTTTGCATCATTGATGTGAAATTCTTATGTAATTGATCCATCTAGAAATGTTTGAAAACTTAGCATTTTTTTATATAATCCCTAGTTGCCACAAAATTATTGTTGGTGTAAGGTGCACCTCAAGGTCCATGTCATTGTATTTCCATTTGAGAGAGGGGGGTGTAAAAAACATAGTATCTAATGCACATTTAATTTTGGATGAACACTTAAAATCCTCTCAAATGATGTATATAGATGGACTCCAATAATACCATGCAACCTTGTCAGTTTAGGTCTTAAAGTGATTAATTAGTTGGTTTGTTTTTGTCCTAGATTAATTGGTCTTATTTGGATTCAAAACTTGGTGTTAAAAAAATGACATAAACCAAAAACATTGTCCACATATTTATTTGATCAAGGAGGTGATATGTTGCCCATGTGAATCATCACTTTTTTGCTTGTTCATATTTATTATAAACTTTGTGTCATATCATTCACTTTGGCATAGTTAGGCTACCCAATTGAGCCTAGAACTTTTACCAAGTTTGTTTAAGTCCTTCATTTATAAATTAAATTCAAATTTCACCTTCATGAGTTCATAAGGTTTATGTGTTAAGTGGGTTTGCCATTTCCATTAAACTTGAGGGAACTTAGGTTCAATTTCTAATTTAGGTTGAAGGCCATTTAAGACTCATAATCATTATCATCATTGGTGGACTTAAGTCATTTTGTGAATCACTTATACTTAGAGTCTAAAAGTAAAATTTTTACACTACTATCCTATTTTACCATTTGATTTGGGTCTATTTGATGAAAACCTCTTTTGCCTTAGAAAAATTGTCAAAACTTTAGGAGTGTGTCTGTCATTTGTAAAGAGTAGTGTTACACTACCAAATTTGTGTTAAAACATCTTTGAATTAGACTTTTTGAAACAAAAATTTTATTCCATCTTTTGATTAGTTTATCATTGTTGTGTTTCTCAAATTAGTTTGAAATTTGTTACATAGACCTCTTTGTCCAAGTTTTTCCAAATTATTCCAAACCAAATCCAAGTATACCTTTTAAATATTTGTCAAGTAGGTTATGTCATTCACCTTTACCTAGTTTCTTTGTCAAGGGAATCGAGTTTTATTCCATTATTTGAGAGAAAACAATCTATCTCTAAAGTTCCTTTTGTTTTATACCGTATACCTATTTGGTCAAGTTTACATCTAAGAGTCAGATGCCTAGTTTTTGTTAGAAGTGTTTCAAATATGTTATATTAAAAATATCATATTTATTCAAAGTCTAGATTTTTATGTTTTTTGGCCAAGAGTCCTATCATAATCCTTATTTGAGCCTAGATTTTGATGTTGCATTTGGCCAAAAGACCTAGCAACTTTTTTTCTTAGATTAGACTGATTTGATACACTTTGACCTTAGAGTTTGGCATTTTGATTTTCAATCCATTTACCTAATTTTTTTTATGATACATGTAAACATTAGACATTTAACATTAGATTGTTTTGTCACAAATCATTACATAAGCATTTTTGGATATACATATCCATCTTATTGACTATACTAGACCAAGTTTGAATGTATTTTTAGACATTATCTTTTTAGATTTTATAGAACTCTCTACCCTTTTTGTAAAAAAACATTCAATATGGATCCTAATATTTATTTTTACACTTGTAATAGACTCATTTATAATCCAGGGATTAGAAATGTTGCTATGCAAGAAGAAATGGTTCAAGACCCTTATGTAAATAATGTTACTTATGAGATGAATCTCTATCCATTTTATTATACCCAAATGGGGGCAAAAAATCAAGATCCATTGGATAACTACTTGGTTAACATGCCACCATATTTAGAGCAAAATCAAGAATAAACTGAGTGTGGTACCTATTGTTGAAGAGCCATTTACTCAATAAATATACTATGTCACTACACCTTCCACATATGATCCTTATTTTTTTTAGCATCATTTATTGGAGAAAAAAGATGAGATATTGGTTTGAGCTACGAAAGTAGGGGTTAAGTTTTAGACAGAATTCCGTCATGAAAATTTATCGAGCCTAGTAAGAATTCCTCACAACATAATTTATAGTCAATAGGATTTTTCTAGTAACCCTTTTTCTCTTACCCCAATAGTATATCATACCCTCATATACTTGATAAAGGAAATGAACTCATGGAGGATCACTTTAATTAGATGCAAACAATGTATCAAGCCTACTTGAACCTAACACATAATTTTAATTAGATGACCATGGTGAATAAACCTCTTATTGATTTAATTCCTTCAATGGGAGTTCTAATCAAATTAATTGGTTAAAAAAATTAGGGTGTAGAACCATTCATGCAAAACACTTTAGTAGACAAATTTTTCCATATGCCAACTATCGAGGAAGTATCCTCTACTTCTATGTGGAATACTGATCAAACATGGTGGATAATGTGCAAACAATGTCCCCTCCAAACCAAAGTGGTATTAATAAACTACTAACTAGAAAAAAAATGTGCCTTTAGTTAATACCATGAGTGATTTTTCAAATCCAAAAGTAAGAGTTTCTATGTCTTAACCCCAACTAGCTACTTACAATCCTTAACTAGATGCTTTTTTAAATACGCAACTAATAGGATCAAATAGACAACTAGTAAGTAGTGTAGTTCCATAACAATAGAATGTGATGAATCCTACTCCTTCTCAATAGGTAACAAGTAGTATTCCACAACAACATGCACAATCAAACCTACCAATGCAATAGAGGATGAATATTTTTTCATCTCAATAGGCAACAACTAATATTCCACCTCGTCAGGTAATAACAAACATACCTCTTTAGTTATAGACCAATATACTAATTAAAAACCAAGTGATGTCTAATCAATATCATATTCATATTGGTCAATGATAGATGACAAATCTCCAACAAGTCTCTTTTCCAAATATGGATTTGTAAAATAAGGATGTTTTAATGTTTCCCTAGTACCTACTAGGCAATAATTACCTTTCATTCCAAATGTGCCACAAGTATATAGATAGAATCTTGGTTCTCAAGTTCCCACTCAAAAGAAAGGTTAGATTAGTCAACAACATATTCCTATTCAACTATAGTAGGTGAAATATGCTTACATCCGTCCATCCCAATCTCAAAATTATCAAAACTAGGCCTATATAACTAACCCAAACTAGAATATAGCATCATAGTACACATAATTTCAATAGTTAAACCTTAATCCATGCATGCATATTCTTAGTCCATTACCTAACCAATCTAACATACCCCAAAAAATACATTCATCATACCCCAGTCAAAGTGTTCCACTTGTGACTACTTAACCATCTACATAGGCCAATATTCCCATGAGTTTCCTAGAGCAAGAGTTAAAATAGATGAAGGATGCAATTGTTACCATCCAAGCTAGGAAACAGGTTAAAAAGTTCAAATTGGATGATGTGTGTTCTTATCATTTTAATATGGATTACTTGTATATTTTATTCCCTCTAGGATATGAGCCACCAAAGTTTAATAAATATAATGGGAAAGGTGACCCTAAAGGCCATTTGATGGAATTATGTGTTTCATGCCATCTAGTGGCATATAGTGATATATACCTTTTATTTTTATTCCCAAGGAGCTTAGTAGGTTAAACCTTAGAGTGGTTCTTAAATTTTCCCAAGAATTTTGGATCAGATTTTGATGATCTTTCAAATAAGTTTGTGCATCATTTTTCCTAAAATCTCAAACATGATATTTATTTGGTTGACTTGACGCAAGTAAAATAAAAGGATGGTAAAAGTTTTGCAAGTTATTTACATTGATGGAGAGCCCTTACAAGCCAATTACTCATAGTTTAATAGATAAATAGTTGGTCACTATACCAAAAATTTACATAGTGAGATATCCTACCATCTGGAACTATAGTGTGCACATAACTTTAAAGAGATCATTGATAACGTTTTGTTGATTGAGTGAGCCCTTATTAATAAAATAATCATTAAAATTAGTTTAACTAATCAGAATCAAGGTACTAATTAGGGAAATGGTCAAAACCAATATCTAGTCCAAATGCAAACATCACAACTGGCACATGCCAATAATTAAGAGAGACCAAATCAATTTAACCATAATAAGAACATTGTGGGAAATGGAATGACTAAATCACATCATGTCTGAATGGTGCAAACACCATCTTCTTAGTCAACATTGACTTTCTATATCACTCCTATCACACAACCTATTTAGTAACAACAACACACACCATAAGTACCATAACCTAGACCCACACAATAAATGCAACATCATTACCATTGGAAGCCCCTCCTCCAAGGAGAACAATGCCTACTCACCATATTTTTAGTGACATTGGAGAGCCTATTGAATATGTATTTCATAATCTCACCACCACTAATCTAATTAGTTGGCCTATACCAAAACATTATCCTCAAGGAATTCCTTATCCTGATTGGTATAATGAAAATGAATTATGTGAATATCATCGAATTAATGGGCACAATTCCTCAAGATGTGTACAAATCAAGCATTTGAGCAAGAATATGTTGGAGACTGGGGAGATATTATTAGATGGTAGTGAATCTTCTTCCAATTAGAGTCTTTGGATCTATCAAATCCTTTTACACAATATAATAATCAACCATGATAGCAATTGTAATAATAATGGCCAATGCAACAATAAAACCAACAGTATTAAAATCAAAGGCTGAATCAACAAAACTAGCATAACTAATAATGCCAAAATAATGGATAGAACCAAGGTAAAAATTGAAATAACCAAAAAACCTACCATGTAGTCATACATGACTACCATTAGGTTTTAGGTCATATTACAAAGGGTAGAGTTAATACCATCTCCATTAATCCTAGACCAATTTCTAATCAGATGAGACCATTACAAAGTATAACAAACCAATACAATCATTTTGATAATCATTTTTTGACTTGGGACCACATACAAGTGAACTAAAAAATAGGGATTCCAACTTTTGTAGCTTATATTGATAACTCCTTGCCTCATGACCACACACAAGTGCACCAACAATTGAGACTTGTCCTATCTAGTCCCACACCATCACCATCATTTGTTAGCAATCATGGTCTAGTATTTAATCCCGATTATGTAATCATAACTTGAAGGTAAAATATTACCATCCTATGACCATAACCATTTTTTGCTTCATCCATTATCCAACCAACTATTCAACCTTAGAACAAGCCATATACCATTGATCAAGAAAAGAAGTTTGACAGTGTGGAATAATTACAAAAGATGTTAGCATAGATCTCTATTTTAGATTTATTATGAACATCAACAATCCATAAGAATATATTGAATAATTTATTGACCCAATCCACTATTCTAACTGACATATCCCCATATAAATTTCAATTTTTGGTTGAACACCTAGATCTAGCCCAACAAGTCACATTCAACCAAATTAATGTCATCCCTTGGTCCACTCCATAACAATCCATTGTACATACAAGTTTACATAAAGAAGCACAAAGTGAAATGTGTCCTTATAGATAATGGATAAGGTCTCAACTTAGTGTCTCTAAATCTCATCAAGGTTCTAAGGTACACAATGGTGGATCTTCAAGTAGAGATGACAACCATCAAATCTTATGACAATCATGAGAAAGAATCATAAGGCACTATTAGCTTAGCAGTTATAATTGCACCCTCAACCCATGATACACTTTTCCATGTGCTTGATCTTGAGTTATCATATAATATGTTTTTGGGTAGACCTTGATTACATGAGATTCATGTAGTCCCATCAACATTGCACCAATGTATCAATTTCTCCCACTCAAGAATGGAGGTGAATATTCTAGGAGATTTGCATCCATATTAACATTACAAACATATCAAGGCCAAATTATATAGCTATAACTACCAATACGACATGAATATAAGTTCCAAACTAGAAAAAGGAAAGGCCATACTTCTTGATTCCCCATAGGATAACTGCATAGATCCTAATTCCCTTAATTCCTTAAATCACATACCACCTCCTAAAGCTTCCAATCATTACACCATCTCAGATAATGTCCCAAGAGAGTATTTAACACATGATACCTTTCATATTACCAATCTTCCTTAAAACCCTAAATCCTTTGGGAAACCTAAATCTACACCACACATGCACTAGAAAAGAAAAGGAATGGGCCCAAATCATAAACCAAGATGAGTCATATTTATACCAAAACCTGACCAAGAATAGGATCTTATCAAAGGGGATGAATAATGGTGGTATAATGACCAACAAGTTGATTGTTATGAGAATTCATATTATCCTATTCCTAATAGGATCATGAAGAATCAAGACTATGAGGGAAGAGGTCTTAGAAAAAATCAATAGAGAATCAGCTGTAGACATCTAATTCCTAACACCATTTGTGTTGAAATTGTCAATCTTACTTGAATTGCACTCAAATGCACATTTTAGGTCAAAATAATTAAAAACCCCTAAATGGTTCAAACTTGTCATTTGGAAGTGTTGATTTAGGTCAATGTATCCCTAAATGGGGCAAAACAATTTATGGGCTATCTAAATTTGATCAATTCATTTTGAGTCAATGATGATTTTGCCTTTGTGCTTTGGATCACTCTTTTCTTATAATTCATTAGTACACATCACATAGCTTTATTATTTTGGGTTGGAAACATCCTAAATGGGAATATGGTTCCAATGCATCTATCATCACCTTCCAATTCTTCCTAAGTCAAATTAGGACCTAGTAATATGACTTTTTGACCATTTTGATTAATTAAGGGCTAATTTACAAATAATTTTACAAATGTTGATTAACCTTGTTTAAGGCTAATTGATCCAAATTAAGAGCTTAAGTAGATTTTACATGAATTTTGTTGAATATTTCTTTTTGGAAATTGATTTTTATTAACTACATCATCAAGGGACCTCATTTCTTGGGAAGGTATCCCTAGGTCATAAATGCCACAAATATCAAGATTATGGGTCTCCCATGCCTCATTAATGACCCTCAATGCCTATTCAATGTCCCTTCTTCAAAATTCATGATGAAGATAATTATGGATTTAATTCCAAATAATGAATTAATCCTTAACCACACATCTTCATCTCAAGATGGATGGTTCAGGTTGATTCTGGTCATTCTTGAAAATCTATAAATAGAGAGGCCATGAACATAATTTTCAAGATTGATTTATTTAAAGTTATAATGCTAAATTGGTTCTATAATCCTTTTGATCCAAAACTCAAAAGTTCTAGTTGATAAATATTTCAATAGAATAGAAATAACATAGTACCAATAAATTCTCTGAGAAGAGATGTAGTATTACTCAAGATCAAAAATAAAAATATATGCTTATCTCTAGGAAGAGATATCTATCTTCACATTTTGGGTTACCTCTTCATTTATATACATTTTGAAATCATGGGGAGGATGTGGAAGGTCACCAATCTCGAGGGAGATTAAGTGGTTCGACTTCCAAGATTTAAAACAATATAGAATTTGAGGAATTAATTGTCACCCATATTGTTGCCTAAATTATTTCCCAGATCATTCCTCCCTCCTTGAAAAGCAATGGTCCCCATTGTATCAATGTTCCCCATCAGGTGTGGTAGTTGTGTCTTGATTTGATTCTCTATGAGCCACTCACCTTGGTGGCTAAGCTAGCCCCTTTTGACCACTCGATAAAGT
This sequence comes from Torreya grandis, assembly GCA_037957365.1. NCBI lineage: Eukaryota > Viridiplantae > Streptophyta > Pinopsida > Cupressales > Taxaceae > Torreya > Torreya grandis. The sequence continues at coordinate 5,226,237 of JARHVA010000441.1, forward strand.
GGAATAGAGTGTCTTTTTGTTGTCTTCATCCAGGTATCCACAATCTAATCCTATTCCACTAGAGCAAAACTCTATGGATCAAGCTTATCAATGTCTAGTTGTTCTGCTACAATTGAAGTGTCCAATAGAGGTGGGTGAAATGGTTTGAGGAGCTCCATAGTAAATATTGGATGCAGACTAAGGTAGGCTAGTAGGTTCAACTTAAAATCATTTCTCCAAATTTTTTGGTGATGGTGTATGGACCATATTGCAGAGGCTAAATCTTTCTATGTGGGCCTACAAGTTGTTCCTTCTAAAGCTATAACCAAAACTTGTCACCCATAGCAAAATGGTGTGCAATCCTATGTTTGTCATGGCATTGATTATACTTTTGATTCATCTTCTCCAAGATGTCATGAACCTGTTGCTAGATGTGTTGCATTTGTTTAGTAAACTTTGTTACTTTTGCTAACTCAAATCTTCCATGAGGTGTGTATTCCATGGTGGAAAATGGAATATCTATATCAATTAGTGTCATGGGTTGGAACCCAAAACATACTTGGAATGGAATATGCTTGGTCAAGCTATGTAGTACCTAATTATATCCATGTTGTATGAAAAGAAGTCCCTCATCCCATGTGCATGGATGTTTGGAGTGATACATCTGAATCATGTGAAAAATCAAGTAGTTTACCACCTCTGTCTGACCATTAGTTTGTGGATGGAAGGTTATGGACTTCATCAGCTTAGTATCTATCATCTTCCATAGAGTGGACTAGAAGATCCTCATGAACCTGCTATCTTGATCTGAGACAATGGACTTGGGGAGACCAAAATGGAACCATACATGACTAAAATATAGTTGAGTAGTTTCCTTAGTAGATATATTTTTCTTACAAGTAATCATGATAGCCATTTTTTAAAAATGATCAACTACCACAAAAATATAGTCCTTGCCATGTTTTGAATTGGGCAAACCTGAGAGAAAATCCATTGAGATGGATTCCCAAGGCCTGGTTGGTTGTGGCAATGGTGTGTACAATCATTACTTCTTATTTGTTGGCTTGGCTATTGCACATGGGGTGTAAGATTTTAGATATATTTCCACATGTTTTCATATATTGGGCTAGTAGAAATGTTTTTAAAGAACTGCCAATGTATTTTTGATACCAAAGTGTCCAATTGTCCTAGTAAAGTGTGCTTCCCATATCATCTTTTGTTGCTCTACAACTGGAACACATATGTGCCCCATATGATAGAGGACATTATCTTTCAAATATAAATCAAAAACATGTTTACTTTTTTTAATCACTTGATATGTATCAGCAAAGGTAGGATCTGCTTCATACAGAGCACCCCAAGTGGTAGTCTCATGCCTGCATAGGTCAAGAACTATTGTGAGTGTAGTAATTGGTGGGTGGCTCAGACAATCTATATCTATATTTGAGCTCCCCTTTTTGTGTTTGATTATTAGGTGAAATTTTTGAAGATATGTGGCCCACTTTTGGTGCCTCTCATTTCATACTTTGCTTTGCATTTGGATGAATTCCAATGGTTTTTGGTTAGTGTGGATGACCATCTATTTCCCCAAGATGTAGTGTTTCCATTATTTGTAGGATTGCACAATGGCATAGAGTTCCTTATCATATGTTGGATATTTCTTGATTGTATCAATGAAAGTTTCACTGTGATATGCAATAGGACGGCCATGTTGCATGATGATAGCTCCCATGGCATATTTAGATGCATCTATCATCAACTCAAATGGTTGATGTAAATCTAGAAAGGTAAGAACAAAGGCTGAGCAGAGTCTGTTCTTCAAATTCTCAAATGCCCTTTGTTGTATTTCACCCCACTAAAATGGAGATTTAGCTCCTCCTTTAGTCACTTGGGTTAGTGACCAAGAAACATGTGAAAATATAAGAACAAACCTGTGGTATAAATTTGTAAGACCCAAAAAGCTGTGAAGCTCTGTGAGGGTCCTTGGTGTGGGCCATTATTGAATAACTCAAATATTTTTTGGATCAACATGGACCCCTTCCTCATTCACAACATACCTAAGGTACTCAATTGTTGTCATCCCAAATTTGCATTTGTCAAGATTTGCATACAACTTGTGCTCCCGAAGAGTTTGAAACACCTTACAAACATGTTGCAAATGTTCTTCCCATGTTTTGCTATAGATGAGTATGTCATCTAAGTATAAAACCATGAATGAGTTGGTGAAGGGTCTTATGATGTCATCCATCATCCTCATGAAGTTTGCTGGTGCATTAGTTAAGCCAAAAGGTATAACCAACCATTCAAAGATCCCCTCCTTAGATTTGAATTCAGTCTTCCAAAAATCAGTGGGATCGATGGGAATTTGGTGATAACCAGATTTGAGATCAATTTTGGTGAAGAAATTCACACCATGGAGCTGGTCCAATAGGTCATCAATCCTGGAGAGAGGGTAGTGATTCTTCACAGAGATTTTATTCAGGGCTCGGTAGTCAATGCAAAGCCTCCATGTTCCATCTTTATTTAGTGCCAAGACAATTGGGCTACAACAAGGTGAAGAGCTTAGCCTGATGTGACCCTTTTGGATCAATTCTTGAATGTGTCTTTTTATCTCATCATTCTCCAAAACTAATCTGCAATACATAAGACTATTAGGCAAAGGTGATCCTGAGATCAAATCGATAGAATGTTTTACCTGGCAATGCAGTGGAACTCCTATGGGTGACTTGAATAAGTCATCATATTCTCCTATGATTCATCCTATCTACTTTTGTTGTTGTGTTGATTGTGTAATCAAGACTACAACATCAGCCTTCTTGGATTTTTTTGGTTTGTCCACCATGAGAACAAATTACTTTGTCTTTTCAACCAATATCTTGCATTGCTTAGCATTGATCAGGGATATAGATGTGGGAGGTGTTCCAAGAGTGAGGGTGATCCTTTGGGTTTGTGATTCATAGATGCCATGTCACTCATACATGAATGGCTGACCAAGGAATACATCACAAACATCTAGATTGACCACATCACACAAGACTTCATCTTGGAATGGTTTTATATCATATAAAAGAATACACTGATGGGTGACATGAAGGTATCTCCCTGGGCTCAACCATCTAATACTGTAGGGATTTGGATGAGGTTTCATGGATAGATTTATACTTTTCACAACTTTAGTAGAGATTAAATTCTTTTGACTCCCACTATCAAGAATGAAATGTAAAGTCTTACCTTTTACCCATAATTTGGAGTGAAACAATCTTTATTTGTCATCTAGTCTTTCCTCACGGGTCTATGATGAAGTGATGATGGTGTCAAGCTCAGCATCTATAATTTTTTATTGATCCTCTTTGACTGTTGGTTGTGTATGAGGTAGAGTAGTAGATGCCATGTATTGTGACTCAGAGAGCAGTGACTTGATGGCTCGACATTCTTCTTTAGAGTGAGTTCTAGTTTTGTGTTAATCACACCATTTTCCAGGCTTCCCCTTTTGGGATTTCTTATCCTAAAACTCCTTCTGCTTCCAATTTTGGCCTCATGTTTGACCTTCCTTGTCACTTTTCCATTTTGAGGGTTGACTCTTTGTATTCTTTCTACCATGCTTCTATTCAATCTTCACTATAAATTTATATGCCTCACCGAGGGTTTCCAAATTGAAGAGTTCCATTTCCCCCCATATGTACCATTGTAGTCCACCATGATATTTGAGAGTCTTATGTTTCTCACTTTTTTTAATTCTCAATCTTGTAGACAAAGAATGAAAAGTGTTTGTGTAATCTTGAAAAAATTGGTCCTTACCTTGGTGAAGTTTTTGCCACTGTATGTATAGATCATCATATGTTCTGATGGGATAGTATTCTTCTTTCACTACTTCCACAAAATCATCTCAGGTAGGTTCCACCTCAAGGCCAATGACATCTATACTGAACCTCTTTTTTATACTTCCCACTAGTTTTTCATAGGAAATGATAATTTCAAAAGAGCAAAAGTTATCTTTTTTCCATTGGTGAACTTATTTATAGAGAAGTAGGAAGACAGTTGATCCAACCAATTTTCTACTACATCAGCATTGATTTTTCCTTCAAATGTGGGAATATCAAAATTTACTTGAACCTTGAAGGGTGTTGGGGAACTGAAAGGATGTTCCCTAGATGAGGAGCTAGGATGTGTAGCTGTGGAGCCAAAATTTCCAATCAAAAGTGTTTGAAGAATTTGGGCAAATTGTTGCAGCATCTGCACTTGTTTCCATTGGAGGGCTTCATTCACCATTTACTTGAAAGGATCAGATGTCTCAGTGTTGTCTGCCATTTGAAGTCATTTGGAGCGAATAGGTGGAAAGTTTGGAAGCTTTGTTGCTTCCCACCCAAGTTTCTTGTAGCCTGACCTTGTCCTCGGGATCATACACTCTCAAGTCAAACCACTCTGATACCACTAATCCAAAACTCAAAAGTTCTAGTTGATAAATATTTCAATAGCATAAACATAACATAGTAACAATGAATTCTCTGAGAAGATATGTAGTATTACTCAAGATCGCAAATACAAATATATGCTTATCTCTGGGAAGAGATGTATGTCTTAACATTTTGGGTTACCTCTTCATTTATACACATTTTGAAAGAATGGGGAGGATGTGGAAGGTCACCAATCTTGAGGGAGATTAAGTGGTTTGAATTCTAAGATTTAAAACAATACATAATTTTAGGAATTAATTGTCACTTGAATTGTCACCTAAATTGTTTCTCGGATCACCTTTGCATTTAACCATTGATTTTATATTCAATATTTATTGATAGGCTAGTTTAGTGATTCCACATCATAATCCTAGATTTTTTGGAGTATTTTCTTGAGACATTGGAGGAGTTTTCCACCATTTTTGATAAAGACAAGGATGCTTGATCAAGGGAGAACATGATTTTGAGTTGTTTTTGGAGAATGGATTCATTTTTGAAGGTATATGTTTCTTTTTTTCTTTCATTTGTCTTTCATTATCATTAGCAATTCTTTCATGAATAGATAGGCTATGTTTTGTTATGTCTTTAATGCATTTTTCATGATTTCTTGACTAATGTTCGACTAACTTTATTTGTAATCCTCTCTATACCATCGAGCCTATTTCCATAACAAAGTATAAGGGAACCTATGGACTTGGATTTAAACTTCCTGGGGGTGACCCCACATATCTTATTCAAGTTACATCAATGATGACTACTAGTGATGATGCTGAAAACAAAGTAGAGTCTGATCCTAGCCTTGTTTTTTATGATCTAGCTGAGACCAACTTGTTTAATGACAATGACATTTGTACCCTTAGCCCAATCATTCATAATAAGTCATTACCATTGTATTACCCCTAGCTAATAGACTAAGACCAATAAGAGTCTAAATTACCAATTGATGAGTTCTAGAATGATGAGGCATTCCATAATTTTCTAGGCATTTGGGACAATGTTTTGTTGGGAGATCATATATTAGGGTTCTCAATCAAATTATATCTTGAATCCTATTTTTGAGAATGATTGAAGACCCTTAGCCAAAAACAAATAATTAAAAATTTGAGGTTTCAAAGTGAAAACCTCTTTGAGGCACTTTCTAACCAGGGAAAAAGTAAAGATAAAGGCCAGTCTAGTGGTGAAAACTTGTTTTAGGTGCCATTAGATGGGGGCATTCAACATTCTTCATGTATAAACTAGGAGACCACCAATGACAAACTTGTCAATTAGTGTGAGCTTAGTATTGAAAAAAATCAAGATATTGAGCAAATTATGCAAGAGACCAATAATTATGAATTTCACTATGGGTCTAATTTTAGTTTTGAACAACATCAAGCCTTTGGTCACATCATCCAAGAAACTGATGGTGACAAACTAGTTTATGAATCTAAATTCAACATCAAACAATAACAAGTTTTTAATCAAATTACACATGATTTTTTTATGGTATTTTTTACATGGCTAGACCTCCTTTGGGGGATTTAGAATCATCATGCTTAGGAGAGCTAGAATAACTAGACCTAACCATGGAGTCTAATATTACCAATCAATTCAAATCTTTTCTTACTATCCTAGAAGATGGTTTAACCCTTCTAGTGGAATATATAATAAAGGTGAACATCAGGACTCCATTAGACTTGAAGTTGATAAAACTAGGAGTGTACTTACTGAGAAGAAATGTGAAGTATTCATATCCTTACTAAGAGAGTTTATAGACATATTTGTAAGGACCTATTGTGACATGCCAGGTTTGGACCTTACCTTGGTTTTGTACCACCTTATGGTAAATCTTGATGCCAAACTAGTAAATCAAAAGTTATACAAGATGCATCCTCACATTTTTGTATTAGTAAAGAAAGAGTTAGAAAAACTCTTAGAAGTAGGATATATTCGATCCATTGACTACTCAGAGTGGATATCCAATGTTGTACCAATTAGAAAAAAGCCTGAAGGAATCAGAATCTATACTATTTTTTGTGATATCAATAAATATTACCCTAAATATGACCTTCCATTGCCTAATATTGACAGATCATTGACTTTATAGTAGGTTATGGGATTCTTTCACTGATGGATGGCTTATTAGGCTACAACTAGATCTAAATCGCACTAAAAGACCAACATAAGACAACATTCACCACTTTGTGGGGAACATTCTATTATCAAGTTATGTTGTTTGGTATTAAAAAAATAGGGGCCACCTATTAAATATCCATGACTATCATATTTCATGATATGATGCATGATATTATTAAATTCTATGTCAATGACATACTTAGCAAATCAAAGACTAGGGCTAATCATGTAGCAATGCTACGTAGAATATTTGAAAGACTATGTGAGTACAAAGTCAAATTAAATCCAAATAAATGTTTGTTTAGAGTATCATCAATAAAATTACTTGGCTTTATCATGTCTCATAGGGGCATTGAATTTGATCTGGCTAAAGTCCAAACTATAAAAGAAATACCACCATCGACCAATTTAAAGTAGCTCCATAGTTTATAGGGAAAACTTCAATCAATCTGATGCTTCATATCCCAATTAGTATATAATTACCATCCTTTCACAAATATTCTAAATAAAGGAGTTACATTACACTAGAATGATCAATGTCAGGCAGATTTTCAATAGCTAAAAAAATTATCTAGCAAATCCACTAGTCTTATTGCATCCTATGCTAAGAAAACCATTTTTATTATATCTATCAGTTATAGATAATACATTGGGGGCACTTCTAGCTCAACATGATGACAATGGAAAAGATCATGTCATGTACTGTTAAATCCATACACTGGTAGCATATGAACATAATTATATGCTCATTGAAAAAGCATTTTTAGCCATGGTCTTGAAGCTTAGAAATTGTGCCATTACATGTTGAATAATAAGACCATAGTCATTTACAAAGTAGATTCACTTAAGTATCTACTATCTAAAATAGATTTACAAGGTTGCATGGCCAAGTGGATCATGCTTCTCAGTGATTTTCACATAGAGTATGTAAATTAGAAAGCAATTAAAGGGCAAATCCTTGCTAATCAGCATGTCAAAGAACCCCTTGTAGATACAAAACCACTCACCTTTCAGTTTCTTGAGGAGTCCATAATGACCATCATTGAAACACCTCTTGAGGAGTAGAATTGGAAGCTATATTTTGATGGATCATTTATTGTACATAGATCAGGGGTAGGTCTTTTATTTGTTACACCACAAGGGGATCTAATCCCTAAATCATTTAGGATCAATTTTCCTTGTACAAACACCATGGCCAAATATGAAACACTTTTTTTAGGATTCTTCCAAGTGATACAATGGAATATATCTCATATAAAATTTTATGGTGATTCTTATTTGATCATCAATCATGTCACAGACCATTTTTAGACCAAAGATGACAAGTTGATTCCTTATAAGGCCATGGTAGACACTCTCAAACAACAAATTGTGAATATTTAGTTTGAGAATATACCAAGGGCTAGTAACATAACTATGGATTCCATGGCTATTATTAGATCCCTAATTTGATAAATGAACTTGGCCAAATAATATCAACTCCTCATGGAAAATTTGATAGCACCAGCTCATATACTTTCAACTATTGTGATGATTTATGATATTCTTGGTCCTATCTCTATCTAGTATTCATACATTTACAACTACCTCCATGACCAAATTATACCACTTGACCTATCTTGAAAACAAACTAAATCCTTCATCCATAAATCTATGCATTATACCTTACTTAAATTAACCCTATACTACTACAGTTTTGATAGAACTCTACTTCGTTGTTTAAATTTAGTAGAATCTAATATAACATTATGGGAGGTTTATAAATGAGTATGTGGAACCCACACAAATGGGGAAGTCTTATCCAAAAAATTCCTATGTAATGGTTACTATTGGTCGATGATGGATGCAAATGTACCTACATATGTGAAGTGTAATAAGTGTCAATGGCATGTTGATCTAATCCATTCCCCTTCCAAAACATTAAAACCAATGTTGACACCATGGCCATTTAATACATGGTGACTTGAACTCATTGGGAAGATAAATCCTACCTCGTCTAATGGTCATAAACATACACTTATTGCCACTGAATATTTCACTAAGTGCATTTTAGCTATACCCCTCACGTGACTATAAAACAAATTTCCAAATTCATTTTCAACCATCTCATCTACCATTACAGTATCCCTTCCAACATTATATATGATAATGAAGGATAATTCAAAAACAAATATGTTAAGAAATTATGTATCGAGTATAAAATCACACAACATTTCTCCACTGCTTATTATCCTCAAGGTAATGGTCAGGTTGAAGCATCAAACAAAAAAATAGTCAACATACTCAAAAATATTGTTAATGATGTTGGTCACGACTAACACTTTCAGATATTCCCCTCCCTTTGCACATATCATACTAATAATTATACCCCCACAAGAGCCACTCCATACACACTCGTTTATGGTACTAAATCCATACTTTCTATTGCATTTGATTTGACTTCATTATGCATCTCTTTCAATCATGTTCTAGATGACCAGGACTATCGATTAGCTCACCTACAAGAACTAGATCTAATTGATGAAAAATGTACAGATTCACTCAATGATCTTCAAACATATCAAAACTGACTAAGAAGAAACTACAATCAACATGTCAAGCATAGAACATTTGAACTTGGTGATATAATCCTTAAGAATACCAAAAGAATACCACAGGTGAAAATAAATATAAGGCCAAGTTCAAACCAAACTGGCTAGGTCCTTTCATCATTACTATAAACTATGGGGTAGGTGCATACAGACTCATCACACTAGACAAAGATGAATTTATTTAGCCTATGAACGTTATTCACCTTAAGTGGTACTACACCTGAGTGACATGATGTTATTGTCTACAAGGACCATTTCAAGGTGTATCACATTATCAATGTTCTTTTTTTTACTATATCATTATACTGTTACCATTTTACTCATCCTACCATTCTATCACTTAACCATTCTACTATTCTATTCTATCAACCAAGCATGTTTTGAACCCTATCTACCTATCTTATTTGACCTTGGTTTTGAAATTAGTTTTAATTCAACATAATTAATCTGACCAGTTTCAATAATTGTTTCAAGCATTCCAAATAGAGGCAGTATTTTGGAATAGTATGACAAAAGTTTTGGTAGTTGCATCCTTCATTTATTTTTCCTATCTTATCACCAATCTTGTTACTAATTATAACCACCTATGAGAAAATTAAGGGAATTGACCTATTCTATTGTATTCCAATTATAACCACCTATGGGCAAACTAGAGGCAACATTTGTTTATTGATCTTTGATGTACCAACTTACCATTTCCTATGTTGTATTATGACATTATGTCAATTATGCTTTTTTTTTTTGAATTTTCTATTTCATTAGTCATATCCCTCCATTAAAAGTGGAACTACTATGAAATAAGGCCATTTTGGGACTATATGGGTCATGTTTGATTCATACCTAAGCCATGCTTTTTCTATTTTATGAGAAACCTAAGCCACACTCTTACCATTGTATGAGCAACTTAAGCCATGCTCTTGATGTTTGGTGAGCTTAGACTATTTTAGTATATAGTCATTCTTGATTGAGTTGATATTCTTATAAAATTCCAAAACAAATTGTAAAATTATTTGGAAAGACCAAAAACATTGACCACTTCTTTGCCTTATGGGGACCTTTACTAAATCACAAGCAAATCACTTGTTTCATAGTTTCCCCATCCTTTTTGGCCACTTTTATCCCACACACTTACCATTTTACAAGACCATTGTTATTCTTCTATCACATCCATCATGTTTATTTTCATCAATTATCATTTTCTTCTCATTTCCTAGGAGAACTACATTTGGCCTAAAGTTTTTATTGGATATCATGTCCATGGAGCTATGTAGGTAGCATCCACTTGCCTAGTGCATATGGAGATAGCTCACCTACCCCCTTCCTTTTCTTTTATTCCCATTATGTTTGTTTTTTAATTTGTCACCTATTTTTTAGGGGTATTTTTTGTATGTTTTATATTTAGTTATTTGTTTCTATTTGTTTCTTTGTTATTTAATTGTTTATTTCTTCTTTATGTGCCTATTTGTTTGATTCTAGTATTTTTTCCTTGATTTAGTTTATATGTGTTCATTGGGTGATTCCTTGTGTGCACTTATACTTGAATCCATCCATATTCATACATCTATATTGTCATCATGGTTTATATCATTGGTTATTTGTTTTCCTCTGAATATTGGATTTCAAAAGTCAGTCCTTATGCATATTTTGACCAAGTCCTCATGATGTTCTAATGTTATTCCTACCATCACATGCTACAAAAAAATCCACTGCAATGAGTCTATTCAACAAATGCATCATCGACATCTCCTTAGCATTAGTATCATCAACATCCTAATCATAACCTAGATAAATTAATTAACAATGAAAGAATTTCAACCTTTATTAGTTCAGATGAGCATCTCTATACTATAAGGTTTTCCGAATTCATATTTATAAATTGTATCATGTTATCATCATCATCATGTCTTAAATCATCAGCAAAATCAATCATGTTTTCCATAATTATGGTCTAATGATTATAATCGCATATGGTCAGATCATTGAACACTGTCCCACCTACATTTCTCAATGATTATAACTGCCTTTGGGCAAATCATTATGTTCTCACCAATTTAATTTTATTTGCCCAAACAAGGGTAGGTTATTATCTTTTTTGTCTATCCTAACTAGGGTAGCTTCATCTTTTCAATGATTATATGAACCTTTGGGAAAATCATTATATTATCATACCACATTGCCACTATCAGGGTACAATTCTTATAACCACTTTGGACAAACCATTATACACCATCTCACTTGCATTATCAGAGATTTTGATTAATTTTCAATATCATTATGTTCTCACCCCATCATCTTTCTTTCTTTGGTCCCCTCATCTCACTTCTTTCTTTCGAGGGACCATTTGTTGACCTTCCTTGTGCTAACCATTCCCTCGAGGGGGTATTATACAGTTAGTTCATCATCATTAAAGTTTTAAGCATACATGACCTTTTCATTCTTTTATAAGATGTTATTTTGCCTATAGCTTTCAATGCCTTCTCAAATAAGGGCAAACTATAGACACCTAAAATTAGCCACCCATGACCTTCAATCAAGATTTTGACCAATTTCTATCAAAATGCAACAATTTGGCTTAAAAACACTAAAACATGTTAAAACCTTTGAAACTATCATATCCAAGTGCCAATTTTATCCAATGTATCCCTAAATGGGGTAATGCATTTTATAATCCATCTAACTTTGATCAGATAATTTTGGGTCAAAATGCCAATTTCACATCTAGGTGCTCTGGATTGCTCTTTTCTATAAAATCTCTTACACAAGACATGTGCCTTTGCTATTTTGTGTTGGAAACATCCAAAATGGTATAATGGATTCAATGTTTCTAACATCGACTTCCAATTCTAATCGAGTCAAATTTTAAACCAATAACATGACATTTTGACCAATTTGATTAATTTGTGCACCAATTACCAAGATTTGCATCAAATTTGACTAATCATGTTTAAAGCTAATTAAACCAAATTAGGATCTTAAGTTAATTTTCCATGGAACTTTTTGAAAATATATTTATTAGAAATTGATTGTGAATATCTACATCATTAGGTGACATCATCCTATGGGGTGGTATCCATAGGCCATAATTATAATAAATATCAGATTAATCCCTCCCATTCCTAGTTAATTCCCCTCTATCCCAAATATTTATGAGGTTATTTATTTATTTTTGCCTCAAAATTTGAATTAATACTTAGCCACACATCTTCATCTTGAGATGGATAGTTTAGGTTGATTTTGGTCATTTGCAAAAACTATAAATATCAAGCCTCACACTCATAATTTTAAGCTTGGATAGTGTAAAGTTATAATTTTAAATTGATTCCAAATATTCATACAAATTTATATTATCAAGATAAATTATTCAACCAAGCTAAATCCATAAGACACATGGTGCCAATAGGAGGTGAAGGATAGTCAAGCTTCATTGTAACAAACTTTTTGAAGAACAAGGTGAGAAAGCCATCGAAGAAATATATTGGAGCATCCAAGGAAGGTAATAAATTTTTATTTCTTTCTTTTTAGTTGTGTTTTGTCAAAATAATTCTTCACTAAGCTCCCCCTAGTGTCTAGGCCTGGAGATGTTATGCTAGTTAGTGTGTTTCTTTCAATTTAATTTCATTTTGGAACTAACACGATAATAACCATCCTCTCTTGAGTCAAATTCTTAGTCCACATGTATTAATCTATCTCTAATTATTTTTCATTCCAAGTTCATATGGAAGAGGAATCTTAAAATCCATAAAATATTCAAAATCCAAATCATTTAATAGAAGGCAACATTCAAATATTTCAAAAGTCAAATCACACAAAAGGATCTGATTATAAGCATAACTCCTCTTTCTAATTGAATCTCAAACTTCATATTTTGCCTCCTGATAGATCCAAGGTCCATTTGGGTGAGGTATGCTAGTATATTGTAAAAGATAATAAAAAAATATTTTAGTGCTACCTACTTTCTCATGTAGGTACCCAATCTTCGTAGTAGACTGACAACTTTGTAAGGGGTCCTAAGGAATGAGGAACACAATGTGGCAAGGTAGGTATATTTTAATTTTATTTTTCAAAACCTCAAACTTTATTTGATCTTAGTACCACACTTATTTTCCTACATAGCTTTGTACATATAGCAAATAGGCATTCTTTGTATATTGGTGGGCACTAGTCACTTGGTATCTTCTGATGTCCTTCATGTGCCTCATGTCCCCTAAGGTCTTCTCATAAGACACATAATTTATGATTCTTATATTCCCTTTATCAATCCATAAAACCTTAATATTTCCACTTGATAAATATTTTTTTGTTCACTAATCACTCCCCTACAAATTCCATTTGTGAGTTGCAGTGTAAGACCATGAATAGGACCTAGCCTTCCTAAAAAATTACCAAAATTTTTACATTACAATTAAAAACATCCACTTTTACCATATTTTAACATTATTTCCACCTCATTGGTTTTCCCCTTTTGAGTTTTAGTGTAATACCATAGATAGGATCTGGCTATCCTCACAAAATTTTCCAATATCCAAGTCATAACAAAATTATATGTGTTAAATATGAGATCAGATGTGATTGATTATGAGTTACATGTCATTGACATGCTTCCCATCTTGATTTAGTATTTTTTATTCTTAATTCATTAATATTTCACTTTCATCTTCTTATTTTTTGATTGCATGTAAGAATCTAACCATTTTTCTTAATATTTTTCATACTTCCCAGCTTGAATTATTATGATTAATTTAAGACCATTTTACAAATCTAATTTCTCTTTTATACTTCAAAATATGATTTAGTATGATTGATTGACTTAATTTATTTATTTCTATACCATTAGTCTTTCTCATGCTTTCCATTTTATTACATTATTTTCATACTTCCCAATGTCATTTGGTTTGATTTTACTAGTTTTAATTTGGTGCCAATCTTTTTTATGGTTTAAAAACATTTTTTTCCTATTGTTTACCACTTTTTGGTTTATTATACTTAGTCATATTTCACTATTACACATTTCCCATCATGATATAGCATGTAGTACATTTTTTCTTGATTAGTTATACTTTTCTAAGTCTTTTTGCTTATTTCTTTTTAACCATGCATGATAGTGCTAGAAAATAAAAAACCACACATATATTTCTTATAGAATATACAATAAAAGAAAAATACATATGCTATAAATAAATATATCCATAGATCCACAACCAAAACCAAAATATAACACATAAGATCAATATCCAATTGTCAAAATATATTATCTCTATCTATATCATGTGTTTTTAAATACAAAAAGTACAAAAATACATTACTCCAGCTCTATGGCTAAGCCCCATCATGTATATCTCATGGCCTATCCATGCTACACATATATTCCTTGGACTATACCCTCTGAATAGTGCATTATAAATAGGTTTTTTGAGAGCTCAAACATGCTACCTATCCCAACTGGATAGCGGTAGCCATATGTGTAGCTTTCTCCTGAGCTAGGCCCTATGAAGCCTATGCATCTCCTGCTCCCACCACTATTGGTAGTTATATCCCATATATATGTGTTTATAGCTACCTTGTGACCTCCCTTATTAGTATAAACCAACCCACATGAGTTGGGGCAAATGGTACCATAGGATCATCTAATATGATGGGGTCGTATTATGCTAAAACCTCATCCAGAATATCATGGTGTGATCCCATAACCAAGGATCCCCATATGACCTCTTCATCTATAGGATATATAAAATTCAAACTAGATAGATATGAAATCACATACACATCACAAAATCTATCTATCTATAATCATATACAACTAGTATTCTATCTCAAAGATAATTAAAAAATCATAAGCATTTATTACCTATCCTAATGTCACCAATCATCATCTCTTCATCTACTCATACATTGAGCATGATCTCTCCATCAACTCATCCCTCAAGAAACTAATCCATGGGATGCATCATAATCAAATCAAAACCTTAGAGTCACCACCCATGCACATCTTGGGCCTCTCCTCAGTGATGTCTCTATAGACTAGCTCTACCCTAAGCCAATTGATGGGTCATCCTGAATGACCAACTACTATGTGTCCTCCCCATCTCAGTTATTGTCTCCTCACCATATTGGCTCTCTAGGATCTCAAATCTCTATTTTTCTTAGAATATCAAATAATATCAATTTAATTCTTTTTCACCCTATTTATATTTACTATTCAAAATCATTTACCCTTCAAATATTTACTGTCATATGTCTTATTTTTACCATATCTTTGTTTCTACTAATTCATTCTCTGAACCGTAAAAGGTTATGGAATCCTATTATTATAGAGAATATTTATAACTATTATATGCCTATTTTTTTTAAATGTAAATTTTTTTGCTCTTTTTTTCACTAGTTTATATAGGCTCACTCAATGTTCTTTACATTGGATGCCTTCACGTCTCACATTTTTTTCTTTATCTATAATAATAGGGTAAGTAAAGGTATGTGTTTTTCAATTTTATCCTTTCATTTATATTATTGGATCCTTACTACACTTTATTTATCATCAAATTTATGTGTCATCATGTTCTTTTCCTGAAGCATCATCCCCTATTGCACCTAGGTGACACATGATGAGATTTAAGTGGGGCATATGTATATACAATATTTTCAAACTTTTATCAATTATTGATGCTCTCTATATTTCAAGAACCCATATAGTCTCAATCTCTCTGAGCACATGCCTTAATGGGTGCATCATGAAATGGATGGCTAGATCATTGGTGATTTATAAGATTTTTATCCCTTTTACCACTTACTATCTACACACTTATCTCCAAAAACCATTCCCCTAAGCTTTGCCTCCTCTTTTTCACACTTCTCTAGTCTTTTACCACCTTCATTAACCCTTTCTATAAACTAAACCCTTTTTTGAATATTTACATGATTATGTTAGTTGTGTCAACCTTGTATTCTTATTGAGAAAACTTATTAAGGGTCTAGGTTAGCCCCTGGCCGACCTAGTTTATGACCTAGTGAGTTTTTGTCAATTGTGAAACTAGGTTGACTGGGTTGACTTTGTTAGTCAAAATTTTTGGAAGGGTTTAGGGTTAGATTCACCTATATAAACACAATAATTTTTCCATTTCTAAGAGAATACAATAATAATTAAGATGTATTTCACGTCTGCTTATCCATCATTCTACTTGAGGAGCAACATTAGGGTTTCATACTTTCTTTGGAGATACAAATATTGTATTATGGATAAGTCTTTTAGATGCATTAATAAGTTATGTATCCTAGATTTGATTTATCCTTATCATCTTTATATACCACAATAACCTCTTGGGAAGCTCTTTGGCCAAGGGAGAGATTGAAGCTCGATAGGTTCATCTTCAAAGGTAAGTATTCCTAACTTTGTTCCTCCTCTTTAAGAGTAGATAGATATGAATTTGTGTCTCTCTTCCATGCATTAGGATTACATATACATTGATGTGAGTATGTTTCTTATATGCATGTTTAATTTTAGTGTTTATTATCCCCACTTTATTCCACAAGAATTTGTGATCACTAGATTAGATTTTTACTTTATTTGTTATTAGTTTAATGAATATGAAAACATAGGACCTGGTTGGGGTTATTACATAGTTTTTCTTCACTAGAGGCTTTATAACCCTCCCTAGTGAAATTATTGTGATAATATATCCCTTGATTAGGTCTAAAATATCCATATTAGTCATGACCATGAATATCTAATGTATCCTTAATTGAAAGTGTAAGTAGGGTCTATCTTTTCTAAGCTAGGATTTATTTGTAGATATGTTGCATTTCTCATTGCATATATGATGAGTGTATAAATTTTTTCAACAAACATAGAGTTAGCACATGCCAGAAACACTCTCAAAAATTTAAGAGGAACAAAAATGGAATAATGAATACATTCAAAGTTGTCATGCACATTACAATTCCCACATATTGAAAATGTAGGAATAACCCCAGGTTTTCTTGATCATTGTGCATGATAAAATGTATAAAATGATAACTTTCATATCAAGGATGAGTAAAAATTCAAAGTAAATAAGTGATGTTATGAGCCTCTTAATTATTTTCAGTGGTAGATTCACACATGGACACAATACCAAGGGTTTGGCCACTTTTTCCTCCCATTTTTTGAAAGTGGAGGAAACTACATAGCCACATCATTGGCTTTATATCTGAGGAAGATCGAAGAACCCATCATTGATGATTATGGTGATTTATTGTACAGTTATGATTCATCCAAATAGTAATTGCATGATGCACTATTACAAAATAAAGTGCATAAAAATTTTAAATGGTACAATGATAATTGAGTCCATTATGAGGTAATTAGTGTTGTTAATACATGTATTTTATTAAAAAAATAACCATATATCTTCTACTTGCATATGGATAATGCTTCGATTCATAACAAGAATCGTTCATTTTTTGAATTTAAATCAATGTTGACAAAAAAAAAGATATTCAACATTATGTATGTAAGATTCTTACTAGGGGGACAAACTCATGAGGATATAGATGTGACTTTTTGTATATTAGCATCATCATTATGGAAATTAAACACATTTTATTTTCCACATATCATGGACACCTACTAGAAACATGCCAAGAGGGATCAAGTAAATTTGCTCATTGGATTATTGAGGAAGTGTATGAATTTAATTCCTTTGTTGAGTCACACTTTCTAGATGGAAACCATATGATATTAGGTATTAGCAAACCTAAGATGTTCAAGTTCCATGTTATGGATGGCATACCATTGATGGAATATAAATAAATAATAAAGTATCTACAATGGGCTCATCCAATCTCTATATGGTGTATAAAGGATAATGGTGATCTAAACTTGTCAAAAGGGAAACTTCCTCTAGCACATTTCATAGAACACAAATAAATGGGAGATTTGAAAAAAGGAATAAAATAATATATTGAACATTGGGAAAAACATGCAACAAGTGGAGGTAGATAATACTAGATTCCAAAGATATCATATTGGTAAAAACATTATGTGCTTTAGATACCCCATTTGTAAATTTTAATAGGATGTCAGATGCTTGTTTTTTGTCATAAATAATACAAATTAATAATAAATATGCCCAAATAATATAAGTATACATTTTCACAAATAAGACTACATTAATCAACATAACCCAACAATAATGATATTCATTCCCAAAAATCATATTTACAATTTCGTGGACTATGAAAACATCATAAATATTTTATGATATGTATGTTGGGCCTATTTGTGGAATGTCTAAATAAGCATTCAATTCATTGATGGATGTGTATGTGGGATATATGCTTGTAGTATGGACATCAAATAAAAATTAAAATATATGAATGGGAAACTATTAGAAACTATCAAGGAAAGAAGAAGGTGAAACATTGTATTAGTATTTTTTGACACCTAAATAAAACTTGGATCAAATCAAATTAAAAATAAACAAGACATTGATGTGGATAGTGTCATATGAGCATGGACACCAAACAAAAAATGGAAAGGATGATCGATTAAGATACTTGAAAAACAGCATGAGTCCATTGAATCATACCTTCCACTACTTGAACACAAGAATGAATACTAAGGTGAAACTATTGAAGATCACAAATTAATATGTGATATCATCTTATCCTAGGATGTGGCTTTTTTGAAACTTCTATTCCAAAGCATAATCCACTACGACAACCTTAAATTTGTATCATAATGTTTTTACTATGAATTGAAGATTGATATTGATTGCTTCTATTTCACCAGCTGTTATTCAAGCTTCTTATCCCTACTTATATTCAAGCTTATTACTATTGACCCATTAACATGGCAACTATATTATTAATTGAATATAAATGGAAGATTAATATTTATTTCAAAAAATTATTTTTCTTAATTTTCACTCTTGTAATAAATTTTAATTAATGATCAAGTTTGTACAATCAAAATATATTTCAATCAGTTTGTATTTACCAACATTATTATACTTAAGCTTATGGGAGATGTGCTAGTAGCACCACAATTTCCAAGGTTCACACTCTTTGATGTATGTTTAAGAATAAAACAAATGTCAGTGATGCAAGGAGAGGATGTGAAGCATTGAACTATAAAGAATTTTTTTCAAGTTTAGGTTTGGGTCTGAATTTTTTAAATAACTTTTTTCACAGGCCACAAGATTGTTGAACATTTATCTGTGCTTTATATTTCCTTTGCATCTATAGTTCCCATACATAAAATAAATAAATATGTAACATCTATAACATTTAAATCACATAATATATTAATTTTAATAATTACAAAACATCATAAGAGAACATATGGTAATAATCACAAATCCATGGATTCATGGATGTCTATTTTTGTCTCAAGGGAGCATAAAAATATTCGCATATCCATTGAAACTTTTAGTCTATTATATATCTCCATATATCCACTTTTTCATGCTCAAAATATTTCAAAATATTGAAATCATGTGTAGAATACCAATAAAGCACATATGTCAATGTTTTAAACATTATTACTTGAAATAGAAATGTGAATACACATGGTAATAAAAATGGAATCATGGGCTCATGGAGTCATTTAATCTCTAAAGCAAAAATTAACTTTAAAATAAAAAGAGCTTATGTGGACATGTTAATTTGTGGATTTCACATTAGACTATGACTAGGTTGATTAGTTATGAATATATCATGTACTCTATAGCATGAAACTAAATGTGAACCTTTATTTAAAATATATAAAAGTGGCCACAAAGTGATTGATAATTTCACCTATCCTAGTACATAAAGTGTGAATTTTTAAAATTTTATTAAATGTATGTGGAAACCACTTTAATTTTACAAGCACATACCAGTTATATATGAGTCTATTATTAAGAATAATGAACTCTTAATTGAAAATATTTTCATCTTGTTCAAAATGGGCAACATGGGTAGCTACCCATTCTAAACAAGATGAGAATATTATCAATTAAAATATTATTCTTATATTGTATAGAATAGGCACATACACCCATTCTACATAATATAGGAATAATATAACCAATATAGGACTAATTATTATTATACTTGTGAATAATTGGCACAATTACCCTCTCTACACAAAATAGTAAATCAATGACCTCTTTATATGAGCAACACAAGTCTATATTCTTATCTTGTGTAGAATGAACACATGTCTATTTTATATAAAATAATAATAATGAAAAGTAGGTAAGAATAATGACAATAATAATATTAAATATTACCATTAAATATTACTAATAATTACAACTATTAGGTAATACATCTCATTCAAGGGCTAGGAGCAAATTTGAATCCCCATTAAGAAGCAAGATGGTGCCTCTAAGCTTAGGTGAGGTGAAGATAAATTTCTACGTAGCTAAAAAAGGAAACTCAGGCCAATAAATGGCTAGATGCATCCTTAGATACAATTTAGGTTCCCTTATAGTATCTTTCACCTCAAAAACTCTTTTTGCAACAAACAACCAAGTTAAGCATTCAATAACTTCATTAGGCATCCAATTGGCTCTATATAAATAAAAGTGGACTCACAGTTGGTCATGATAGCATTAAATATGCTCTCCTTAATAAATTTTAATGTGAGGAAACTTCACAAATTTATGGAAAACAAAAACTAAATGAACTTTAGAAAATAAATAAAAAAAGCCTTTAGATCATAGGTCACTTTGAGGGGGCAATCTCCTTTGAGCAAGCTCAATACAATAATATTTATGGATGCTTCATTGGGCCTCAACACTTAAATAAGTATATTATAACAACTACTACTTCCCATGTATGTGGGATAATTAAAATATTCTAAAGGGATGACTTACAAAGCATATACATCCATAGTGATGAATGCACTAATAATGCAAAAAGAAGGGTAGGAAATGGCTTCCTAACATCCACTACCCTTTAGAAAAATCTTTGTCCTCAAAGCTTTAAATATTGGGATTGTTTTTGAATTTGGAATAGTGGTTCCCATGTGGCTTCGTCTTGTTGGCTGCCATGCCACTAGATTAAGAATTCCATGATTGAGTGGGAGTGAAGTTGGTGGGTGTGCCTATCCAAGACTGATTCTAGTTCAAGAATTATAGATCCTTCATTATCAAGTTCTAGTAAAA